>JAAGEH010000041.1:36886352-37004132 GCA_011751065.1 Lasiurus cinereus | reverse complement strand
TATATCTATATCTATATCTATATCTATATCTATATCTATATCTATATCTATATCTATATCTATATCATCTATATCTATATATATATGTTGAACTGAGGAGAGTTTACTTATCATAGGGGCTTAAAAGATTTACATTTGTCTGCTTCTTACTTCCAAAATGCTTTCCAGACACTGGCAGCCCTGGCACCTTTCTTCAATGAATGAGGCTAAGTCAACATAAAACAAGAACCTTGCTTCTCCCTGCCAGGTACCTCCTACCTCCTATAAATAAAGGTGGAGAATGAAACATGGATGGGGGATAGAGATTGGAGGAGTTAAAACTATCCTTTTTTTTTTTCAGTGTCTGACAGTTCACCATTAGGAATTGCTCAAAATGTAACTGACCTTCCTAGAGGTGTGTGTATTTGTTTATTATTATAAGGGGGATAGGTGAAACAGAAAATGTATATTTCACCTGATTTTTAAAAGTTAATATAATTTAGCTAAGTGATGTCAAAAATCCAGTTACCAAACTTCTTCATATTAGGACACTCCCTTGTATGTCTTTTCTGATCACCTCAATACATCTCTGAAGAAGACATTTGCATCTTAAATTTTCAGACATGGAAATGGAGCTCTGAGAGGGTAAGTGACTCATGGAGAAAGCTGAGATAGTTAATAAAAGAGTTGGGGCTAGAAAGAGGGCTTCTCAGTTCCTGGAATCTTTTCTACAACATCTGCTTCTGATGATGGAATCCCATCTGTTATATGCCAAGGGGAAGAGGTATGAGAAACATAACTAGAGGAGATATCAATCACTCAGCAAAATATTTATGAAGGACTTCATTCAAATATTAGGGGAGTCACCATTGTCATCAGCCCTGGAAAATCAGAAAGGATGATGAATTATGTCAAAGAGAACATTAACTCAGAAGATAGAGACTGCCATGCAATGTCATGCTTATGCTAGTGTGTATTATTCTGGAGTGGGAGAGAATGCAATGAGAGAGGAAGATAAAGGACAGTTTTACAGTGAGCCGAATAAGCCACACCTTGTTATAAAAGGAGAAATGTGGGGACATCTCTGAAACACAGTCCTAGGATCTGCTAGTATGCAAATCACCTAACAGTATGTAAATGACCTCTCTCACCCTAATAGAGTCAATCATTTCCATTCTCTCCACTGCCTATTTAGGAATGTGATCATTGATAACAACACTGCAAGGTACTATTCCTAGTTGGAAAACACATCGGGAGGAAATGTAATACCTATGATGCCATGGGAGTAAGTATTAACATTCATAAGTGTAGATAGGTGTGAAGTAGCCAAGACAATATAATTAAAGTGCAAAAGCGAGCTCTGTTGCACTGGTACAGTGAGAGAAATTGCAGGGCCCCTCTGGTTCTCAAATTCTAGTGAAAATGCAGCCTGTCATCCCCAATGGCTGCTCAGGATCCGCGTATAATAGAACAATTGCCCTGGGAGTGGATAAGGCAGGAACTGGATAAAAATAGACAAAACAACTTAAGTTAGCAAAGAAAAGATAAGGAACCCAAAAGTGGGAAATGAGATATAGTAAAGGAGGTTAGATGAAGTAAGGAGGTCTTTTATAAAAGTATCAAGGAAAAAAGTGATCCTCAAGAGAAAAAAGACCAGTGAATAAATGAAAAGAGGAGGGTGTGAAATTAATGATGGCTTGAGATATTGACCTCCTGCTTTAAGTCAGTTTTTAGGAGAAAAATGAGGAGAAAATTTAGATAGCTGTAAGATAATAATGACTTTTAAAAATAGGTATCGACAAAGAAGATAAGGAAAAATTTAGAAAAAAATTAACCATTGTGGCATATACAGATTGTAAATTTTAGATAATATGCTTCCTAGGGAATTAAATTTCCTGTCTACTAACTAGGCACAGATATGGAAGAAGAACAATACAAACTAAAAAAAAATAAAAAATTCCTCAAAACAAATGTGTTGTGTATAACAATAAAATAATAGTAGGGACAGGTTTGGGGATATGTGTAAATTTTAGATGTATTTGGTTATGCCTATGTGGCAATTAAAATTTTAAGAAAATTGGGAAAAACTTTCCATCTTTTATTCAGAGACAAAGGAAATAAATACCATATCCCAAATAACGAATATGTGAGGTGAATAGTGTAAAAGTACAAGAGAGACTCATTTTCCCATGGGAGAAAATTCAAAAAATGACACAGTACCTAAAACAAGATGTTTGTATGAAAAGATTAAAATATATGCATAAAATTGGAAAACAGAGTACAATGAAAAGAATAATCTGAAAGGAAGTTTTAAATTCTAGTGAAATTTTTAAGTTAAAATATCAAAATCCAACTAATTAATGGGAAGCTACTAGATAGTTGGAAATACGCACGGAAGTTTTTGTTGACAACAGGCAATACATTGAGGGCTGAAGATACAACTGTACCTGTTGGAATTTGATATAGACAGTGATTTACTGAAGGTGAATTCTTAAGGAAGGACAGTGTCTTGGAGTATTTGCCCCTGAACTGTTTCCTTGGCATTCTGACCTTGATGGGCTGTCTCAGTTGACAGATTGTAGACAGTGGCGGCTTCTTGGTTTCTCTTATTTTCAGTGACCTTTTCTCCTCACATTTTGCTCTTCAGTAACTAAAATCTTCTAGGACTATTGCATGCCACTCCATTCATGCACCTCTACAATGCCTGTCTTCGAGCCCCTTTCAATCATAAGTCAAAGGTGTGGTTCATTTCCAAGGCCATGCCACAGTGAAGAAGAGTCTGAAGTCCTATAGAAAGGCGTGACAGAGATAAAACGTGAAGCATGCATGGAATTTTGACATAGGGCACAGTGTGGAGAGAAAACATTCCAGACTCTGCAGCAGTTAAACCAAAGGTCTAGAGATAGAGAAGTGCATCTTCAAGAGGGATCGGAGCAGTATCTTAAAAGGCAGCATGTGAAGTTGTGATATGATAGGGCAGTTTGGGATCTGCAGATCTGGACACAAATCACAGACAGCTCTGATATTTGGGAAATCCATTTTTATCTCTGTCATGCTCAGAGTCTCTGCTTGTAAAATGGGGTTCATTACTCTCCTGCAAAGCTGCCCTGCAAGGTACTAGAGTCCTGTGGTCAAAGTGGCTGGATGACCAGCTCCCTGCTTTCCACCAGGCCCTCTGCTTGGCTTTCACTGCAGTTCTACTCAACAGTTACTTAAAGGCATTTGACTCTGGCATGTTGCAGCTAAGCCCTTTCCTTTCACTTACTATTTAATATTCCTTCTAAGATTTAAAAATCTTCTAAGGGAAGGAATATTTTTAAAGAACACCACTATTCCCATAGAAATGGGAGCATGAATTTTAGAATAGAATCCGGGACAGTAAAAATTATAGGAGAGTTGTGCAAAGTTATGCTCCATTAACTTTGAAAGAAAGTTTTGTACTAACTTTTGATACTGAAGTGGGAGAGGAATAACCTGCTTCCTGGTTTGATAGTGACTGTGCTGCTAAGATGGCATTTGTGCTGAGAAAATGAGAGATTATAAGAGACTCCACTCCATGTAAGGAATGATGGAGACTCTATTTTGGAGGACTAGAATAGTGGCAGATTGTGAGTAGGAGGTGAGTGGACACAGCTGATTCTTTTACATAAATCAGACCCCAAATCTAGTCAAGGGTGTTCCTCTTCTTCACTGAAGAATGGTTTGTGAAAGGAGTGGTGAAGGGAAGGAGGAAGTAAAAGGAAGAAAGAAAGGAAATGAAAGAAAGGGAGGTAGAAGACTAAAAATAACAAGAGAAAAACAATATAGAAACTCACATAGTTTTATTTTTATTTTTTTAGATATATATTTTATTGTTTTACAGAGAGGAAGGGGGAGGGATAGAAAGTTAGAAACATCGATAAGAGAGACATCAATCAGTTGCCTTCTGCACACTTCCTACTGGAGATGTGCCCCCAACCAAGATACATGCCCTTGACCAGAATCGAACCTGGGACCTTTCAGTCTGCAAGCCAATGCTCTATTCACTGAGCTAAAGTGGTTAGGGTATTTATTTATTATTCATTCATTCATTCATTCATTCCCTTTATTGATTAAGGTATTGCAAGTGTGTCCTTATCCTCCCTTTGCCTACCCACCCACCCCAGTCCTGCCCTCACCGTTGCTCCCTGTTGTCTGCATCCATTGGTTAGGCTTATATGCATGTATAAAAGTCCTTTGGTTGATCTCTCCCTCTTACCCCAACCCTCCCCTACCTCTTCTTTGAGGTTTGAGCATCTGATTAATGCTTTTCTGTCTCTGGATCTGTTTTTTGTTCATAGGTTTATGTTGTTCATTATAATCCACAAATGAGTGATATTTATCTTTCTCTGACTGACTTATTTCACTTAGCATAATACTTTCCAGGTCCATCTATGCCATTGCAAATGGTAGGAGTTCCTTCCTTTTTATAGCTGAATAGTATTCCATTGTGTAGATATACCAAAGTATTTAATCCACTCATCTGCTGATGGGCATTTAGGCTGATTTAAATCTTACTATTGTAAATTGTGCTGCTATGAACATAGGCATGCATATATCCTTTCTGATTGGTGTTTCTAATTTCTTGCGATATATTTCTAGAGGTGGGATCACTGGGTCAAGTGGAAATTCCATTTTTAGTTTTCTGAGGAAACTCCATATATTTTTCCATTAAAAATATTTTGTTATTGATTTCAGAGAGAAAGGGAGAGGGAGATATCAATGATGAGAGAGAATTGTGATCAGCTGCCTCTTGCACACCTACACTGGAGATTGAGCCTGCAACCCAGGCCTGTACCCCAAATGGGAATTGAACCATGACTTCCTGGTTCATAGATTGATGCTCAACCATTGAGCACACTGCCCGGGCTCACATAGTTTTTAAAAATCCATTTTTGAAGCTGTATTGGGCGTAATTACCCACAGGAAAAAACCTTTTTTTTCACCTTTTCTTTTTTTTCCTGCTGTTCTTATCTATATTCCTTTATTTAAACAAGTGTTACTCTTCCTTATTGCAAGAATATGGATAGGAAAATTGTTGTTCCATATTTTTTATAAGGTGTCTAAGCCTTCAAAGAGAATAGAAAATTCTCTTTGAAGGCTTAGTTTCTATACTCTAGAACTTAGTCCCAAATTCCTAGGAACTCAAAGTTGGATAATATGTCAATGTGCATACAGAAAGAACGGAAAATTACCTAACTAAAACATGAGACACTAACAAGTAACAGATAATGGTAAAAATGGCCCTCCTCTTAGTTGGAATCAACGTTATTAACAGTAAATGTTTATTTTTTCTTCTGAATATTACACAGTGTTTAAAATATTATTTTGTATTTTTAGATAATTTACCCTAATTTATGGCCCAAAGGGCAGAAATAATAAAATTTTGTATGATTCAGTAAGCAATAAATATGAGAATGCTATGTTTCACAACTCATGAAAGCTATAGTCAAAGGTGAGGTGATAGCCTTAAGTATTCCACCTACCCCTTGGGGGAAATAAAGGATAACTACAAATGAATTAAAAGTAAAATTGTGGAAATTAAACTTTTAAACAAGCATAAAACCATGAAGAAGTAAGTAATAAAGATAAGAACAGTTTTATCTTTATTAAAAAGATAAAAGAATCAGACACCTTAAAATAAGTGATTAATTAATTTGTGGGTATTAGGAAAAACTGTTATTTATATAGTGATATAATTATATTTACATGATTAGATATATAATCTAATATATAAGTTATTTATTAATTTACTTTAAAATGATTTTATTAATTGATAAACCCTTGTCAGTTTTAAAAAAGCAGAAATTTACAAACAAAAATAGATATGCGAATGTGAGTTTTAAAGTAAGTTTAGGGACAACTTATGATTGCTGTGTAAAGTTGTGTTTCAATAAGTTTGAAAACCTAAATGAAATGAAAATATAAAAATTATATAAAAAATAGAAATTACCAAAATAGTTTGAGAATAATTAGAAAGCAATAAAGTGATTATCAAAGATGGCACTAAATAAATAACTAATAAATAAGGTTTAAGTATTCAAAGTATTGGTTCTAAAATAAATCTTGGGGCTTTCAAGGTCAAATTAATTTTAAATTGTTCCTAAATATAGAAAAGTATTGAAAGCAGCCTAATTTTGTGATGCTAGCATCACTCTGATACAAAGAAACAGAGAGAGAACCATAAACCAATACAAAGTCTACAGACCTCTCCCACTTAAAATACAGCCATCAAATATGAAATGAAGAGACTCAGCAGCTCATAACATGGATAGTCTTCCCATTGTGGTGGCAGGCTCAGTGTGCATTTGAGAAGGGGGCAAGGAGGTCATTGCATTTTTATTCTTTATTAGAGGGTGACTCACTCCTGGAAAAGTGGCAGGCAGGTGGAACATCTTCATCAATTCTGTGACAGAATGTAAGATCACAGCAATAATTATCACAGAATCTGTTTTCAAGAAATTATTTGATTCTGGATATATTTGGTTGAATATAATATAGGGGCTGGAGTTATAGTCATGAAATAATCAAGCTGCATTTTTTTATTGCTTATACTATTCTTAAAGTTAACAGTCACTTCAAGAAACAATTATAAACCAGTGTGCTGTATTAAATTTCTACTATAGACAATCCACGCATTAGGCACTGCCTGAGATTCAGAGAGATGGAATTGTTAGTGACGCTGAACCTATGCACAGTGGGTGCCTCTATGGTATTTGTTTAGTGATCTGGCCAGTTCTTCTCTTCCCACCCTGTGTCATACACATTTCAAACATCTCCCTCTCTTCCCCTCACTTTTCTTATGTTCCCTTTCTTTCTACTTTCTCTCCCCAAATCTCTCATTCTTTTTGTTTTGTGGGGGAGTTTGGTAAACGTCTTTTATCAAGAGAAACCCAAATGGCACCCTCAGAGAGAGGAAAAAGCTGCCTTTAAGTGTCATTCTTGGTTTATGGGCAAGAACTGCTACTGTACCTGTGTTAGGTTCCCATGAGAGTTTCACTAAATGAGTCTCTGCCAATACCAATGACCAAAAGAGACCTTTCATTAACTCCTGAATTAGCCAAATGGGACAGAGCTTAATCTAATATGTGTTATTTCGTTTTCTAGGTTACTTGTTTTAAGGAAAACAAAGTATACTCATAGGCTATCTAACACCATCCTGGGAGATGTGCATGGAAGGACTCCATCTAAATAGTACTGGCTTCTGAGAAAGCTGGGTGCATGCCTGGGGGCCCAATTTAGCATGGTGGATGCCTTTCTCACAGTAGGCAAAGCAAACCCCTAACTCAAAAAGCTTTGAGAGCAATTGCACATTAATGGAAATGATGAGTGCTTGGGCTGGAGTTTTAAGGTGCTGTGGATAAAGGGGCTTTTTCCTCCCCTGTTATCTCTGCCGAGGCCTACTTGAGTTCCACCTGGAGGTGGTGTTCCTCACAGTGACCAGGATCTTGTCTCTTTGGCCAGGTATGACCAGCGCTGTGAGCAGTCTAGCCATCATCAGAAACAGATTGGAAACTGATGGACTGGAGCCAAAGGCTTCTGACAAGGCAGCATGATGCAGTGGAAAGGGAACCATGCCCGCTGCCAGGAGCCGGAGTTTCTGTCTCAGCACAGGCATTAATTGGGTGGGTAACCTTGGACAGGACTCCCTTGTGCCTCCGTATCTTGATCTCTCAAATGAGGAGAGTAATATTTGCTCTGCACATTCCTAGGGGTTATTACATTCATCTAATGGGATAATAAATATGCAAGTGTTTGCAAACTATAAAACACTATACACACTTAAGTTATTTTGAGTAAGGGTGCTATGGCATATGGAGTGGTCCAACGGGTTACTGAGATCTTATAGGTACCTTGGCAATGTTTCCTTGACTCTCTAGGATTTTCATGAAAGCAAAATTTGCTAAACAGAACTAGATACATGCAGTTTTCTCTCTTTTTATAGCCATCCTTCCCAACTGCCAGCCCTATTCATGGGATTCAGGACTGTGCCAAGGTTAGAAGACTCAGACATGGGGTGTGAGCCATAACTTCTAAATCAGCTCTGGAAGTGTGCCAGACCATCAGTTTAGAAAAGTGATTTGAGTGTCTTCGTGAGGACAAAGAATTTACTTAGAGAGTATATCTTTCAAGAACATGTTATTGAAACTTGGGGGGGAAAAAAGAGTTTTAAAGCCTGAGAACACTAGTATTAAAGGCACTCTAAACCAATTACAGGGTATTTACTTGGATTTCAATGAGGGGGATACCCTTTTCATTATTTGCAAGCTTCAAGAACATTAGAAACACTTCGCTGAAGACAATGTAATATCCAAATCTGAAGTAGGCTGTTGTTTGTCCATTTAATCCACTTTCTTGCTTTTATCTTCTTCATGAAGGCAGAAGAGCCCTTCTATGTTTTTAGAATGCACAATGTACCCTGAGTAGGCAATGTACTTTTGGGTAGTTAGCACCCTGTGTCCCTGAAAAAACATATTCTATTGTACTTACTCTTTCCTCAGGTCACTTGGAGGTGCTACGTGGGAATGATAGGGATGGGTTTAAGCCCCTGAGCCCTTAGCACAGAAAGGCCTAGTCACTTCTAAGTGCTCAATGATCATTCTGCATATTTCAAGGAGATTTTTCTTATGGTCATGGATAAAGATGGTGATGAAAAACAAAGAAGAGGGAGACTTATGTTCAGAAATGCCCAGTAACTTTAAGATCTGTTGTCCACCAGGCATTAACTGCCTTCAGCTAATGAAAAGGCTTTCAGTCTTTTAGTGCCCTTTAGCTAGAGGATGGTCATTCAACAGAGAGAGAATATCTACTTTTTCTCTGGTAGCTTTGCTGTGAGGTATGAAATGAGTTTGGAGACCCTACAGTGCAGTGGTGAGTCCCTAGATGTCCATCTACCCATTGAACAATGGCCATCCCCTTATCCCCCTGTTAATCAGAAGGTCCCAGTCTGCACAGGCTTTTCCTTTGATTCCTTTTTCTTCCCCTTCTTTCTGTGGAAAGAATCTCTCACTGAGATGGGACCTGAGAATCTGTCATGCCCAAAGAATCGTTCATGATTTTATGCCAGCTTCCTAGGCTACATGTTGCGGTAGTACCTGGACCCTGAGTGGTCAGCTTGGTTGAACCAGTCTTCACTTGATCTCAGTCTATTGATGCTACAACTTCTGGGTCCCTTCTTCTAGAGTGGTACCCCGATACCATAATCAGACTGAGCAGCCTCAGCCAGGCTTCTAAGTCTCCCTTCTCTTCTCTCACTGAAGGCCCAAACTCTACTTAATTCTTGCCTCTGCTATCACTGTCTCTGTGACTTTAAGACAATTACTCATACCTCTTCAAGGAGGCATGTCCTTGTCTTCTTAAGCAGAGACATATAACTATTGTAACACAGATTTCCCAATTATAATGAATTGGTCAAGAGTCCAAGTTGGTTTCCAGTCAGTAGAAAGTGCTGTTTCACAGAGGCATTTGAAGACCTCAGCTGACAGAAGCTCTGCCTCTAGTACCACATACTTTCCAAAGTCACAGGGCATCAAGGATTCTAGTCAAAAGGAGAAGGGCACATGGGGAACACGCACCCTCTTCTTAAAGTTCCTGGCTCAGAAGTGGCGCACATCTGAATTGTCTTCCATCACTTACTAGTTTCATGATGGTGAACAGCAACTTAAATGATTTGCCTTCAATTTCTTCATATTTAGATGGAGACAACTCATTAGCTACCTGATAGGATTATTGTGAAAACCATAACAGGACAGAACACGACATTTATTATCACTAAAATGTTAGGGATTCTTATCTCTCAGTCAACCCACTTTAAGTTCTTGTTAAGACTCAAGATTGAGGCTTATGATAGAATGGGGTATTTATTCCCTTTGTGGTGACCTTTGAAACAAGGTGCTCAATACTTCATGACATACCACCACCCAATTCCTGAGATCATAAACACGCTGTGGTTCTACATGCAGGTTCAGGTTCAAGATAAGAGAGAGAGAGAGAAAGATAGGGAAATAGGGGAAAGAGAGAGAGAGAGAGAGAGAGAGAGAGAGAGAGAGAGAGAGAGAGAGAGAGAAAGAGAGAGAGATTCCCCATTTCCTTGTCAGAAGTTCTCTTGGAACTGTGCTGTAGTAGAAACTCTTTCTACCACCATTGTTCTTTATTCCTATTCTTCACGAAATCAGACCCAAAGACCTCCTGATCTTCATCCTCTGTGTAGGCATTTCCCCTAATCTGTTCCACATTTAACTTCATTTTAGCAACTGCTTCTCAGAGAACCCAAACTAGCACACTAAACAAGTATTTCACATGCATGTACTCAATAAAAAATGAAGTTCTCCCCAGTTGTCCTTACTCAACCACAGAAAATCTCTCGCCAGTTTTGTATAATTTTACTTAAAATAAAGCTTGTGCAGACATTTAATTTAGGTTGGTAGTGGTTAGTTTTCTATAATGCTTAGTGCTGCCTTCTTCAGAGTACAGCTTATAAAACATGTGCCCCAAGGATTGGAACAGCTGTCATATTGTTGGACATAAGATTTTGGACCACAAAGCATGTTTGCTTGGGTCAGAGAATGCCTCCAACTGGCAACAAAAGGATGAGGGAAGGCGCACCTGTTGGCTCTTCTGTGGCACCATGTTTTGAGCAATGGCAAGTGCCTGGCACTGTGACAGGTGCCTGGACTATGGAGCGGAAGGTCCACTCCCTTCCCTTCTGATTTTCAGAGGCTGATCAGGGATGGAGAATTAAACAGTTAGTTGCAATTTCTCTTGATGGGTGTTAGGTGAGTGTAAATGCTGGGTGCTGAGGAGGGAGTCAGAAAGCACATCCTAGAAAGAGGTGAAGGCTCTGTTTCAGAAGTGAAGTCAGAGTTGCTCAGTGGCTATAAGGGAGAGAAGATGCACTCCAGGTATAAAAGCAGCTGGTTTCTGGGTTTGAGGGCATGACAGAATGGGAACCATCTAGTCATCCCACCTATAGGGCCAGGTGGGGACCTGGAAAGTGGGGAAAAGCCAGCTTTTAGTGCTGCATGAGTGAGAACTATAAAAACTGCTGTAACACAGTGAGACTGATGCCACTGTCAAGGCTTATAGAGCAAAAGCTGTTACCATCAGAGGAATGGAGGCGTGCTCCAAACATCAGCAAAGTCTCTTAAAACCCTAATATCATAAGAGCTTAATGGGAAGCATTTAAAAATATAGAAATATTAAAAATATGTTTTTCAACTTTCAGTTACCTACCTCTTGATGACTCAGTTTGTTGTTTTCTGTAAAATGTAGTATTTCCATTGCATTTGTTCTGAAAATATATTCATTAAGCTTCAAGGGGTGGGGTATAGTGCAAGGTATGTGGGCAGACATTTAATAATAGCACCTTGGAATCTGTTCATAATTTCATAATCAACCAATCCTTTAAAGACTCACTAATTTAATCATGTGTCCCTGTAGGTTCCATCAGGATGTACTGTAGAGTCCCACTTCTTTGTCTCCCTGCTCTCCTGATTTTCCATTTCTTCTTCCACATCTTACCTTCTTCTGACTTAGTTGACCCCCCTCCCAGTCAGGCTCTGAACAGATGGTTTCCAGCTTTGGTGCCCTCTGAGGGTGTGAGAGGCTCTTTGCTCTGTCTCTGCTTCTCTTATGCCAGGTGAGGTCACCCCATTTGACCACCACCTACTGAACCCTGGGCTTTAGTGTAGAAACAGGATCCCAGAGAGCATCCCATCCTCCGCATGGATACAGCCCCTCCCTCTCTCACTGCTCCTGAGGACAGTCAGCCTCCAGCCCAGTTTTACAAAATGCCCTACGGTCTGTGGTTCTATGAAGCAGCCAAGGGTTTATATTTGCCTGTCCCTACCTAATGATATTAGGTGCATTTCTGGCTTCTTCCTCATGTGGACTTTTTGGATAAGTTGACCCCAAATAACTTTCAAAGATCCCCTGTGGGAACTTGCTGCTCTGAGAGCCCCAAACAGTAGGCTCATATCCTTCAAGTTAAATCAACCACATTAGGCAAACGAAAGGAAAGAACGAAAAGAAAGTCCTGTTTACCTGTCAAAAACCAGAGTTTTCAGTGTCATGCTTTTAGAATAGCATTCACCTTATATACAAAAATATTGTTGCACTTCCAGTCAGCTTTCCCAGAAGTGTATGTATTATGTAAAGCAAGACACACCTGTTTAGTTTCCCCAAGGCTCAGGGTCCTGTTAGGTCTACTGCTGCTCCCTTCCTCTGCTACTGAAAATAAATGTGTGAAAGACCTGCCACATTGTGAGGATATTTTTATTTTAAACTAATTGGCCACAAGTAATTTTGATTTGGATTATAATCCAAGTGAAGCTGTAAGTGCACTTTTATTTTAAGCCAAATATATCTCTCTAAGTGGCCCCACCAAAAAATTTCCCTGTCATTGAAGAGCTTGCTCCTTCTCACCCTTTTCCATTCTGCTAGCACAGACATTCTTTCAAAACCAGGTAGGCTTCTCTGGCTATGTGGTTCTTCTTTGTCTGCCTGGTGCTGTGGAGGGGCAAAGGGCATTTGAGAGCATTGGTCTTCACATAATGCTACCACCTTGCTCTTAGCTTCTTCCATCACCACATGAAAGTGGCGGTTAAAAAACACACATCAAAGAATGAGTCTCACTGAACAGGCGAGAGCTGCCTGCTGAGCTGGCATTCAGAGCCAGGGCTTTTGTTTCAGTGGTGACTCTGACTCTCTTCAGCAAGTTTCCTGTGAGCTCCTGTGTGGGGCCTGACTTGTTCTTGATGATATTGGAGTGTGTGTTTGTGACAGTCACTTTTAATCAGTGCATCTGAGTTTCTGAAGGTAAAACTTCGCTCTCCAGCAGGTTAAATTTGGAATGGAAACCTCATGTTTGGCTAGATTTGCACTTAGTCCAGGGATGCAGTTTTAGATGTGGGTTCCCAAACTTACCTCACTTTCCCAGAAGGGAGGTTTTTGGTTGTTTTGTTTTCTTGCTTGTTGTTTGCTTTCCTCTCCTTTTTTTCTTTATTGATGGTTTAATAAGTATGACCGACTCTTGGAGAGAGTTGTTGCCTTAAAGATGACTTACATGGGGACTGTGGCAAGAAGCAGGTTCTGGTTATGTGCATCCAGCTTGGTTTTCCCTGGCTTTCCCTCTTCCCATTTTGTCTGCAGAGCAGAGTGTGGGGAATTAACTTTGTACCAGCAGATATGCAACCAGTGGGCACCACGTGCAACTTCAGAAGGCTGACTGCAGTGGGTATTGCATGAGACACAATGGAACTCAAACATATCTGCAAACATCATAGATATCTCTTATCATAGTGTCCAGCCAGCTACAGGTGGTTAACTGGATGTTTATCTGCTACATCGCTGCTAATGGACCACCATTTGACATTTTTACATCCAGGACTTCATAATTTGCTTAAGTGGCAACCAGAACCCATATTAGGTTCAGTTTTGAATGATTCAACATTACTATTAGTCCTTTTTCATTCTTCTCTTTACTTGATAGCCTTTTACCTTCAGGTGAACAAAACAAGTTCTCAATATTAGAGCTTTGTGAAGTTCAGTACTGAGCTTAGCTTGTCCACTAACTTTCTACAGAGAGCCTTTTCCTGACCCCAATCCCTCATCTGTGCTCCAAGCAGAGCAGTTCTTCCATTCTTAACACATTTTCTTAAAAATCTCATGAATGTTTATGAAGAATTAAAGGATGACTTACGGGAAGAAGTCAACTGCAAGAATGTCTTTGAAATGCACCCATTCTATGCCAACACTGGGTTTGCAGATGAGTAAAATGACTTCTGGGTGGGTTCTGAGTCTTGACCCATTCATTTGGTGGCAGAGCCAGAATTAGAATCCAGACTTCCCACAATCATCTTTCTGTCCATTTTAAAAATAGCACCCTGCACAAAATATTTTCTACTCTTGGGGCTTTCACATTTTGAGGGGAATAAAAATCTAAGCTCAGATTCAGTGATAGAATTGATCAAAACCTATATGTGAGCTTTAGTCATGAGCCATCAGGTGGAGAGTTCATGTGCTTGTATATGCAATAGCAGCCTCACTTCTGGAAATTAAAATTGCCACGTAGAGGCTGGCTTCTTGCTCTGTCCCTGAGCATCAACAATCCTGGTGCTTCCTCCACCTTCTACAGCTGGAGTCGCAAGGTTTTGCTATGTTACAGTCCCTGTTGTCTTCCATGAAAAGTGTAAATCAGGAATAGCTTCTGTCTGCAGTGATTATTATGCCTTATGAGAAAATTCAGGGGCATGCTCCTGAATGAATATGAGAGGGTATGAAGTTCTCCAGAAAACTGAAGTTTGCACCATATCAGATTGTACTAAGGATATGCAAAACTGCTCTTAGATGTCCACAAAAATTTCCACCATCTAAATCTCATTTGGATTTCTTTTCTCATGGATTCTGCACAAATTCTCATTTCCTTAGTGAAACCTCTGTGAAACAATGTCTTTCAACTCTTGGGGAGCAATTCTAACAAGGATGGCTGATTCCTACCTGTGGAAGAAAAAGTACCAGTACAATGTAAACCAGATTTGCAGCCTACCTTGTAGAAATACTTTCTGCTTTCCTGAGAGATGGAGGTGTTCCTTATTTTAGAGGAGGCAGTTAGACAGGCATGAGCAGAACAATAAGCCAGGTACAGAATGTCACCAGAGCAGAAAGTCCCGGGTGCCTAGCAACAGGCAAAACTAGAGAAAACAATTATTATAGAGTAGGACCTCACTCCTAGTGTGAACGTTCCTCTCCTAGGATATCATGAGTCATGTGGACCTCCTGGCCTCTCCTCCTCCTCCTCCTCCTCCTCCTCCTCCTCCTCCTCCTCCTCCTCCTTCTCCTTCTAAATATATTTTTATTTATTTCAGAGAGGAAAGAAGAGAGATAGAAACATCAATGATGAGAGAGAATCCTTGATCAGCTGCCTCCAGCATGCCCCACATGGGATTGAGCCGGCAACCCAGACGTGTGCCCTGACCAGGAATCCAACCATGATCTCCTGGTTCATAGGTTAGTCCTCAACCACTGAGCCACATCCACTGGGTGACCCCCTGACCTTTCATATCACTAGCCATGAGATTTAGATCCCATTAGAGGATGAACAAGGGGGACAGAGAATAGCCTCATATGACTCCCACACAAGCCCTTACATGACCACTCCCTGAAGCATTGAGCCCTCAGGACAAGGAGGTTCTGACCTGCATTAAATGATCTTAGGAACAAAGCCTCCCATCTGTTGATAACAGAGACAGAGTTTTGGTCAAACTAGAGATAACATCTAGGCCTCAGTTGTCTTTTAGCTCCAGGCCCAGAAAAGCAGCAAATCCAGACTAAGTGATGCCATGGCTGATATCAGAAACAATTGTAATGAAAAATGACCGCCTTACCCAATGCCAACCACAACACTGAAAGGATACACCTGGAATGCTGCTTAATATTCTATTGAGATCCTCCCCTGAGACCTTTCCTAAAATCCCTGCCTTTGGAAAACACATAAAAACTCTTAAGACAAAAGACTCAGTGTTCTCTCCCCCTCCCTTCCCTCTCCCTCTCAAACACCTGAACCTTCTTACTCAGGTGCAGCATACCATTGCTTTTTTTTCTTCCTAGCTCCCAGGGCCCTTCTTTTGCCTCTGTAACTTGTTTCCTGAGTCCACACAGCCTAGATTGCTCACTTCTACTTCTGTGACTTTCTGAGTGAATTTGTGTTACAGTCATTGCTCTGAATTCTTTCTTAGCCAAACTCAAAAACTGAGGTCTAACTCCACCCTTAACACTTTGAAATTTTTGTTGTGCACATAATGATCTTTCTATACATTTACATAATGCTCTGTCCATTTATAAAGCATTATAAAATACATGATTTTGTTGGATTCTCAAAACCAATCTGCCAGATAGCTGAAGAAGTTGGAGCTAGATTACTGAGAGTTAGAAAAGTGGAATCAACTTTCAGGATGGGAGACTTTGTTTTCTGACTCTCCAACACCATACTTCCACATTTTGAGAACTAGTCACAAGCTGGAGAACTTGGAAAAATGCTTGCAGTTGAGTTGTAACTATTGCACTACATGCACTGTACAGCAGGAGGCAAAAGAGTTAAAGTCTGCTTTCCATTTTCCACACAACTTTTAAACAGCATTGCCTCACCCCCAGTACCTTTCTCTTATCACACAAGTGTCAGTTTCTACTCACTTGCAACTCTTCCTACCTGGTATTCCCAATCTTGTACTTTATTAAATCTTGATCTTGAAAGAATGGTATACACATTGGTGAGTGATGCTAATTTGTAATACTATTTGCATGATCTTCTGCTATCTTTGTTCATTCATTCAAAAATATTTAATCAGCTTCTATAATATAGTAGACACTATGTAGCAGGGTGGAGATATAATGTGGAACAAAACAAATGCAGTTTCTGCCCTCATGGAGCTTACATTCCTGGGGGTGAGGGAAGATATTTTATCACTCAGAAGTGATAGACTAGCAGGGTTTCGCTTACAAGCAATAAATTCTAAAATTGGTTAACTTAAGCAAAAAGTTATTTTATAATTGCTCACAGAATCAATGGGAAGCTAAATAATAAAGTTTTAAGTTCAGAAATGAACATGACCTAAAGAATGCTAGGCGGTAGGGCAGCACAGACAAGGTCCTGCTACAAGGACAGTCTGGGTAATGCAGGACACCACCATTCCGTCCTAGGCATTGGTATTGTACATAGCCCCACTCTCAAGGCTGTCATCTGAATAATTCCTCAATTATTCTTGTGTCTTTGTTTTACTTTCTCAAGATTTAAAATCTTGAATAGGAATGTTACCATGCCTGCATCTGCACTGTAGTTGCTAGCAGTGTGAAAAGGAGTATCTGAGCCTTTCACACCTAGTGGGAGGCAAAGCTCATCCTTTCAACAGTACTCCCCTGTTATTTACCTCAAGCACTATGTTCTTTTGCAATTGTGAAAGACCAAGTGAATCATGATGATTATTTAAAAGTATTATCCTAAGTGCAACAGGATGTCACTGAAGTGCTTTAAGGTAGATAGTGATCTGAGTCAGTATACATTAAAAGGAGAAATTTCAGTGGCATTATAGAAAATCTAAAGCAGAAACTTAACAGCAAAATGCTTTTCACAAACATTTACAAATGTAGAATCATTAATATTCAAATTATAGTTGTTAAAATAATACATGCATGTTGTATTAATTTCAGCTAAGTAATGATAGATGCTATAATAATCCCCAACTCTCAGTGGCTTATTTTATGTCTTATTCACATAGTCCAATGCAAATGTTGCTGTTAGAAAGTTGTCCTCAGTAACTGGTCCTTCAGGTACCAAGGCTCCTTCACCTGAGTCACCATCCTTTTCAACCTTGGGTTCTTTTGCTGTAACCTTGATAAATGCCAGGAGCTAGGGATAGAGAGGGAATAAATGATCATGTGATAAATGTATTTGAGCCAGGCCTACAAATGCTTCTATTACTTCCTGTCACACTCCACTGGCTAGGCTCAGTCACATGGCCATCCAATAGCAAAGGGAGCTGGGAAATGTAGTCCATGTGTCCAGGAAATAGAGGGAACAGGTTTTAAAGCACATATAACAGCCTGTGTGTGGCATACAAATAAGTTATAAGCATGGAAGGCTGAAAACAACAACAATAAAATCAACTCTATTTCACCCTCCTAGCCCCTTCCCAGTCTTCTGAATTAACCAGCCCCAGCACTTTGAAAAGATGTGGCAGTGAATATGACCCTATATTTAGCTCTATGCAATATACACACTGTGGATCAGGAGAAATTCTACATTTGATATTTTAAACTAACTCTGGGTCAGGGATGCAGAGTTCAGTGAGCTATGTCCCCAGCCACCAGGGTGGTCATATCCAGGGATCCCTATCACTACAGCACAGGACTTCTCAGTTTTGGCATTATTCACATGTTTAACTGGGTAAGACTTTGCCATTGGCGGCTGTCCTGTGCTCTGTTCACAGCATCCCTGGCCTCTATCCACTAGATGCCAGTAGTATGCCTCCCGCTAGTTGTGACAATCAGAATTGTCTTCTGACATTACATATATGCCCCAAGAATTCCTTCCAGAGAGGCTGAACCTGAGAAACCTACAGAGAGGAAGGTGAATCTTGTTACTCTGAGCCTCAGATGATGACACCACTGAACTTTAGGGAAGAATTTCCCTTAGGTTAAATTGTAGAGAAAGATGAGGTTGTAGAGGAATAACATTGATGGTGTGCTTGGCGTGGAAGACCACATTTGATAATTTATACCATCATCGCATTTTCAGGCTAAGGAGTTACTTTCCTCCGTGTCTCATCCCTGTCACATCTACTGGCCACAAGCATGACAACACTGGAACAAAAGTTGGGACTTGGAGGACAGAGGGAGCTGGTGTCAATCTGATTTATCTATTCCCAAACCATCTTTGTTTTTATTTTTTTTTATTTTTTGGGGTTTTTGTTTGTTCTGAAGTGCAGCCCCCTGGTGGATAAAGATTGACTCTACATATCTGATTCAGCTGTCCTGTGGAGACAGAGACATTAAGGAAGAATTAAGAATGAAGACAAGTATATTGATCTCCCTCACCAATCTCCTCCAACCGATGCTTCTTAATCACAGAGCAAACCAGAGTCCTGGTACACTACTTTAATGAGCATCTGTTCTATTTCTCAGTCCACATGATTGGAAGGAAAGCTCTCTCCCTGCTTCCCTACCTGGCTCCTCTTTGTGTTTCTGATTCATTTTCTCATACCGCATCTATATTTCATTTTATATATACATGCATACATATATTTCCACATTGTTATATGTGTTTTGCGATAGCACTGGAGGTTTATTACTGTAGATCATCGTGAGGCACCTGAATATTTTGCAAGACAATGAGACTCTGGAATCTTGGTATCCCAGGAACTAATTTTGTGCAGCAATAAGGGGGGAGGGAGAAAAAGAAAACAGTGACTATACATCTGGCTTCTAGACAGTATTAGGATGGCATAACTTGTTCCTGTCCGAGTAAATTCCATGGATGTGTATTATACAGCGCCTGTTTAAAATGTGTAGCCAAATCAGAGTCATTCTTTAAATTGGAAACAAACCCTATGGCTTTTGCCACACTAAGTGTGTGCCTCATATTTGCAACTCTGTTCAGGTGAAAGTGACCAACTCTGATCTCAAGAGGGTGGGCAGGCAGGAGAGCTCTTAGTGCACAAGCATAAATGTCTTCCTCCTTCCAAACGATATTTTATAAAATTGTAAAGGAAATTGACACCCTAAAGTGGCTGGGTAATGCCATGTCATAAACTTCATCTCTCGTTTGGCGAGCAGGAGGAGGCTTGTGTTCTGAGCAGCAGGCTGCATACCCGGAAATGGGGTCCCTGTTCCCAGGTCAGTTTATGGTTTTGTGTCACCCAAGGGAAATCAGTACTTTTGTCAGGGCCTGGATTGCCCTTCTCCAAAGTGTGGATCCAAACTCCCTCCCTTTCTCGGTCCCCAGCTGTCCCTTGCATTATTGGGTATCCACAAAAATAGATGAGCCAATGTTTATGAAACATTTCAAAACTCTAAGTAAAATCATCTTATGGAAGCCTAAATTGTTATCAACTTCATTGTTATCCTTATTGTTAAAGTGTACATGCCATTGCATATTTGCAAATTGTATACAGTAATTATCTGAGTACATACAGTAATTCAAGTACCATCATTAGTACTTGACATTAATATTTCATAGCAACTTTCAGGGCAATAAATGGCACTGGGATTGTTGCCCTTAACACTTGATTGTTTGTTGGGGCTCAGGATTTGTGAGACACTGTAATTAAGAGAATTTTAAACCATATCTAATGCAGGCTTCATAATCCCCAACATCCTCTCTCTGGCAATAGTCCTGTGCTCTAAGAAGATCCCAGAATACTAAAGTTGCCAGAAACATTTGAGCTTATCTCTTTTAAAGCTTCCGATTTGCAAATGAAGAAACCAAGGCTCAGAAAGATCAAGTGACTTTTCCCTATGCCATGTACCTAGTGAAAATGTCAAAGGCAGGCTGTTTGGCCTGTTTGTGAGATTCCTCAAGAGTGAGAGGTCCTCAATCTGTTGGGAGTTTAACAGTCTTTCCCAAATGTACTCTAAAAACGTAATTGAGGTTGACAAGAAAGATGGAGATCAAAATGTAGCCAATGGTTTAGAGATATCGAGGCATGATTAGATGAATATGGGAGGGGTTTTGCTAGTGAGCCACGACATCATCTTCTAGCATAAAGTTGTACTCCTTGAAGTCCATCTCCTGTCTCTGAGAAGAAAGTAGGTGGACTCCATTTCCTGTGACCTTTCCAGCCTGAATGTAAAATAAGACTGTCAATTCCTGGCACTTAGTTGGTGTTTTCTATAGAAGATACTTCAATGTAAGCTGTTGACGATGGGAGAGGTGGTTATTTGAGTGGATTCCAATGGAGGAGTATGGCAGCCACATCACTGTCTATGAAGCAGTGATTTCTATTACTGTGTGGAAACACGGTTGACAGGTATTCTCCAGGTGGTCCATGGGCCAGTCTTTCATCATATTAATATTTTCAGGACTGTTCCTGGCAGGAACTAGTAATGTGCTGATGATGGTAAATGTGACTCGGAAAATCCCAGTTTGATTTTCATTAACAACAGTGCATTCTCTCGTTTTTTCTGGTAAGGAAGGAATTCTCTCTTTTTTTTTTTTTTTTTTTTGGGTGGGTCATCAGAGATTGCTCCTACTTTAGCAGGCTAAGGTTTATGTAGAAAGACTGATTTTTGGTAGAGAGGTCCATATTTCTTCTAGGGATATGAAAGAGTTAATTATATAGTATAGCCCTGAGGTTCAGCATAGCATTGAGCATACTAGACTGGAATGCAAAGGACCAAAACTCATACTGACTTACCCACCAAGGAGCTTTGGACTATAACCACTCACTTAACATTTCAGGGCCTCCCCTTTCTATTCTGTGAAATGACATGACTTACTTAAATCAATTCTAAAACCCCCTTCTAGGCATAAAATTATAGGGACCTAAAGTGAATTAAAAATTGATGGTACAATTTAGGAGGAAGCTTCCTAGGATATGGAACTTCTAGCTGCTCTGATTGTAGTACTTCTGAAAAACATAAATTATAGCAAATGACCCAAGAATCAGAATCTGAAGTATCAAACTTCCAAAGTGTCAGATAATAGCTTTATTTTCATGCTATCATCAAACTGCCCTTTTCCCAAAAATGACAAGACTCTTTTCAACCATAGGTATTGAGTAATGACATAACAAAACATTGGCCATCATAAACTATATCAGTGTATCTCACACAATGCTATGGAATGGTGGGCCATCAGAGAGAAGAACTGAGGCACAGACTAGCTGACATGGGTGTTTGATGGTAAAATACTACTTAAAAAACATCTACTTGGGCTGGCTGGAGGTCCGCAAATGGGAGGGATGAGATATATGTGTAATAGTGTCAACAATAAAAAAAAATCTACTTGAAAATTCATAAAGCTGATTTTCATGTGACTAGTGGGATCCATCCTATCTTTTTCACATCCTCGTTCCACACACACACACACACACACACACACACACAGAAACCCAGTGGGGTAGCTCTTTGATCTGCTATAAACTTGACAGAGAATTTGCCCCTTATGAATTCATGAATTGGAACCACACTGTAATTTTTTATTTCTACACAGAATTGGCAGAGGGTTTCCCTTATTGCCCAATGCAGCCACCAGGAAGGTTCCATTGTGTGTGCCTTCAGCCCTGAGGTCGGAGGAGTTAAAGCAATTTAGGGGGGAGATGTCAAGAAACCTCTCTTCTTTCTGCAAAGCCATCTTAATCATGCCTGCCTCTTTTCTTGGGGTTGATTTACATAGCAGTGTGACATTTCATCATTAAGGAAGCAGGTCCCAATCTTCTGTGTCTTTTTCTTGGCTTGTCTGGCAAGCAATTCTCTTTTGCAAGCTATGAAATCCTTAAGGAGGACTTCCTGGCAAGGGAAAAATCCTCAGTCATCCAACAGTCTCTCACTTTGCTATTTTAAATCTTGGCCATGCACATATGGTTGGGCATGTGTGTCTAAAAATTTCTTCCACATTGACTAACTTGAGCTATTTAATAGATGGTGCTGGCCGTGGGCCTCTTCAGCAAATCCTGCGATGCTCATCTCTCTCCCTTGGGAGGCAGAAGACCGCCTCATGCATTTGCCTTTGTGCTTTCCTTATAATCTCCCTCTATGGCCCCGTTAGAGCATGAAAGTTAAAGCCCGCTTCTCTGCTCATTGTCCTGCAATTAGCATTGTCTCTGCTCTCCTACCTCCAGCAGAAAAGAGATCCCCAAATATGTCAGTTAATGTTCCAGCAAGTGCGCATTTCTTAGTACTTTCCCAGGGATGTTCTATCCCATTTCTAAGGACAGAAGAGCTTGAGGACATGTCTACCCTATGCTCTCGAAGGCCCGATGGTGTATGTGTATGTGAATTTAATGCGTCTCAATCTTAACTTTCTTCCAAAACTTAGGATCTCTTATCTCCCAACAGTCCCAAGCACAGACCAGGGTCCTATTAGGTCCTTAGAAATTATGGGTGAAGTGAATTCATGATGGGTTCTGGTAACTTTGCTCTTTCTCCTAGGTTGTAAAGAATGGGGCCTTGGGGACAGAGAGGAATGGCAGAGGCATGCACCCAGAGCTGATTCCCCACTGTGCCTCCTCCAAGCATGCAGCTCAAATGCCCATGGTTTCCTCAGCAATTTAGCAACTCCAAGAAGCTGAGAAAATGATACCCCGTGATCCAAAATAATGAATACCCTGCCAGAAGGCAAATGTTCTGTCTTCCCAGAGGAGACTATTCCTAAGAAGACAAAGAGCAACAATATCAATAACAACAACAAAATAACAATAATAGCATGGGGGATGAGCTGTAGATTAATATATAGACGTGTAGGAGCTTATAGCATTACCCCTTCTCCTCACCTCCCTGGGAATTATGTGATTTGTCTCATTGTGTGCCTGGACTATTTACAGTGTCTTAAAGCTCTGTGCTGCTGTAAGAGCAGTGATTTTATCCTCCCAGAAATTTCATTTTTTGTTGAATATTAAATGTGTCCCTGAAGTTTATCACAAACAGCATGAAGGAATAAAACTCCACGTGGCTGGTATTCAGTAGACTTCATCCTCATCAAAATGGCAAGCCCTTAAGTAAAAAAAGTCTGAAGGGTTGTGATAGATAGGAGTATTGGGCTTACCTTCTTGGAGGGGTGCCTTGGCGAAGTGAATGACTTCAAACTTCATATAAAAATAATACTGCTGCAGTAAGTGGGAAGAACATGTTGTCATTTTTGGACCCCAGACAAAGGCACGAGTAAACAGCATTAAAATGGAATCTCTATTTTTAACTTACCTTTCTCTTTCTAGAAATCGCATCAAAATCAGATGACACATAATACTACATATCTTTTAAGGACGTAGCAACCTCACAGCATAATCCACAAAATCATTACTTCCCCAACTGCTAGTCAGATATATAAGGTCTGAAGGCACCACCAACTTTCATTTTGATTCTAAGAACTCTGTTAGAAATTATCAAAGAGATGCCATAATGCATTTAACGGGTCTTGATTTGTTGGCATCTCTGGGATGAAGATATTTAAATGGTGTGGCCCCCTTTTCTCCTTTATCTCATCACGTTTCCCCATTGCTTGGGCAGCTTTCTCTTTCTCTCTTTTTAAAAATATCTTTCTTTTCTTTTCTTTTCTTTCGTTTTTTACTTTCTTAATTCAGAAGTGCCATGTAAGGGCATCAGCACCGAAAGCTTCAGAACACAGGGCATTTAAAAGTGTAAGAGCAGCCGAAACCGGTTTGGCTCAGTGGATAGAGCATCGGCCTGTGGACTGAAAGGCCCCAGGTTCGATTCCTGTCAAGGGCATGTATCTTGGTTGCAGGCACATCCCCAGTAGGGGACTTGCAGGAGGCAGCTGTTTGATGTCTTTCTTTCATCCATGTTTCTAACTCTCTGTCCCTCTCCCTTCCTCTCTGTAAAAAAATCTATAAAATATACCGTATTTAAAAACAAACAAAAAACAAGTGTAAGAGCAACTGCAGAAAGGGCTTGGGGAGATGCTTCCCAGGAGTTTCTTCTGCTGCTCAGCTCTTCCTCGGAGACTGAGACGAGGGAACACAGGGTATGAGTCCCAGACACCCTCCAGAGGCTGCTTGGCTGGTCCTTATGAAGGACAGGGGCTGCGGAGAAGAAACGGACACTCCTACAGAATTGCTCTGAGGGTGTTCAGACCTTCCAGATTAGCACCTAGTCCTTGCATGGCCCTCACTCTCTATTGGGCCCTGCTGTGAGGGCTTTAGACCTGTTACCTCTTTACACCTCACAACAATGGCAGGGGGCAGGAACTGTTCTATTTAAGGAAACTGAGGCAGAGAATGGCTGTGGAATTTGATAGATCACAAAGCAATGAGGCCACCTGGCACCAGAGGCCAAACTCCTCACTGCTCTGCTCTGCAGATCCCGTTTTATCAATGGAAGAAGCTTGGAAGTTCAGTGTTAAATGTTAAATGGAGTGTGCTTTGACTACCAAGCCCACAGGCCATCTTTCCATTGTAATGCATGTAACTTAAATTAATCACTAATCTTTCAATCATATTGCTACAATCAATCTGGAATGTAGCACTAATAATATTTTGCATTAGATTTATTGAAATTTGTTTTCATAACAAGATATGTATTAGAAGAATTGCATAGGAAATTATCTCTTTTTCTTCCTATCATTTATTGAATTGTTCTTTGGTGAAAATAAGCTGTGTCAATCCCAATGCTGGCCAAACTTAATTTTTATTTTTCCTTGTTTGCCTTGATCCCCTCTGGTCACTTCCCAAGACCAGCTTGGGGGCCAATATTTTTATTTTTTAACACTTGCCTAGCAGTACAAAGATGCAACATCTCCAGTCCTAGAAAACTTCTGTCTGTAAGCATACACTGGAAGTAAATGTGTGATCTTACTTCATTATACTCCTCTGACTCTCTGGTGCCATTCATCTCAGGTGGCTAGAAATAACCTGCAATCAGACTGACATTCCCCTCCTTGTGTGTCAATGTAGTCATATGCAGTGTACCAGGGAACATAAAGATAGAATACAATGTCGCTAATTTGGGGCTTTTATTTTGGGGAAATTAATTTTTTCTAAAAAGAGAAAGTGACTAATATTCACTCTTCTAATACATATGTATTGATCCTAACTATGCATCTAGAACTATGCTAAACGAGGCAGGAACATGATGATACATAAATAAGGGTCCGTGCTTCGGGGGATCATAGACTAATAAGACAGAGGATGGAAAATGAAAGCCTACAAAATAAAGAAAATCGAACATTGTAAGAAAGTAAATACAATAAGTTATTACACCTGAATGATTTAAACACAAATTTCTTTGAATTTGAAAAGAAGGGAAAGAGAGAAGGGGGAACTAACATTTATTATGAAGCTACACTATTTCAGATGCATTCTTAAGTGTTTTGATGTAATTATTGCAATAGCCTTGAAAGGCAGATGTGATTACTTCTTTATTTTACAGACAAAGACTTTAACTCATTTAAAAGGATAGTTGCCCTGCCAGAGGGTGACCAGGTTTGTCTTCCCCATGACTCTCACCATGGCTCACCTAAATATTTGGTGGTATATTTAGATTTTTTGAAGTCATATCTCAGGTTAGAGTGGTCAAGAAAGGCTTCATGAGTAAATGTACTTGAGCTAATCAAGATTGAGAGCATATGGGCCAGAAGAAGTTAAAGTGATTCCTGGCAGGAATCAGCATAAGTGATGTGGTGTTTAAAAGGCTCTGAACACACATTGAGCCAGAGAAGACTTAATAGTACTAGAACATTGATTTAGGGGAAGAGTTGGAGATAATGTTAGAAGGAGGCATGAAGCTAGGTTTGCACCAGTATTAACTTATTATGGTCAAGGAAACCACCATACACACACAGTCACTAATCTTTCAGTGATACTGCTACATTCATTCTGGAATGTAGCACCAATAATATTTTACATTAGATTAAAATTTGTTTTCATAAAAAGATATACAGGTTACATAGGAAATCATCTCTTTTTCTTTCTGTTATCATTCGTTGAATTGCTCTTTGGTAAAAATAAGCTGTATCAACCCCAATGCTGGCCATATCCTCTTAGCATTCCGTTCATCATTTGATTTACCTGAATAGGTCAAGTAAAGGAATCCCTGAGGACCCAGGTATAGGGGTTGCATTCTCCCGGGACTGGACATGGAGAGTGGTGACTGCACAGTCTTCTTTCTGGAACATGTATAACTTTCTGAAAATCCTCTTTCACATTCTAAAATATTCAGGGTGCTTTTGTTCTCACCATACAAAAAAAAATAATAATAACATCATGAGAGTATTATCATGTTTACTTTAAAGCAACTCTTTTTCTACATTTTAATTAAAAGTTGTAATTCACCATCTTTTGACCAAGTTATCTTAAATCTTCATCTTATTGGTAATGGGTATTGGGCAGATTCAAGAGAGAAATACAAGTGTTACTTAATGCAAACAGTAAAATCTCAGCATTTGTAGAGATACGGTTCTGTTCATTTCATGGCTGTGCTAACTCTGCCTTTTTAATTAGAAATATCCTCCTGCTTATGCAGGAATCCTGGGAAAGGGGTATTGTCTTATTCATTATGTATTCCACGAGAATTGCAAGCGGACAAAACCAGGAATAATATGATGACTGTTGTGTTATTAAAGCACTTTAATAAGGTTGCTCCCTCAGTAGAGTGAGCTTTTCAAATACCCATTTCTTTTTCAAGAGGGGAGCTACATGGAGCAGGATGCTGGGTACTCCTCTGGGTATATGGAAGGCCCCCTTTCTATATGTATTTTATGGATTTCTATGGGTGTACCCCCAGGACTAGTGCCTCTGCCTTTTTAGTCCTCTATCCTACCTTAGGGAGTGATGTCCTAGAAAGCCTTAGAATTTCTATTTTAGTCCTATAGTATATTAAGAGGAAATAGTTTAAAATAATGATATAAGGGGGAAAGGTCTGTAAACAGATTCATGCCAGTTTGAGCATTTTTATGAAATGCTGGCCTGCTATTTTTTACCCCTCTGTCATCAATCCCCACCAACTAATCACATTGGTTAAGATTGCAATCTGTAATAGTTTTCATTAAAAATAAAATCTTTAATGATACTAAAAATGTCTTTTAAGAAAGAAAATGGAAGTGATGAAGAAAGATGGGAGGTGGGAAAGGAGAGGGAGAAGAAAGGGAGGGAGGATGAAAGGCAGAGAAAGAGGGGAAGGAAGGTGAAAAGGAAATTTTTTTTAAAGGGGCCCACACAATTGCAGCAGAGCAAAGACTTATCTATATGCATTACTTTGATTTCAAATTATTTTTAGCATGGCTTTTATTGTACTCATTGTTACATACATAAATCTTTAAAGTAATACGTTTTGTAAGAAATGGTCATAAAAATTTACAGCCAGTAACTTTTCCCCTGTCCCTTACAATGATATTCTACTAAAACCATTAAATGGTTCTCATTAATGCCCTTTAAATGATTGTGTAATGACCCACAATCGCTTGTAAGTGAACAACCATTAAAGAATTACCAGTTCTTAGCATGCTTTTAAGTACAGCTTAAATACATGGGAGGTAACATATAATATATTAGAAAAAGTATTAAATTTGAAATAGTAAAAACACGATCATCACAAAAGAATGAATAGGTGTGCAACTCTACCCTGCAATGACCACGGTTCCTACTGAACACGTTATTACAGTAGATTTTATGGCATTTGTTCTTTTGCTATATTGAATCTCTTCCTTTTTTTCTGGGATTAAAAGTAATAATAATAATAAAACCCTGCCACAACAGGAGTGAGAGTGCATATAAAAGCAAATGGGAAAAATAATGAAAGCCATGCATAGCAGACAGCAACCTATCTGAACCAAAAGTGCACAGTCCAACCCGAGGTAGCTTATATATGGGGGAGGTGAAGGGGCGGCAACTATTCATTTTTTTCCTTAACCATACAGCTATTAGGTACAGGATAGTCTAAGCACTTGGATGATTGCATTTTTTATGCTTCAAGTATTCTGCATCATGGGAACATGGTCAAAGAGAGTAAAATATAATAACTCTTACTGAAGATAGAGGATCAGATTACTCCCTTGCTATTCCAGGCATGTTTTGTCAGAAGCTAACCCACCCATGTAGAGTTGGGCAGTTTATTTGTCCTAAGCTACACATATCAAATAGTTTGGTGGCATTTGTCTTTTAAATTTTTTCATTCCCGAAAGACCTTGTTTATACTCAAGTGTCATTTTGGTGATATGGCCATAGCACTGGGGACATGGGAATCTTACCACAGATGGAGCAAAGTTCAAGGTGAGCAGATTTACACCTGGAACAAGAGAAAATCCAATGCAGTAATTTATTTATTCATCAGGAGTCATTAGAGGGAGGGGTGGCAAGGGCAAGAGCAATTTGGGGCCAGAAGGTACAGCTACATACTTTTCTTGTGTCATTTAGAAACTCAAGATCCACATTGGATTCCGCAACTGGCATCCTCTTGGCCCCTCAGATTGGTAACACAGTAGTTTGTTTGTTCTCCAGAAAACTCTCTTTATTTTTGTATGTATAACCTTTTTTGTTTTCTAGTTGCTTCCTTCTGATGCAATGAGCCAGTGGCAGGGAGGCAATTGATCTGAATTGCTTCTCTTTGTCATGAAAGTCTCATTTTAGCTCTCACTTCTTCTGGGGATCCTTCCCTAATCCCACGCAACTGTTCCCATAATGCTTCTCAAATGTCAGTATAGCCACATAAGATCTGTGAGGGTAGGAATTATGTTGGTTCTGTTCATGCCTGGATGCCTCTTCCCTAGCATAGTACCTCACAATGCAGGGTTTCGAGGAGGGGGTACATTGGAGAAAAGCGGGAGAGGGGGGATATCTGTAATCCAACAATAAAGGTAAATTTTAAAAATATATAATATATCAGATTATTACACTTACCCAGAGAGGTTGCAAAAATAAATTCTGTTGATCAACTAAAGCTGGATAATTCTACATAGATTATTATTCAGAAACACAACAGTGTTGGAAATCTGCAAAATTATCTTCAGAAAGTAGAAAGCTGGGCCTGTCAAGACTAAAATGAATCCCCAGCATTCCCTAGGCTCTCCTTTCTGTGCCTTCCCCTCTTCCATGTTTGCCCTCTCAGTCTCCACCCTCTTTCAAGCAACTATGTATGCTTCTATTATTCTTATCATTTTCCCCCATGCCATAAAGCTCCATCTCCTACAAACGTTTCTCCCACTTCACCCCAGCCCATAGATGTCTTTTCATGTTGAAACTTTGTCATATCATTAAAAAAAAGAAAGTTTTCTTTTCTATGCCAGTGGTTCTGAGTATTGGTGGGTTTGTGGACAGCATCTTCTTGGTATCCTCCAATCCTGAGAGTGGGGTAGAGAAAGAGGGCTTGGGTTAACTTGAAGGCCGAGCTAGGAGAAAGCATTTTCCTTAACTAATTCACAAAACAAGTCTAGCATAGAAACAAGGATGAAAACAGACAACCAAAACAAGCCCTTTATCTCCCAACGTTTTCTTAGCTCCATCTCAGCTGGTAGTCTCTTCCAAAGTCAGGGACCTTTCTCTTCTCCGACTGTGAGGACACATCCAACTCTAAGCCCCTTCCCGGTGTGCCTGGCAGTGCGTTATTTAAGAAGCTCCGTTTGGCTCCATGCTCTGCCAAGGAGAAGAGCATATGGCCTTGACTGTTAAAAATATTCATGAGTCACGTTGCCCAGTACTGAAGTACAGCCACCTCAAGGGCAACTTCCCAACAGCTCATATTGGTTTACACTATGGAATGAAGAGCAGATGAAGCTCCAGGAGGTATTCAGAGGAGACAGAATGCAGTGACGCAAGTTAGAACCTGGTCAGTATGCAGGGCTGCACGTCCCTTCTGGAAGGAAGAATGTAGTGTTGGGAGAACATCAAAGTGAGGGATCCCACGCTCTGGCTCCATTTAGAGACCCAGTGATCTGCTAAACCATTCTCTAAAAAGACCTGGAGTGGACTTAGCAGCAAGGGTTACTATATTCGTTGACTCCTGGGAGACTTCTGTCTTCTCTCCAGGACCGAGAGAAACTCACCTTGCCTCCCAGCTTTGGTTTGTTCCAGAATACCGCATGCTCCTAGCAGAAGATTCTTCCAGGGACAAGTATTCATGATTTTAAGGAAAAGTCTTTCCTTTTAGGAAACTTAAGAAAAAAGTTTAGGTTGTGGATTTTTGTTATTGTTTTGATAGTGGTTTTTATTGTAAACTTTCTGAACGTTTCTGTGGAAGTGGCCCTAACTGTGTTTGGCTTCTGGGGACATATTATGTGTTTTGTCAAAGTGTTCAATGAGCCTGGTTAAAACAAATAGGGTTGGGGAATAAAATGTCTTAGCTGTCAGATGGTCCAAGAGTAGACTATAATAGGTTCATGATTTAGAATTCAATGTACTATTTGCCCTTTGTACTTCTTTCTGTTATAAATTAATCATTAGAGGGATCTGTCTGAAACACTTTTTCCCCACTCACTGTGTATCCTGGTTCAACCTTCCCCTTGCCGGCAACTGCACCTGACTATAATTTTGGTAACACAAATTGTAGTGGTTCAGCACTTTGTGACTCCTCTAATAAGTTAATGTCACTCCCATCTCCTGGCACAATTCAATTCAGAAAGGCTGCACTGTATCATTAATGCATTAAAAAATGTTGTGTTTTTAAACTGAATACCTGGAATTAGTTGGGAGCCTGATGATCCAAAACAGACTTTTTACAGTGCTTGGGAGCCCCGAGGAAGCAATTCTTGTTTAAGCATCTGCATTATGAGAGAAGCCCAAGTACTTCAAAGGTTTGTGCAGGATGCTCAAAATAGGCACCTTGCCAAACAGAAATTGAAACACATATACATACTACACTATTTGCCTTACAGAAATTAATTTTCAACCAGCGGTACCCAGGATTATTTAATATTTATCTTAGCTGCAGGAAGAAGAATCTATTACTTTATGAGTTGATTTTATTATTTTACCTGAATGTTTTGGTCAGTCTTTCAAGTAGGAGACACTGATAGTCTCTTCTATGACCTGCCTATCACCCTCTTTTGAAGTTATTATTATTACTGAATGATTCAGAAGCCACGGGAAGAATCACCTTTAACTCACTTGATTTCCCCAGTCGGTTCCCTGGGAATAAATGATCAGATCCTTTCAGTGATGTGAGAAAAGGTCCGGGATCAGTTGAATGGTCTAGGGGGTGGTAATAGGTGTCCCAGAAACAGGTTTAATCACAGGTAAAGAAACTAAGTTCTAAAACCTCTCTCCACTTCTGTGACCTAGGAGAGATGCCCTAACTTTTCCAGTGCCTCCCCTTCATCATCTGTTACTAATTAGTTTAGAGTCAACAGTCCCTCTGCGGCTCTTTCCCCCAGCGATGTGTCATTCTGAAATGCCACCAAGGTCCTACAGTTCCTCCTTCTGTTGCTGAAATTCCAGAGAGTTGTGTGCTATGTTGATTGTTGGCACCCGTGAAATTAAAGCTCCAAGAAAGGAATTTGTCAGTGTGTTGAATACCAAAATGACTGATAGAGTATCAGGGGGACTTGAGTGTATAAAAAGCCACAATATTGCAAAGTACCTTGTAGATGGGAACTGTTAAATATCAATGGAGCATTGCTGTGTCTGCCGCGTCAGCACTTCGCTGTGACCACAGTGAGAGAGATGCTAAAATGTCATTTCATGGACCACATTATGTGCTGCTTACAATGAATATTCTGGCCATGGTTTATTACATTTTTGATAAATTGTAACTTCTTGGACCCAAATTTGGTTAGCTTATCTCTAGTGCCATTTAAATATCTTGACTTAAAAGACTGAATTTGCCCCAAAGATTTAATCATCATTCAGCAGCGGTCTGTAACCATGTGGTACTAATTTAAATTACTGTAGCAATGGACAAGTCTCTATCCAGAAATTAATAAATGCAATTTATAAGGAATGTTAAGTAACAACTAACAATTTAATGCTTTGTGAGTTTCAGCCAAACTGATTAAATAATTAAAACAGATTTCTAGGGATAGGGGAAGAGATTTTACCATAAAAGAGATAAACAGTTTGGGAATTGCATGCATTCTTTTAGACATTTAAGATAATTAAATCCAAAACCTATGTTAAAATAACACTAAAGGTCTGGTTTAAACCAGTCCTGGGAATTGCTAAGTTAAGAGTAGAACATCATCCTCATGTCAGCCCCCTTGTTTTAAACAAGGCATTTGGGGACTCTCGGAGCACTGGGTCAGTTTATAGAGCAAGCTTTCGGTGGAGCAATATAGGTCTCAAGCACAAATGGATGTATTCAATAGCACTTTCTTCTTACCGTGATGATTTTAGGCTTTTACTAAGCTTAACGGGATGTTGAGAATCTCTCAGAGTTTTTCTATAAACCTTAAAACTTTCTTATACATGATTCTCAGACTTTTACTTATTTTTTTAAAAAAGTAAGGGAATTTAAGATCATAGCTATTTTGATTTAATGTACAATAAGTGTAATGTGTACATATGGGCTTTAAAGAATTCATTTTTGCAACCTATTCTTAAGGGCTTGTATGCATATAAAATAGGTATATCTCTGTGATACAAAGATTAATAAAGCATTAAAACATTCTGTTTTCTGATGAATAATTTTATAGGCAACAAAAGTAGAGGGATAGGCCCCTTGAAAGAAATGACCATAGGTTACAAATAGAATGTATTCATTATAGGGATAATTTTTTTAATGACTCGCAAAAATGACTGCAAAAGTATCCACCAATCATCCTTTAAATTGCATCTGAAGCCCAGCAACCCTGGTGAAGAAAGACCAACTAGCTAACCCTTAAGCCAGGGCCTCCCACCTTAACAGTGTGAATGCTGGAAGGAGTGGAAATGTGGAAGTTGTTTGAACTGGCCAGCTTAGGTTGATACAAACTGGGTGTTCTGCTCAAAAGGTTTAAAATTCATTATCTTCCTAAGTGAACATATCATACTTTCCTCAAAATGTACTTTTCTCTCAGAGGGAAGGCAGGGGAAGGTGGGTGGGTGGGAAGAGATAAACCAAAGACCTTGTATGCATATATGCATAAGCCATGGACATAGACAAGAGGGTAGTGAAAGCTTTGAGGGGGAGAGATGGAGGTGGGCTAGAAGGGGTTAACGGGGTGAAAAAAAGGGACATATATAATACTTTCAACAATAAAGATTAAAAAAAATAATAAAATAAAAACAAGAAAGCAAAAAAAAAATACTTTTCTTCATATGATAACTAATTATCCTGGTTGCTTGGGACTAAAAGGCTTTTCGGGATGGAGAATTGTTAGTGCTAAAGCTGGGTAAGTCCCAGGCAAAACTGGATGAGTTGTGTATCTTACCATTTAACTTCTCTTATTTTCTTTATATCGATGAATCATACTGCCACCTATTCAATCATTCTGGACTTTTCTACTTATTTTTTCAGGTCCAACTTTCACTGAGTGCCATCAAGTATTTTATTCCTGCCTCTTCTCCAGATTCTCTGTTATTATCTTGGCTCAAGCATTATCCTGGTTTTGCCCCAATTATTGCAGCTACCGCTGGACTTGCTCTCACTCCAATATCTCTATGATTCAGCTTCCAGTGATATTTAAAACTAGAAGCGCAGTTCATGAAATTCGTACATGGGTTGGGGTGTCCCCCAGCCCAGCCTGCACCATCTCCAATCTGGAACCCCTCGATGTCTGACTGCCCATTTAGACCTGATCCCAGTGTCTTCCCCTGCTGGCCTGATCACCCACAACTGCCTGATCTCTCCCAACTGCACTCCCCAGCTAGCCATCTTGTGGTGGACATTTTGTGTCCACATGGAGGCAGGATCTTTGACCACATGGGGGCAGCCATCTTGTGTGTTGGAGTGATGGTCAATCTGCATATTACTCTTTTATTAGATAGAATAGAGGCCTGGTACATGGTTAGGAGCCAGCTGGTTTGCCCTAAAGGGTGTCCTGGATCAGGGTTGGGGTTTCCTTGGCACATCGGGTGACCTGAGTGAGAGGCCTGGGGTGGTTTGCAGGCAGGCCATGCCCCCCCAGCGACCCAAGCAGAGGCCCTGGTATCTGGGACTTATTTACCTTCTACAATTGAAACTTTGTAGCCTAGAGGAGCCAAGCCTCCTGCTCGCTCCGTGGTGGCAGCCATTTCTGTTGGGATTTATTTATCTTCTATAATCGAAACTTTGTAGCCTTAAGCGGAGGCCAAGATAGGCCAGGGCTGCAGAAGCTTGGCTTCTTCCATTGCCGGGTGCAACCCTAGCCTCCTGCTCTCTCCAGCTCCATGGCTGCCACCATTTTTATTGGATTTCTTTACCTTCTATAATTGAAACTTTGTAGCCTTGAATGGAGAGGCCTGGGCCTTCTAGGGTGTGTAGAAAGCTTGGCTTCCTCCATCACCGAGGAAACCCAAGCCTCCCTCCTGCTTACTCCATGGCCATAGCCATCTTGGTTGGGGTTAATTTGCATATGCACACCTAATTGGCTGATGGGCATAGCTTGTGTGTGTGACAGAGTGGTGGTTAATTTGCATATTACTATTTTATTAGATAGGATGCCTATTCACTTTGTTAAGCTTTGAGTGTTACTTATTACATAAAAACTAAGTTTATGTACATGGGAAGAGGGGAGGACCTTCCAACAGCTGGTTTCCATCAGAATCTCCAGGCTCACCTCCATCCATACTCATTCTTCAACTCTATTCTCTAGCCAATTAGACCCACTTGGAGTTTCATGGAGACAGAATATTAATTCATATTTGTATACTTTTTGCTTTAATCTGGCCAGCAACTATTTTTTCATGACCCAGTCCAAGCAGCCCATCCTTTTTTTTTTTCAATATATTTTATTGATTTCTTACAGAGAGGGAGGGAAAGGGAAAGAGAGTCAGAAACATCGATGAGAGAGAAACATCAATCAGCTGCCTTCTGTACGTTTCCCACTGGGGATGTGCCTGCAACCATGGCACATGCCCCTGACTGAAATCGAACCCAGGACCCTTCACTTCGCAGGCTGACACTCTATCCACTGAGCCCAACCGGTTTCAGCAGCCCATTCTTTTATGAAATCCTTTCTGCCCCCAAATAAAATTGACCACTGCTAATTCTGTGCTAGACTGTGCTTTATATACTCATCATGTTACCGTTATTTATTTGTTAATTGTCCATTGTAGATTATGTACTCTTTTAGTGAAGGGAACCTGATTTATTAATATTTATTTCTAGGTTTCACTGTCTAGTCTGACACAAAGCAGACACTGGAATGTTGGTGGAATGGAAGCAGAATCTCTCTCCATGCACCACCAGCACAAAGACAGCAGAGCAATGTGTGTGGTGAGTCTCCAAGCACTTTGACAATGCCCTTCTCATAGCACCTGATTGGAACTTGTAGTTATTTACTTGTTCATCATGTTACTATTGTATCATCTATTTGCTCATAGAGGAACTTCTAAATATAGATTTTATGTCTACTTTAGATCGTTATTTTCTTATGCTATATTAGTTTTGATTCAGATCTACACAACTGTTGACTGCCTAGCCAACACTCATCTCTCTGCCCTACCCTGGGCCATTATTCTTCTAAAAGAAACCTGTTTAATCCACGATCCCCTCTCCTCTGTGGGATTGTGTACTTCTGAAAAGATTGCTTCCATTCTCACAGGGGTGGCTTCTGTATTACAGGTGTCTCCCATTCATTCCCCTTACCTTCTTTCTCCCAGTCCCTACCCACACCTCAGGTCTTCACTCTATTGCCCGTGTCCATGGACTATGATATAAATATTAAAGTTCTCTTCTCGTTCCCCCATTTCCACATTGAGGTATGTCAGTCTGTTCCATGGCTCCATGCAGAACCTAATTCTTGATGTCATTATGAAGTCTCTGATTCTGTCCCAGCTAGAGTCCCCAACTTCTTTCTTCTAGACCTGTAACTATATTACATATGGCTAAAAGTCTCATAACTGACACAGACAAGTTTAGTACTGTAATCTGAGAAGGCCCACCCTTTTTCAAATACATACCATATGGTATGTCAAAGGGAAGGATAAAAATGCTTAAACTATGCTTGGAATAGAGGCAAAAGCCAAAATGACCACTTGAGAAGATTCAAATTCTACCATTCACTGAATACCTATGTTAATGAATCAGTCACTGAATGAAGATTTTGTTGGAGAAATTGTATTAAGTGCTTGTAAGGAACACAAACTCTAAGCAGTTGCAATCTTTCTCTATATGAGCTAATGGTCTCATTAATGAGCTGGGGCAATGACCTCAATGACTATATGATAAAAAGAAAGTAATGGATATTATAGTAGTGATAGGATCTCACATTTGATGAACAATTACTACGCATCAGGCACTGTCCTAAAGACTTTTATTTACATCAGCTATATTTCTTCCTCAAATAGTTTCCTCACAGAACACATCACCATCTAAAAATACCTATATAATTCTCTCTCATTCAAAAAACGAGATAGCGAGAAAGAAAGAAAACCATTGTCTTTCCTGACATTGCTTTCCTCTCAAGATAAAATCTTATTTTTCTTTACAGACTTATAAAGTTTTTTAAATTAATGAACTTTATTTCTTAGAATTTAAGTTCACAACAAGACTGAGCAGAAAGTATTGAGATTTCCCATCTATCCCCTTTCTCCACACACACATAACATCCCCTACTAATGAAAGCCCCCACCACAGTGGTACCTTTATTATAATCAACAAAACGATATTGGCACATCATTATTCCCCAAAGTCCATCATTTACATTAGAACCCCCTCTTGGTGGTGTACATTTTCTGGGTTTTTACAAATGTAGAATGACAAATATCTGCCATTGTAGTGTCATACAGAACATTGTCACTGCCCTAAAAATCTTGTGCTCTGCCTATTCATCCCTCCTTCCCCCCTACCAATTTTTTTAAAATAAATGAATAACACCTTCTTCTAGGAGGCTTTGAAGTTTCACATCATATTCACCCTTGATCACCTGCATTTATTTTCACCCCCCCATTTTTTGAAACTGCCCTGAAAAAGGTCATCATTGACTTTATTGACAATTCAGAACCTATACCCTGTCACTAACTTCTTTTTTCCTCCCCTCAGCAGCACCATCATCTATCTATCTAGTTTACCTAAACCAGAAAACTCAAGCCTACACCTGGCTCTCACCTCTCTTTCTCTGACTTGTTAATTCTGTTTCCAAAATTTTTATTGCATAAACTTATCCTGAAAGAAATACAGCTTTTCTTGCCTTACCTTAGGCTTCCCTCACCACTACTTGGCACCACTGTAAAAACCTCCCAGTTTATTCTCATGCCAACCTACACCCTATCAGGGTCAATTTCTAAAACACCATTCTCTTCCTGGAAATGGTTGAAATGTTTTAGTAGTACCTCTTTCCTGCAGAATAGCATCTAAATTCCTCAGCTTAGCTTTAAAGATCTTAGCAATACTGTAGATGTGCCACCTTCCCAGGATCATCTCTAGCCACTCCTCTTCTGTGCCCTCTTCTGCCAACATGGAAGTAGTCTGTGGCCTGAGCAGGTGCACGTTCATGGCTCTGGGTCTTTGCCTACTCTCTTCTCTCTGTATGGAATGCCCTCTCTTCCTTGTACCGGTAATGAGGCATATTTCAAATGTTTCCTACTTTCCTGTTGATCTTTACATAGTACTTTTAACATATCTCTCACATGAAAACTATTTTGCTATGTTGTCAGTTTGTCTGTGTGACTGATCCTTTCTCTTAAATGTGAGCTTTTGAGACAAGGAACTCTGCTTCATTCTATCTTATTCATCAGCATTTCTAGTGCTTGGTACAATGCCTAGTACTTAAGAAATGTGTATTGAATTAAGGCAATTGTGATGGTGTGAACAGAGTATGATGGGAGCTCTGAGAAGGAGCATTTGGAAGAGTAGTTTTATTGATTCATTTATTCAACAAATATTTTCAAAATACCTACTGGGCCAGGCACTCTTCTAGGCACTGAACATAACAATGAACAAATAGAAGAATATCTTTCCATCAAGGGACATAATGTTCTATCCTAGTGGGAGAAAACAGATACAGTGAGTTTGGCAAAGGACCAGGACCAGGAATGAATGAAAATATAACATATATAAAGGGCATAGATAGTGGTTAGGGCTACTGGACAGCCTGTGACCTACCCAAATACACATATTTAAACTCACATTAAAATATCAATAAGAGAAGCTACATGTGACCTGACCCACTGAACATATTTGGGGGACATATTTGGCCACTTGACTCCCTCTTTAGGGTCCTTGGTGCAGAAACATGTCTATCCCAGATTCAGTTCCTTGAAAAAGCAGAGAAAGGTAATAGATCCCTGAACCTTGGCAGAATTCTCCAGTCTGCCTTGATCACAGTGCCTCATTTTGTCTTATCCTCTTTACCCTGTGCTCGTAGCTTTACGATTTATCAGTAGCCAAAAGTTGTCCTGAGGAAATGGTCCAATCCTATTCTTTGGAAAAAAATACCCTGTGTTTGGGAATCAAAGGCTCAGCAATGAGTGTGCAAAGGGTAAAAAAATGCAGGTACTGTCAGACTAGGTTCAGAAGTTTGGTGTGTTAAAAATATCGCCTGCAATCATCCTTTTATGGGAATAGGAGAAAGAAAAAGCATGCCATTAATATGTGTAGGAGTGACTAGATGGCAGAAAAATAAAACCATAATATTTTAAAGTTGAAGAGACACTTAAAGATAATTCTAGATTAACACTTTTATTTTACAGGGAGGAAAAGTCAAGCTCAGGAACTAGTAACTTACAGAAGTCATGCACCTGAATTTATTAAAATAGCATTAATAGTTGACCATTTACTTCCTTTCCATGATAGTAACCAAGGAGTATGAAACCATAGAAATGGAATAAGGTCTCTGGCCAGGAGATTGTAGATGCTTTTTCAAATTTCTGTAGCCACAGTACCCAGCTTTTCATGGGAAAGAGACATATGACAGAGGTAGCTGGAGATGGATTATAGTTCATAAGAATATGTACAGATGATGTGTGAAATACATTTAACTCCAGCCTAAAAATTAAAGCAAGAGTTTGCAGAATTATATGTTTTTATTATATTATGGAGAACAGTACTGTTTATTAAATTGTTTATTCATGCAATTTAAGTCACCCATCCATTCCTTCATTCCCAAATGCTGAACCCTTCCTATGATTTACTTCTGAGCTAAGGACTGTGGAGGTCATAATGTGGCAGAATGACCCCTCTTCCCTACACTCAAAGAGCTCCCAGTCCCTCAGAGAGCCAGATGTGTATGAATGTTATTTGCAAATGAAGGTGAAACCTGGAAGCTAAAGGCAGTTTGCTCCACGTCAGGCAAAGTGCTGTATTAAAAAGACTGCCACGCCCTTCCTAGCCATGCTAACAGTGCCTCCTGCTCACGAGGAATCCTCTGGAGAACCTTCTTCCTCAAGCAAAGATAACTGCTTAGCCGATATTATGAAGAGGTCTTATGCTTCTTTTAAAGTGACGTACCTTGTGCTTGTGTTGCACTGTTCCCGGAAGGACCAAAGTTTCTTAGTGATCAGGTGTCAGACATTCTCTGCAGCCATTGGCTCCAAGGAACAGGCATTTCCATCCTTCTGCAAAATGAAGAAGAATTTGCCGCCTGCCTGAATCAACCGTATGTGTGCTGGTTGGGAGTTGTTATGCGACGTACCCCTGACAAGAGCTGGGGTGCCCAGCCAGCTTCCCTTTATCAGATGGGCCAGTGCCAATCATCATTGTTCTTGCAAGGTGATAGCAGGGAGCTGCTCCCTGTTAGGAGATGGTGGAGTTCTGGCAGGGTCACGGTGGTGTTAAGATGCACAGCATTTGTCAGGTTTGCCTAGAACTTCTGGAGGTTTAGTTATGAAACTTGTTAATTGAGCTATAAATATAGCTGCAGCCTTTGCCTTCAGTAAGGCAGCGTGTTAATTTGGGTTTGGCAGGGGGATGGTGCAAGCTGCCAATGTTATGTTAGGATTAGTAACGTGCAGTACATTTTAACTCCACTTCCCATGTGCCACGCTTTCCTCCTGTTTGTTATCTTTGTGAGGGAGAGAGAAGAGAAAGCAAGCTCATCGTCATGGGCATCTGACGTGAGGGATATTTATCTGCGGGCCTGCTTTGCACCTTACAAGTCTCCAAGTAACAGGAGTTAGAGAGATAAATGCTGAAAACCATGTGCAGCACCCAGAGGGCTCGGCCACAGCCTTCTGCCCTGAGATTAGCATAACCACAGTTGCCGACAGGGAGGAGGTACTTGCTTTTGCTCCCTCCAAGGAACTTCCTCTATGTAGGACATCTCTCTGTACACTGAGATGGAAATGTCAATGATAAATATATGTCCTCCGTAAGAAAAATATTCTCTCATATTTTTACACACATAGAATTACAGGTGGAATGGAGGGGGTTTATTTGCTTGTTTCCTCCTCACATCTTATTATTATGGGGTAAATGTGTCCCTTGCTCATCTCATTGAGAAAAAAAAATGAGGATTTTAAACTGTATATAAAATCAGCTTGGGTTGTGTACTTTGTGCCATCAGAAGAAAGGAAAGGATGCTCCAGAAGCAGTTATCACCCTGACTTCTCAGGATACTTGATCCGTGTTAGTCAAATAAACGCATGGATGAATGCGTGGGTCTCAATTAAGCAGAGTTTTGAGAGTGTTCTTTGCACATTATCTAATCGGCCATGTCTGCTTTCTTTCCTTAGAACACATCAGTGACCTGGAAATAGATTGGCAAAAATAGGGAATTCTGTTGGTTGGCAAAATGGGAGAGGAAAATAACTCTCTCCCAACTAAATAGTGTCAAACATTTGATTTTTTTCTAAGGCACCTGGCCCGAGTAGAAATATGGAAGAATGTAGTAGTCTACATTCTCTGGAGACAGTGCTGATTGCACTTCCCTCCTTACAAAACATTGTAGAGAGAGCAGCTGGAACTAAGCATTCTTGGTTTTTCTTCCTGCTTTCCCCTTCATGGGCATGTCACTCACCTCCGACCAGAAGAAATTTCCACTCCTTTTTGTTTTTTTTGTTTCACTGAGGCCTGCTGTCTTCCTTCCTTCTTGGGTAGAGCTCTAGAACTGAAGAGCTCATGGGTACAGAAAGGTGCTCAACTCGAATGAAGATTCTGTTAGACTTTTGGCTTCACAAGGAAACTACAGCCTGCCTCAATCGTACCAGCTGTTCATTGTATTTTTCTTAAGTCTTTTTGATAGTCATTTGAAATGCATTTTATAACCCATCTGGTAACCTTGATGCTAACCAACAATTATAGTCTGACATCTGAATACAAATAATTTGGGACAAGCCACAGTAGTACATGGAAACTTATAAAACAACATCTCCCTTAATATATTCTTTACTAAAAAACATTGTGAAGAAATGATTATAGCCTCACTAAATTCTGACACAAGAAAAAATAATGGCTGTCTATTTTTTGAAAAATTATACCAACCTAGGAATTTGGAAGTTGAGAGCATAATAATAATAATAATAATAATAATAATAATAATAAGGAAGGTACAGGCTATGCCAGACAGTCAACCTTTCTTCTGTTCTACCCATTCACAAATTTGACACAGCTTGGACCAACATTCATTCCAACTGTTGGAGGTGGGCAGAGAGTGGGTGCTATTCACAGTGCGGTTACTTTGGAGACGGAAGAATCTGGAATCAAATTGATAGGATTATTAGAGTCTGAAGCAGGGCTGCTATGGACAGTTGTGGGTTTTCGTACTTAGGCACCAGGCCGAGTAAGCAAGTTTGGGCTGGAATCTAGCCCTGGCCTTGCTTGTCAAGCTGTGTGCCTCATCCTGGGGCCGCATCAACTGGTAGGGAAGGGCCTTTCTGTAGTTCATCTGCCAGGGTGGAGTGCCTTTTCGCAACAACTCACACAAAGATGCACTGTGTGCGAGAGGTGGCCTTGGCTAGAATAACTCTGAAGAGGGATGGGGCTCTCCCACCACTGTTGTGTATCTGGAACTCTCTTGAGCGCTATCAATCCCTCCATTCACCTGCCCACCCCTCCATCTCTGTTGGTGGTAGGAGGAGTGAACTATCTGATGGGGGACCTGGAAGGAGAAGCCAAGCCTGGAGATCTCTACTGTCTTTCTTTAGGGAACCAGGTGCCAGCAGGGAGCACATCTCCTGCAGGTGTGTGTGTGGGGGGGGCACAGAGAGCAGACAGAGGCCTGACTAGTGCCAGCATCTCTAATTCTAGGATGCTCACTTTCCAACATTCACAACCCTGCTTTAAAATTCAGCAAGAAAAGTTATAATTTGCCCCCCATCAGTTCACTCTTTTGTCTCAATTTTTTAGTTGGTACAGAATTCAGAAAAAGGGATGCTATTTACTGAGCTCCCACCAGAACCTCAGAGACCATATAATTCCCCATCCTCTTCTCACCTTTCCCCCTTTCCCCCCCACACATATACTTATAACAGAATTGTTCTTTCCAGCAAAAGCCATGGACTGGTGGGCCGTTGGCCAGACTCAGCCTAAATCGTGTTTGGTTTGGCCCACAGAGTGTCTTTGGAAAAATAACTGTACCAACATTTAAAAATGGGAGATTGCATGTACACATCAAGATTTCTGGCCCTTCTTAAAAATAAAATTGGAAAATCTGGCCACATTGGGCCTGCCTCTCCACATGGCAACAATCAGCGTGATTTGCTCTCCCTTTTCCCCGGAGCATGCACGCTTCAGCTTACCCCTGTCCCCTCCATTCTCTATTGGTCTTGGGCTGAGGCGGGTGTCAGTCACCATCTATCATTTCACCCAGCTTTTGTTTGGAAGTGAATGAATGTATTTTATTTATCCCTTTCAAAATGTCGATTGGGAAGAGTTCCTTTATGAAGACACATGGGAGATAGCAAATGTCTTTCTGGAATCATAAATTATTTCCATATGTTGAACATATATTGTTTTTTCTGGCTAATTCACACATTATGCTACCTAGCTGGCTCCTAAAGACAGTTGGGATTTATTTAGCACTTTTTAGAGAAAGTCTTTGTTCCTTTCAAAATATAATCAATGAAAAAGAATTTGTTGCTTCCATAGCCAAATCATTCTCCCACGTGGAAACTCTTCCTTATCTTAACCTGGTACCTGCCCTCTGCATCTTGCACATAATTATATTGGCTCAGCCATCTGGTGTCCAATGACAGATAATGCTGCTGGTAGTTCTTAGAATTGTTCACTTATGTTCCTTGAGAGGTCTCCTTCTGGATGTGGCAGATTTTCACTTCCTCCAAACCCTGAAAGCTGACCATGCACAGCTCTTGACTCTAATAGACCCTTTGGTAGCCCTTGTAAATGTGGAAGGTTATTACTTGGTCCTTATTTTACTTATATATTTTTTCCTGAGATAAAATTTCATTTAACACATGCTTATATGTTTTCTAAATATGCAGCAAGTTACCATCCCCAATTGTAAGAAAATTTAAGATGATTATTCCTGTGATCAACTCTTGCCAACAGCTGTAGAATACTCAAGAACAGGATGAAATTTGCCTTGAGCCCAGAAAAAGGACAGTGTGACCCATTCCTTATTTAAGAATCTGTTCATATTGTGCCCATTTGCCCTTTTATCCTCCCTGAGTTGTTTCTGATAGGGTCACCGAGAAATATGTCTCAAAGAGCAGCTACCATTCATGGCTGGGAAGAAGAAAGGTTACTTTTCAAATCTCTCATTGAGTTTCTGCCATTCTCCCAGCTCTCCTTGAACTTTCTGGAGTATCGAGCTTTTATCTGTAAGCCTAGGCCTACTTGGGGAATCTAAGGTTTACTGACTAGTGTGCAAAGGGAGCATTCCCTTTGTTGGTTCTAAACATTGTTTTCTGAAATTCAGGAAACATCCTCTGCTTCTAGTGTTCTGGTAATTTCATAGGCTTAAGCTATTTAATCTTTGATTTTATGAACCTTCTCTAACCAAAAAAAAAAAAGACTGTTTTTTTTTCTATTTAGGGATTATTCATACAGATTTTTAAATATTCTTGATAAGTCATCAGAATTAATATAGTATATATTTTAAAAATAAATCTACATCTATCTATTCATCTTCTTACCTATGTTAGTGTCTTCTTTTCTGATTCTATCTCAAAGTGTGATCGGATGTTGTGGAGTGGCAAGGAGGAACCAAATTGAAACTACAAAGAAGAAATATGTCTGTTTCTTCTCCCTACAAACCCTCTCCTCCTCCGGCCCATGTTTAGGCTAATGGAGAAATGAAAGCTAAAGGTTCTGAAGATCAAAGTGAAACCCTGGGCTCATCACAGATATTTCAGTGGGAAAACTATTTTGACCTAGATGCTGAATATAACTTCGGACAACGTACAGAACTTGAAATTCTGCAGTAAGAAGTCTCTATTTCCAGCCCTAGAGGTGGCTAGACCATTGGCTTGTCTAAGTCCCACTTTCCTGGTTGTAAGATGTTCACTCCATTTACTTCACTAAGGTGATCTAAGAGTCATATTCAACATGGAAGCATTCCTTTAAAGTGGACCAGCATGAATATGCTAAATTCAGAGTAAAGGCATATTTTTTGGAAGGGATGATTTTCCTAAAATCTTTTTGGGTGACCTCAGTTGGCCCCTACCCTATAATCCCTCTTTCCATAGCCCTTTACAGGGCATAACCTTAAATAATAAGGTTCATCTACCATATCAGGTAATCTTTATCTTTCTCCTTGCTTAAAGTTGAAATGCCTAAGGAGTTCAGTATCCTTATATCCCTTGCTTAACTTCTTGCTGAATTTATGTGGGAAGTCCCTGAGATCACAGGAAAGACTAAAGAAGATAAAGTCTGAAAGAGCAGGAACTCGGGCTTTTGGCCTGGCTCAAACACTGGGTTTTTCTGGTGTGGGTGCCTCCGTGGCAGGACCATGGCAACCTGGGACACGAAGACACTGGAGGGGTTGCTGACAGGACAGTGTGAAGAATGAAAGTTTCCAAGAGCTGTTGGCAGACCACTTCTCACCAGAATCTCCTTTCTTCTTTCTCCACAGTCGGACATGCCTCTTCATTCTATCTTCTACTTCTGTTTTGTTTTTCTTTGAACAAGCATGATTTAAGAATCCTGAGTATAATCCTGATAACTAGGTAGTTGGTCAGTAATATTTTCTTTGAGCAGGGACTAGCTGTGTTCCAGTTTATTTTCTGGATCCTTGGATGTTTCTTGTGTATTGGTTTTAGCAGCTCTGGGAACCTACTCTATGTCCAGTAGAAATACACTTTTATGTCCAGCTTTGCTTTCTGAGGTGGGAATGCCTGGAAATCATTGCTGCCATCTTAATTCTAATTTGTTAAATTAGAGGAAAAAGAAAGAATTCCAGGTGGTCCAGTCAGTCCTTTCTGGGAAAGCAGATTGTGGGTGAACAGAGGGTAAAAATGAATCAACAGATATTACCTTTTCATGTGTCCTCCCATCCTAAGTTTATTCGGTGTAATAAGAATATATGGGCTGGAGGGGAAGACTTTGTGATCTATGCCTCAGATTTATTTCCACTCCCTGGAGTCACTGCTTCTCTAACCTTGCTCTACCCCACATCATCCTTCATCCCTCCAAAGTAAATAAATGGACTTCTCTTCAGCTTTCTTTCTTAATTAGCTATCAAAATTTGAGGTGTCACCCAGACTTTGAAGGCCCTCTGACACTGTTTTAAGGATGTGGGGGTTGCCTTGCTGTCCTTGACCAACTCACCCTCTTCCATCAGCACTCTACGTGGTGCCTGCTGCACACATGTATTTTCTGCCCGGCTCCCACCCGCTCCAGAGATGGCGAAGCTCAGGGCCTCTGTTTGTATATAGAGTTGTCTGAAATGCATTCGGGATCTCTTGAGGTGAAAGGAGTTATATAAACAGAGAATGTTATTATGGATTCTTACTACAGATGGAAATGACTGGGTATTCTCAGAATAAATAACATTTCACATTTTTATAGATCTGCAACATAATATGTGTGTGTGTATTTATATTCTTTCCATCTTGAATACACAGCCTCTTCTTCCTCAGCACTTGAACAAGTCATTCATTTTGCTTCCTGCTTTTTTGATTCTCTTCTTAAGAATTTATTTAATGGTTGCCAGCATTTGGAGAGTTAGGATGAAGCCGTTATAGGCTTCCTGCTAGCTCCCGCCAGATAAGCCTGCCATGGCTGTAGTAGTTAGGAAAGCTGAGTGCTGAAAACACTTAAGTTCTCTTTTTCCACTTCCCCTCTAAAGACAGATCAATCAGCTTGGGGCTCAGCATAATTACCAATGGAAAACTTCCTAGAAGAGGAGCCAAGAATTAGAGGATTTGGGGTACAATACCTAGATTCAGAAGTTGCTTGCTTAGTTGTTTTGGATGCTCCCCTCCTCCTTGTACTGGATCTGTGCAGTATTCCTTTTCTTTGAATTCTGGAGGCAAAACATGCCATGGTTCATTTATACATAGGTCCACTTCCAGGAAAACTAGCTAGTGAGTCTAGGTAAATGAAGGGTAGGATTATCACTTTCATAACTGTGCCAATCCCCCAAGGAAAGTCCTGATCTACTGGGACTGCAATGCCCAGGGTTTGCAGAAAAAAGCAAAGATGCCAAAGATTTATCTGGAGCCAGGGAGGAGGAAGATTGGCATCCACAAGTCCAGGCAACACAAGGCAGACAACATCTGGTTTGCCAGCTCCACCTGGCTCTAATAAAGGACTGGCTAGCATCCTTGGCAGTGGCTGGTAGGAGAAGTAGACAGAAGCCAACTGCCCCAAGGCTAGCCAGTCCTGATGGAAGGAGTGAAGGAAGGAGAGGTATCTGGGTGAGAAGGCCTCAGGCCCTCAGTATGGTGCTGAGAAATGGCTTACTTGGGGAATTCGGGCCAATTAGAGAGTGATCCTTTCACACACCACCATCTGGAGATGCCTGTAAGGGGCTCAGCCTCTAATTGGGAAGCCATCCTAAATGACAACGTCCAAATTTTAAGAGGATTTGATAAAATGTTAAACTAAGATTTATTGAGTGTCTAATACATAATAAGTACTAGGATCAGTAACAACAATAATTATAATTGTGATAATAACAATATGATGAAGATTGATAACTTTTAATGCACCAGTTTCTCTTACATATAGCAACCCATTTAGGCTTTACAATATTCTTTAAGGTACGCACTATTGTTATGATCATTCTCATTTTAAAGGGAGGAAACCAAGATTTAGGGAATTTAAGTTAATATGCCCTAAGCCACAGAATTAGGTGACATCATTGGGATTTGAACCCAAGCAGGCCATAGTCTATATTCCAGATTATGCTGAAAAGTATATGGTCTGTACTTAGGAACTAATAATAGTGTACTAAATGAGGTAGACATGAAAGAATATGCATAGTAATGATGAAAATAATCCCACTATGATCCACTGTGCACAAAGCAAATTCAGATATAGCATGATTAGATATTGGATTTTTTTTCTAGCTTTAAAATCATCTACACTCAAAAATTAACTACATAATTCAACTTATATTTTAAAGATTAAATTTTCTGGACTGCTTTCAGAGTAATACAAAGGGCACTATACAAGAATAGTAGCTAATCTGCTTAGTGTACTAATAGTGACTTTCATTGACCATGTACCATGAAGTCATTAATGGTTCTTACAACTATCCAAAAAAAGTAAATAATATCACTGATGAAGGCCATTAAGCTTAAATGATTCACTCGAAGTTTAGAGTAGAGCTGGGATCAGACCAAGACAGAATAACCCCCATTTCGATGCTTTCTTTGCCATGTCATCCACATTGTCTCGCTCCAGTAAGGTGGGATAGAGGAAAAGACTCTATATGGTGCCGTTACTGAGTGGAGGAAGCATATTTAATTCTGTGAAAGGAGTTTGCATAGGGAAGAAAAAGCTAATACTTTCTGAGTTTTTCGATGTGCCAGTCCACTGTCATAGGTACTTAGCATGTATTATTTTATTTTCCTAAAAACTGAGTCAAGATTTATGGATGAATAGAAATGTTTCAGAGAGACAGTAAGGAGATGTGGCTATTCCAAGCAGAGGGAATAGTAAGGAACAAGATATCGAGGCATGGCATATTGTAGTATGTTTGGGGGAATTAAAATCCTTTTGGTATATGGGAGCCTAAAGGAAGTGCAGGATTAGAGGGCACATTTATGGGGGATGGAAGATGGCCCTGATTGGAGATGAGATCTTAAAGACGGAGTGGCAGTGACATCCTGGAGGCCTTGGACCTAGGAATATGGCTCTTTTCCTGAAGACCTCAGGTGGGTGGTAGAATGAAGGGGGAAACAATTCCAGGTGGAAATTTAATGTCCCTAAACAAATCTTGAAAAGTAGAGCTATTATCCTATTTCTTTTAAACCAATAAGGAAACAAGTTCAGAAAGACAAAGGAATTTAGCCAAAGCCATGCAGTTTGTAAATGGCAGAGCTGGACATTGAACCAACTTCTTTCTGGCTCAAAAACCCACATTTGTTTCGCAATCCCAAGATGTTTTGGAGTAGCTCCATTCCAGAGATTGGAAAGGAAAGGAATGGAAAGCAGGTGGAGAAAAAGTGCCCATCAGCTTCAGACCTGCTCATTCAATTTTGTTGCCAAAATAAATTGCTTTCTTCTTAGGGTTTTTTTTTTATTATTAAAGTTCCTAATATTACTGTTGCCACTATGAATTTTTAAAAATGTCTATCAAGATACCTAGTGTTGTAAGATGAAGTCACGCAAAAGCATGAAGAAAATAACCACTTCAAACACAGGTGAGCTTCTCTAACTTCTCCTGCTAGTTAGATTGACACTGTTTTAGAAAGTAGGGCTGCCTAGAATTGCTGATGCAGGTCCTATGTGCACAATGACAATTAATGAGGACAAAAAGCTTACCGGCAGTCCACTCATCTAGTCCCACCACTGAGGGGTCACCACAACATGAGGAACTGCATTAAAGGGATGTGGCATTAGGAAGGTTGAGAACCACTGCTTTAGATCAAGAGTACCACCTTAACCATTATTTGTATAAATGGTGGCATTTAACTTCATGTTTAATGGTGCTATGCCAAATTATTGTTACAATTCCTATGCGCAGAATAATCTTGAGTGACACTACAGATTGTATTGTTTGTTTTTTATTTTATCCTAACTAGTATGGAAAAGCTTGTGGTATGGGAGTTAGAGAATTTACTTTTCTACTCAGTAATGACTGAATTTTGCCATGTTGCTCAAAGCTCTACTCTACTCAGCTTTGAATTGAACATACTAACACCTACATTATGGGATCTTTCATGGACAGTGCCTGGTTGGGAGTAAGTGCTAACAAGTGGTCATAGTAGCAATTGTTATGTCATATTTACATAGTATCAGAGTCAAGACAACACAGATGCACCTTCAGCCAACCTGGCTTGGATCTGCATCACTCCCAATCCCATGAGTGACAGGTTTACTCCAAGAACAAATAATGGATATGAATCCAAAATGGGGAAGTTGTGTGGGAGACATAAGACCAGTATTCCAGGTGGCTAAACTCCACACTACCTTCAGAGCACTTATAAAATTAATATAACATGTGCAATGCATAAAGCTATACCTTAATTTACATGTGATATATAGTTAAATTACACATTCACATATGTTTCTAAATTGTCTGCTTCCTCCTTCCAGACTTTGCTCAAATGTACCTTCTCAGTGTGGTCTACCATGACCACCCAACCTAAATTCCAATCTTCCCCACAGCACTCCTCCTCCTCTCATTTTTCTTCTTAGCATTTTTACCTTCTAATATGCTACTTAGTTATTATTTTGTTCATGTTTTATTTCCCCCCTCCCCCAGAATATATGCCCATGAGAGCAAGGATTTTGATCTTTTATCTTAATAGCCTTCTTTTCCAGTGCCTGGGATTAGTAGGAGGTCATTAGTGAAAAAAAATTATATTATTGTTCCCTTTCTCTCCTAATTTCCAGTATTTGGCAGCTTATTTTACATAAACTTGTCCATAAAATGCTTTTCTTAAGCAGTCAGGATGCAATTTCAGATGTAGGAGCTCTAATTAGTATACTCAAAAATTGTACTTGACCCATCATTTATGAAAACAAAAGTAATTTTTCAATTGTCCAGAATAACACAGTTTCCCCTGAGATGAGAGGCCTGAAGGTTGCCTTTGTCTATTTCATGGAAAGATTTTTAAATTGAAAATATCTCTCCCATCTATGATTTCCTTCCCACAGTATCATTAGAGGCTTCTAAGATTGTAATGTCAGTCTGAGGTATTGCCTAATAGATAGTAATTAAAGACTTAAATCTCTACACAAACAATGCAGTGATATTGCTCTGATAGTGGAAAGAAAAAAACAAAGTCTAACTGCTCCAAATCTCTCAATGTAAAATACTTGTTTCTAAATTGTCAACTCCATATATGTGGTATATGCGTGTGTGTGTGTGTGTGTGTGTGTGTGTTGCTTTTTAAATAATGGCTATTTTGAGCAAGTGAAGAGCTTTACTTTTGTCATCTATGCATAACATTAGTATGAAAATAATGAGACTTTTTTTGGTGACTTAATTGATCCACTGAATTTTCAGATGCTCGTTAAATGGCTAAGGCAGATGAGGTGACAAAGAATTTTTAAAATCTTTTTTTAAGTAATGCAAGGGAAACACAAATAAATTGCAGCATATTTGTGTTAAAGAAACCTTTACCAAGACAACATATAGATGTGTGTGGGTTGAAGAGGAGGGTGGGTGGCTTTCTTATAGGGAAATAATAAAACGGTACATAATTCAAGATCATAGACATCTTAATCACATGCATATAAATAGAGACAACCCATTGGATTTGCTGGAACTTGATTTTATTTAACTCACAGTGATTTTTCACTCTCTGTCCTTGAGTAACTAGTTTTCATTCCTGAGTTTGGGAAAAGGGAAGGTGATTAAAACAGTTAAAAAATATATATAAGGAAGAACTAAGCCATTTGTGCCTGCAGGTCATAACCTGGGTTTATTGTGTGTGTTTTTTCCAACTGGTTAAGATGCAACTGCTATGATATCTGGCAAAAGTGAGTCAAATCAGGGTTTCTTGTGTATAAGAAGCATTTCAGCCTAAGCACAGTGAACTTCCTATAATGCTACCTTCAGCTGGTGGAAGCTGAACTTGTGTTGTACGCAGTGCATATTATTGTATAAAATTTACTGCAGAGGGGAATGATATGCATAGAGAATGTATACAGTAGCTTACTGCGTGCTAGCAGGTCTTTTCTGGGCTCCTAAATGTTAACTGGATAGTAATGTAAGTTATTACACTCATTAAATTAGGCCACAAACAAGTCAACAGTGATTCAGCAAAATGGCTTTGTTTGTATAGTGCGAGGAAGTCTGATAGATATCCAGTCACACATTTATGGCTAAATGGATGAAGATTTTAACATTACAGCCTAATAAAAACCCCATACTGTGTGATTAAATAAGAGGGAAAGCAGTAAAAAAGAGAACGCGTAATGACGGTAACATGTAGGTCAGTTACAATTTAATTGTCATTGCTCTTCATTGCTAACATATCAATTCTCTGCTGCTTAGCTGAGCAGAAAACAGCAACTTAACATGTACACTGGGCCCACTGATGAGTCGTCAAACCCCCACTTCCATCACCTGCTTTTGACTACTTCCTTAACAACCACATGAAGTCTTCCTGCTCTAATAGGATAATCTCGCTGAAAGCTCCTGCTGATTATTTCTTCCCATGCTCAATGCATCAATGATCAGTAAATTTACTTCACACTCTACATAGATGCTAAAATTAGATTGTTTGCATTACAACTTTCAATACTTCTGCAACAAGAAACACCTGCCTGCAGATTTATATTGTTTTGTTTAATGGTTTAAAATAAAGATAGCCTCACCCTGGCAATACCTTGATGTACTATATCGGAGGCGCACAATGGCTGATCGTTTTTCTTACTTATCCAATTTGTACTGTATTTCTTGCCATATAAGGTATAGCTTCATTATCATTAATTGTAGCTTTAGAAAAACCGAGGAAGTATTTATTCTCGCCAACTTTGCTGCAATTTTACTTATTCAGTGCAACTAAGAAAGAGGGGGGGGCACTGTATATTTAACTCCCCCCACCCCGAATCTGGATAATTCACACAGATCTCAAAGGGGCCTTGGCACCTGTTTAAAATGTTAGCTCTAAAGAATTGTCTGTCTAGCACACTTATGCTGATCTATAGCAAAGACTTAACCGAGTACATAACTGAACTATTAATTCAGGTGCATAAGGTGACATTTTTTATCCAGCTTAGCATAGTCTATTCCATATAGAATAGAACACGGCTCCTGGTATAAAAATGATCCTGCAGAAGCTAGATAACTTTATTAGAATGATTAGAAACATCAACAATTTTTTTACTCATTCCAAATCTCACTTTAATGCAGCTTTCTGGAAATCAAACTCGTAGATTCTAAGTGTCACTACTATACCCTACTGGTAAATTTTCTTTCTTTTTCATCTCATTGTACCTACTCAGAATTATGTGTCGTGTAAGGACAAGAATAGGGGCCTGGAGCTCCAGATCATGGCCAAGCAAAGCAAGCCCCTAGGAATTAGATCTACCTCTGAATTGACATCTAGAGGCAGCCTCTGAGCAGGGAGAGTTGTTGGGATTGCCTTGGAGATTTGGGGAGATCCTTGTGGTTACTTCCAAGACTGCTAGCTTATCAGTCTCCAATCCTTACTTAAGGAGCAGAGATGGATAGATACTCATCCACCACTGTCATCACTAAAGAATAAAAAAACATTTATAAGAGCCACCTTCCATGTGTTCATTTCTTCCTCTTTTAATCACTAGGAATCTAGTTGGATAGCTCTGAGAGGACAGGGAGTCCTTTCCTTGAGTTCAACCAGGAAGAAGAACAAAGTAGTACATTACTTTTGGTTTCCATGGTGTTCCTTATAATGATGATTCAAAGTGCTTAATGAATAAGTAACTCTTCTTGACACTTTGCAGATGCAACACTTAAGAGATTTGGACAAAAATAACAATGTGAATAAACAATTAGCTGTGGTCCTCCAAATGTCTGATTTTTCTGCATATACCCCAGTCTATTCATCTGTCCCAGGATAGCAACTGTCTTCTGTTGATATGATTCTCCAACAGCCATTCTGATAATAAGTACATGCCAAATTGGTTCCTCTAGCATGGGCAGCATTTTTGCCATCTTGAATAATCATGCCTTGTGGAAATGATAACACCCTCCTATTTAGGAAATATATGCTGATGACATGCAGAAGTTGCTTGACTAGCTAAGACACACTGCAGGTATTCCAACAACTGAGGGGGAAGGGGATGAAAACCCTGTCCTCTCAGAGCTATCCAACTAGATTTGTTATTGGTAAGGGTCCCCTTCATCCTTTTATTTTAACTCATTTGTTGAGTGTTCATATATATTTCTCTTTGTTCCTCTTAGAAATAAATTGTAAGTAAAAGACTCATTTTCACAAGTAACATAAATTATTCTGGGGGAGGGGGAAGGATAAATGCATTGATTTTTCCATAAAAATGAGCTCTGTAGATTTACAAGTGCCTGGCTATCTAAATATAGAATGTGATAAATTCAAATTCACAATAGATTTAACCACATCATCATCTGAATAATCCATTAAACCATATTTTAATCTATCTGAAAATCATTGGAAGAAACACTCCTCAGGTGATGTTAGGTGATATTTTTGAATCATAACTTCCACTTGTCTAATTTTTAAACCTTGACCAAACATGCAATGTTCATTTTATCTTTGAATTCTAGAGAACTTGGCAAATTTTCTAATGACAATCTCTATTCAGTGACATGAAGCATTCATTCATCCTCCAGAATATGAACTATCTTGTTTCCTGATGTTACTTAACTATTTGAAATATTGACACTAGTCAGTGTTCTTCAGGGCATGTTAGATTTGTCTTTCTCAAAGCAATAGGAGGCCAGTGTCTAGGCATGGAATGAGGGAGCTAGAGCCCCCACCATACCGTGTGTGTGTGTGTGTGTGTGTGTGTGTGTGTCTGAAGCAATGCTCAATGTGGCAGGATAGACTACCACTTGCTCCAAACAGTTGCCTGTTAGAAGCTTATCTGAAACCTTGACACACTTTTTGGAAGCTCATTAGGCTTAAGAGTGATTGCAAATGAAAGAGGATGCATGGTTACTCACTGACATTCATGCCTGCTTTTTAAATCTCATGCTGTATTGTTGCGGATCTTGATTTCACACTCAGATGCTTAACCCCACATTAATACATGTCTTCTTCCCCAAGATGAACACAGCTACCTTCCCTGTCTGGCATTATCATCCCCGCCAACAAAATGGATTGCATGGGATTTGGGGTGGGGGAATAACGACAACGTCTCAAAACTTTAACCATTATCTTTCCACTTATTCTTTACTATAGACATATTTTTGAGTGCCTACTGGGTACAACCCTGTATCAAGCACCATGGAGATGCTTCAAATAAAATGACGGATATCTTTGTCTCCCTAGGGTCATGCCAGAAGTCTATTTCTTTTTATCTTTCCTTATTAAATTATGTTTACCTGAATACACCGGGTTCATTTCACCTAGGCAGGATATCCCATTAAGCATGACAAGTAGAAGGTTGCAAGATTAATGCCCTTCTTGAGCTTGAATTAGTGCGTCAGCATATTTCCAGACCTGGGACCAGAGTATATCGGAAGTATTCCATAATGGACCTTAGCCTCTAACTGAACTGCTCAATATCATTCCTATAACAAGACTACTTTTAAAGAACCTCATTATTGGCTTCATTAGATATGTTACTTGCATCAGTGGCTGTAGTTATGTGGATAAAACAGGTGAGGTTAAGTTAACATAGCATATTTTTTATGTATTATATGGCATACAGCTTGAAGTAGCCAAAAGGTTTATGGCAATGTAATTGGTAGTTAGTGTGAAATTTGTAAGACAAATAGACAATATCTAGGGTAACCTCTCTAATCCTCTCCTCTCAGTTTTTTTTTTACAGCCACCAAAGGGCCTCATTAAAACAGTAGTCAGCACCTTCCCGAAAAGATACAGTGCTTAGTGTGCCCAAATGTGACAGAAAATCTGCATTTTGTAAATCTGACACCTTTGATAGATTATACAGTGCAAAGCCATTTCTTCTAAGCATTATGATCACGCTTAAGGTTCTCTTCTGAATCCGGTTTTTGCTATATTCACTAGCTGTAATGAAGTGACAAAGAGCCGGTTGAGTACAAAGCAGCTGAGAAGGTAGAGAGGAACCTTTTCCTATGGCACGAAGCTCTTTACATGCAAAGGGGCCGGAGAGCAGCAGTTGGCATTACCTAGGACCACTTAGTCTTGGGGGTAACCTTCCTCTAAATATGAGGACGCTGCTAATGAAGGCACCCACATTTTGTGTGTGGAAGTGAACCAACCTGTGGAGAAGTAGTAAATTTATATGCTTCCATGGGAAAGATTCCTGGCTTCCTGTCCGTTCTTGCCAATGAATGTTTCACAACAGGACCCAGGCAGGCTAAGGGAATTACCGAACACCTTACCCTTCTTTCCCAAAAGAGACCTTTGAAGTCAGAATGAGAAAGTCCGATGCAAATGACGCAAAACAAGTCCATCTTCTCATTTAGTTATAACAGAGCAGGTCTTGGGGGAGAAGGGCCAGCCACACATTTCAGAAGCACCCGTGCAGGCACCCTATGCCAAGACAGCCTCCCTCCACGCCCTCACCGTGGCTCCTCCCAGGCCAGCAGCAGCACTCGGCCTGTGTCCTTCCTCTCTGAGTCTCGTCCCCAGTGCCCCATTCAGAAAGATTTATGTGGACCACTGGCAACAAAGATGAAAACTGACACTGGAGAATCTGTAAAAGGAAGAGTCTTTAAAAATTCTATTTTATTTAAATTTACGTGTTTCTTGTAACTGGTGGGGAGGAAAGTACAGGACAAAACTTAAATACATTTGTTCTGTATTTTGGCCCAAGGTTTGAGAATATTTACTAATTATAATAGGGCCAAAAAGGTAAGGGTGACCTCTCTTGAGTCCTTTGTTCCTGCCTGTTGTTGAGCACTGCACTTGAGTACCTGTGTATTTCCAGCAACTCCAACAAAGGGACGAAAGCCAGTTCTGCATTCTCCCAAGCTTGCTTTCTCTCTGGCCAAATGATATTGAAATGAATTTGTGTATGTGTGTGTGTGTATGGAAACTTTTACAAAGATAGCTGGACCATACTGACCAATGCGCTTTATACATTTTGTGATGAGTATAAACTGCTTGATATAGTGGTGGAGTACCTTTATTAAAAGTTAATAAAAGAAAAGATTATTAAAATGCATCTTGCATTATTTATGTTTGTAATCCACAGCATGACAATAGAGTGTTATGTGTATGCAGCTATCATTCAAATGAAGGAAACATATCTGACCATTGTTTATCTTTTAGTATTGAGAGTCTTCGAGGACAGATTGATAATCAGACTTAAAGGTCCCAAGGTAATTGTCTCTCTCTCCCCTTAAAGATAATGGCCTATATGCTACTGAAATTTCCTTTTCAATATTTTATGTTTACTTATTTTGAATCTGTTTATTAAATTGGTTAATTTTTTCCCCATTGTGATAAAAGAAACCTGTTTTCATTTAAATGATTCCACTTAGATATTTGCAATTATTAATAAGGCAGTTTACAAAAGGAAACATTTCAATGACAGGAACCTTGAAATGAATCCTTGAGAAGTTAGAATGAATGTTGCTTTCTCTTACAATAATCTGGAGTCAGTCTCTACTTTTGTTAAATTCAGTAATTTTTTTTTTTTTTTGATGGTCGGAACTCTTAAATTTTAGTTGCTAGAGGGAGTGGCAAGCCTCTTGGCTGAGAAATCACCTTGAAATGACTCTTTAGGAGGGAAAAAAAAGGTAGAAAATTGCCTCATCAAACCCATCTTTCAACCAACAAATCCTGTGATTCTCACTGTTCTTAATAGTTGACCCCTACCATCTGTGTCATGCAACTCTGTGGCAGGAACTCTCCCTTCAAATAAAGATCCTGTGTTACCTCATCAGAATGTACTTGTTAAAAATGATAATGGTTCACAATCAGTCCTTAGCCATGTGAAACACAATATCCTCTTTTTAAAAATGTGGAGGTCTGGGGCCTAAATTAATACCTTGGCTCATGAGTCATTGAAAATTGTTTGATACGAGGGGAAATTGTTTGATCTGTGAGATGCTTCTATGATCCAAAGAGTTCGAAATGCAGAATTTATTTAATTTGGGAGAGGAAGTTATTGTTTGAGGTCCTTTGCAAACTGTTGAGTGTCATTTAGCCTTTATAAAGCTGCCCTCATATATGTAGTACCAACACTAGACAATGTGTTTAAGGCAGTATTACATTTCCTCATAAAATAAATTTTAAAACATCTGAAATATAGGTGGCATGAGATTAGTGGGACTGGACTGAGAGAAATCACAACCTTTAACAGTGAATTCTCTTCATGCACGTGACTTACCTTGCCCTGAAAAATGAACTTAAAGGGGCATTGTGCAGGGAATGTGTGGTTTTAAAATTCAGGGAATCATTCACAGCTGTTAGGTGAGAATTAAAGAGTCTCTGAAATAATGTATTCTTATGTATTAGAGCTACCACTGCCAAAGGCTACTGACTAGTAAGTATCAACATCTGTGTTACTTCTTTAGATTTCCTGATTCGATGTGTCTAAACATTTCATTTACTACAGGAATTTTTTAAAGTTGTTTTAAGCCTCTGTCTGACATACTGTTTCACTGAAAGATATCATTAGCAGATATTAGTTAAGGGTTTATATGTACAATTAGCCCTAAATAACAGTAACCGAATGTTGTGATTCGTGTTATTGAAGTAACGCCAGGCTCCTGAAACGGTAAATAATGGAATAAAAATAAATAAAGGTACCTGTATTTTGACAGTGATATTCCACCCCTGGTTTTCCCCTGCGCAAGCGTAAACATGCACCCTCTCTCTCTCTCTCTCACACACACACACACAATCATTCAAATGCCTTTTCTTTCTCTGACAAAAATATTCATTAAAAACATTTCACTGTGCTGCCTTTTAATATAGCACGGGCATTCAACCTGCACAGGAAGCTTCCTGGAACCGCACAAATACTGTGTAATTATCTGGAGGCTCCCTGCTGGCTGCTGCATATTCCAGGCACAAAGTGAGCATCGCGTTTCCAGAGCCTGACTCCTGTCTTCATTGTCCCTGCTTGGAATATGAAGCCTCACTTCATTACAGTAGACCTGATCAAACTTGATAGATTTAGCCATTATTCTTGACTGTGTCAACTTTCCACAGTTTCACCACCTCCCTGCCCCCCCCGGACCCCCCGCCCCACTCCTTGGGCTCTTTTGTTTTGCTATCCAGGGAAGGAAGAATATTCTGAGTCTAGGTTTCTCTCTTTCTCACCTCTTCTCTTTCTTTTCTCCTGCCCTCCCTTCTTTTCTCTCGGGGCTCTCTCAGCACCCCCCTCCTTCTCCCTCCACCCCATTTTTTTTCACCATCTCACCCACCCTCACCCCCTTTGCTCTCCCCTCTCCCCTCTCCCACCCAAACAAACTCAGGATTCAACAAATAATGTTTCTTGCACATCATGTGATTCCAGGAAAATAAGGCTTGCAATTTTTCTCTCAATTGTCCTCTTTGGTTTTGATTTTTCAGTTACTATAAAAGAATTCTGCGGCAATGTTGACACACAAGGCAGAAATGCTTTGAAAATCCCTTTCTATTTCCTGTTAGTAGCACAGTAACTTTTGCTCTATGATGTTGTTGTGGTGATGGTTGGGCTCGGGTTCTTCCCCCCCCCCCCTTAGTCTGTTTTATGACAACTTTCAAAGAGCACTTCAGAGTTCATATTTTCAAGGATCATCCACATCAGTGTATCTTATCAAATTTTATAAACGTCGAAGTGCATTTTCTTTGCAAAAGGTATTAGATCGTTGTCTAGCAAATACAGATGTTGATAAAACTGGTTTAGCATAACAGATTGCTTTGTAGTCTTTGAGAGTTGCTATGCAACAATAGAGAATTATATCATAGCTCTAACAACATGTTATTAAAATATCAAAAAATAATGCATGCTATATCATTATATGTAGGATCACAATGACCCCTCATACTGTGGTGGAACAAGTTCATCAATGTATCAGGTGTTTGTGACTGCCCTTAAAATACATATTGGCTCAGTTTCTCTGTACCCTAGTTAATGATTTTTTTGTAGTGAGATTTTATTCCCTGGGTTTTAATTTTTTTTTTCTGAGGCATCTATACATCCTTCTGGTGGGTCCCAGACACTGCTTAAAAGCAGAAAATAATGGTTAATGTCCAGGTCTGCTTACTAAGTGCAAATTATTAATATAGTAAAAACTTAAGGGTTTTAGAACGTCGTCTCGCCCTGCAGGATCTCTCCACACACCAAGCTACTCCGATCCTGCTTTATTCAGTTTATTTTTTGAAAGCAAAAGCCACGCTCCCAATATGATGCCTTTCAACAAGTTTGCTCACAGGATTGTTATTGTAGCGTCTGCTTTTTTATGCCTCCAAAAGAAGGTACGATGCTAGTAGGGCTTGAATTTCATATTACCCTCCTCAAATTAAAAATAAAATAATTATTTTTTAGAGTGGCATTTTCAGTCACACCAAAAGCTTCGAGGCATCTTAAAATGTAAATTGCCGTGGAGCAACACAAAGGAGAAAGGGAAGATTTTGAAGGCAATCGCACTGATCACTTAATTCAGTTGCTGCATATCCACTTGGCATAAGGTAATTAGAGTGCCACATTGCTGTAAAGACAGAAAGCTTAGGGTCCCATTCTGACTCACCCAGACGATAATACATGATTAGAAGTCAGTGACAGATCACAACTGCTGAATGACCCACCAAGGTCTTATCAAGGGCAAATCGCATAATTAGCATGCACTTGGCTGGCAGAGGAGTGCAGTGCTATTGTTCCCGCACAATCAAATTAGCCCCGCCAATGAGGTCACTGTTCTGTGACCTTAGAGACATTTCATGTTTCATTCCCCCCCTCTTCGTCACACACATGCACACCCACGCAGCAGTGTGCACACACGCGTACCCTCCTAACCGAATCTAAGTTCTTCGGACACTAAAACCATGTTTTATGGAGACATTTTTGAAGTACACTCCATTGACTCTTTAGTTCATCACGTATGGAATGAGGAATGAGGAGGCCTGCTAATGTAGTCTGACCCTGGGGGACACATATGTAATGGAGCTACTTTGACATACATTCAAGCATCTAGAGAGGCCCGGATCTCCTATTATTTGCTCTTAATACATCTGCAGCACCCCACGTGCACCAAGGAAGTCTTCCTTCAAGCTGCAGGCCTCTGCTTCTCTCTGGTCATTGAAATGGCTCATGGAGATATTTCATCTGCCTTCACCCCATCTACGTTTCCCTTCGTTGTTGTCTACCCCTAGCACCCCAGACTTCTCTCAGACAGAGCCAGTGTTTTGGAAATCACTAAAGTCCCTCATAGCGGCAGACTGGCCGTGCAGCCACAGTTCCAGCCCCCTGGGCCAGCAGCAGTCGCCTGAGTGTGGCTCTTGCAAGGTCCAAGGCTTCTCTTGCTGGGTGAGCTGCCCACCTGCAAAGTTGGCATCCTCCTTCCTTTGTCAGCAATGCGGGCATCCGGGCCGAGCCCTCTAGTAAAGCAACTTGAATGACTAGCTTAAAGGCTGTTTTGTTTTCCAGCCCGAAAGTCACTTTGTTCTACACACTCTATCGCATGTTCACTGCACACGAGAGGCCATTTGGCACTCAGCACAGAGCAGGAGCATATGTTACTCACCCCCACCCCCATCCCCCACCCCCCGTGGCTTCCATTATTCTGTTGTGCTGTCTCTGAACCCGGCATCACTACCATCCATGCCCCTGGACCTCATTCTCCTGATGTTACCTGCTACCAAAACTTCTATTGATTATTTTAAAGAAATTGTTTACATCTTATCAAATTAAAGCCGAGTTCTGGGTCTTTAATGAGGATATGAAAATATTTCATTCTATTAAGAGCTAAATAATTTTAAAATGTTTACTCTCTGAATCTTACCCAAACATGACCCACATTTACTACTCTTAAGATAAGGCTCATGACATTTTCAGAAACATCTAGTCTAAATTTTAGTACCCAGGAGAGAGGTCTAAGGAATATTGACTTGTCTAAGAGAAGGGGGCTCTGGCTGGAGACTGCTGTTGGGGTATGGGGTTGCATAGGGAGTGGGAAGCTTTGGCTGTGTATTGCAATCAAGGAGCAATGCACTGAGTATCAAATGACTTGGGTCTGATCTTGGCTTTGAGCGTGGCATGGCAAGGCTTTTTCAATTCTTGGCCTAAATGTTGTCAATATTACAAAATGACTAGATTTGCCAAGAGGCTGTCTCTGATCCCTCCTAGCGATAGCACCCTGTGTTTCTGGAACCTATGTGAAACTGTTGCCCAGTCCATTTCATTGGATCTTCTCATCAACTGCGGTCATTGATGTTGCACATCACCGCTCCGATCATTGTCACTGAGCGTAATGTTGCTGGTATACAGACACTTTAGAACTCTCACACACAAGGAAGGTAGGGATGCGAGAGAATGTCTATTGTTTGCAAGGTTATCTTCCCCCTGCCCCCAGCCCAACCACCATGTCTGATGCATACATCTTTTACAATTAAACACCAAGGGAGGGGAGAAAGCCAATGAAAGCACAAACATTTTATGTTTAAATAATGTGTTTCCAAAGTGTCACTAAGCAGTAAAGTTCATCTTTGAGCCAATTAAGTCCAGCCCCGATGAGGCCTCTTCTGTAATTGTTCTATTTTGTGATGCATGTATTTTAACTGGTGATGTGTTTTCACAACTGCACTGTGTACTCCCATATTTCCTTGGGTTGGATTCAATTGTCTTCTGTTTTCTAAAGCTGAAATACAGGTATATTTTAACAAAAGGAGATTTAAATGAGAATCTAGCAATACAGGGTCTTCCCTAAGAATTTATGTCTAAGATGCATTTCATTTATTATAAACGCCTTGGCTATTTGTGCTAAATGCATGGGGGAAACTTTTTTCTTGTGCGGCGCACAGATAATTTCTAAAGGTGTTGTTGATTGTACAAACACAGGGCCATCTCCCTTCAATGAAAATTAATACTGTCTGTCTAAAGAATGCTGGCGGTGTTCCGAGAGCCACACAAGTACCTGAAAACATCATGTTTATAATGATTGTGATAAGCTATTCCATCCTCCTGGTATTTAGCCTTCATGGTAACTTCTTTTTGATGAAAAAATATAGAGGATTATGCACAAAGGAGCAGTTTTTATACATGTAATGGAAATATTAAAAAGGGACCCATTTTTACAAATTGTCTACCTAATAGAGATTTTACAGCATCTGTAAAATACAGACACTGCACCAGGCAGAACTGTGTCTGCTGTAAGGGTGTGTGCCAATTTGCATAAGGCATATATTTTCATATGTGTGCTCCATGTACATTATATATATATCACATATAAGTATAAATCACGCTACCCAAAGTCTCAGGGGACCTTCCCCCCTCCACCTTAGACATCTAGAGCAAACCATGAAATTCCCCTAACAAACAGGATTAAAATTCACTCCTTTCAACCATCCCAGACATTTATTCCTTCCTTTTCATTGAGCTACATTTGTCTGATTTAACAAGATAAGATTTGAGTGCTGATGCAGCCCGTTGTTAATGTAGCAGCCGCATCCACCATACCATCGACACTCGGCATCAGAGGAATGCATAAATCAGGTATTCAAAAAAAATTAGATATGCAGCACACCCGTTTTATAGTCCCAGCCTCAGAAATTGAAATGGCCCAGATTAATGTATTATATCTTACACACTGTCCGAGTGAATCAACTTTAATATATTGAACAGATTCGCAGAACAAGACTTTGTTATCTAAGGAGCACTCGGAAGAAGGAATTGACCTGAGGATTTGATTTGGTTCAGGTAGTTCATGTTGTACAGCAGCATTTGAATAGTTTCACATAAAAATAAAATTTGTATTAGAAATATTGCACATCATTTCTGGGCTCATCTGCAAGACAGCTTTGCAGAGGGCCAATATTACAGAAACAATGTCCAGCCCAGAGAGGATTTTAACCTTTGCTTCTGATGTGGCAAAACAATATAATTGTAATTGTAATGCAAGCTGCCGCTGCTCGGCAAGGCAGCGAGTGCAGGCTGACTTTCACTAGTTTGGATTTTGACTGGAAATGAAATGCCCATTGAATCGCTCATACAATAGAAGCACCACAGTTCGTGGCGTGCCATTCCCAAAGGCTCAGCCCTGCAGAGGCTGTGCTGTGAGGAAGCTTCTTTTTCTACTGCTGGAACCCGTTCCGGCGAAGGACGGGCATGGAGGCAGTGTAAGGATGGGAGGGCAGCAGCTCTTTCGTGCCAGGCTGGCATAGCCACTAGGAGGAAACAGCTTGGGGACTGGAAACCAAAGATGATGTGGGCTTTCTCCCTGACTGCCTGGAAGAGGGGAGGGATGCAGAATAGAGCAGACCTTGACGTCTGGGGAGAAACGGTCTTCATCTGAGGGGTGCACAGCAAAGTGTCTCATTCCTCCATGACTTTCTCCTCTGTTTCATAATCTCTTTGTGTAATCTCAAGATCTGCAAGATGATGCTCTCTTTATAATGATGGAGCCTGAAATCCCTGTCTTATACTCTTCACAGTGCCAGCTGTGTGATCTACAGCCCCTGGAAACTGCCCCCAACCCCGAGATGGGATTCTACCCATGGACGCATTTGATAGAACAAATGCAGGCAGTAGTGAGGATGATTTCCATATTTGACTCAGAAATAGGCAGAGAAGAGTCCTTATATGTAAAGAGAGCGGACAGATGCACAGCAGGACAAACACGGGTTCCTGTTACCCACAGATCCAAGATAAACAAGAAGTCAATGAGAGGCACCCTCTCTCCTAGGATGACACTCCAGACCACAATGACCTCAATGACAATACTGTCACCTCTTTGCCCGGTTGGTCTTGCCTGTGCCCCATGCCATTGGTTGATTCTAGTTTTGCAGAGATTGAGGGTCCAGACTATCCGCCCAGATAGTGATAACTAACAAGCTGGCTTTGGCACATTCAGTGGACTCCATACGTTGAAGTCTAATGCCTGTTTCTCTGACTGGTGAAGCAATATGTGAGCATATCTGACATCAGGAATCTGGCTCTGTTTTTAAAAACTACTACTGCTTCTCTTTTCACCTACCTAATTCTTGTGTACTCTTCAGTTGTCAATGTATTTTTGACTGGGAACCCACACCTCAGCCCTCCTGTGCCTTCTCTCCCATCAACCAAATTCAGGCTGATCACCCGCCTACAGGCTCTGCTTGCGGCCTGTTTCCTCTGGGTGCATATTGGCCTGCTAGTTTGTAACTGCTGACTTAATGTCTTCCTCCCAAGAGAACTCAAAGCTCTTTAAAATCGTCTTTTTCATACTGACATCTCTCATTCTCAGCACAGTGCCAGGCACATGATAGAGTTTCACTATCAGTGGAATTCACTTATTTATTCAATAAATATTTCTGAGTGCCCACTGTGTGTGAATGCTGTTCTAAGCTCCAGGGCCACTGCAGCAAACACAGCAAAGTTGCTGCTCTCACAAAGTGTCTGTTGTGGAGTGGGAGGTAGACGTTGGCAAACCAACAAATAGTAGATGAGCCAGATGAAGTCTGACCATCTGAGAGCGGCGACAGAAATGGCAATTTCATATGGTCCAGCCTCGTACATCGCATGCCATGTGGAGATAATGAGCGCATCGGTGCAGTAATGGTGTTTGACAACATCCCCTGAGTCATCTTCCAATGTAAAAGGCTCTTGCTTGAGCTTATTATATTTTAACATAAAAATTCTCCAAAAATCATCAGACAAAAATCGGGCACCATTAGTCAGATGGAATATAACAATTGCCCTTAATGATTACGGAGATGGCAGTACCCGTGTCCCTTTGCATACATGTTACTCTGCAGTGTTTACTGGGAAGTTCCAGGCCCTGCTTCTGTAACCGGCGCCTCAGCATATCTATCCTCAGAGTCCCGGAGATCCGGCATTTGCCAAGTTCCTCTGTGGCCCAGGCTGGGTAGTTGGGTGGCCGTGGCCGTGGCCGACAGGATTCTCATAGTGACACAGTGACCCTTTTTCCTCAAAGCCTGTAGCACTCCACCCTGATTCCCATCAGTCACTGCCACCAGGCTGGGAAGAGTGCTTTGGATCCTGTAAGCCCAGGAAAATGAGACCAGAGATTTGTCCGCCTCCTCACCTGAGTGAGGAGTGCCAGTGTCTGTAATTGTAAGTGGCCAGTGCACCCCTTTACCCCCTGACACTCACGCTGCTCAGAGACCATCTTGGAGCCCTGTATCTGTGTCCGCAGGTGGTCATCACGTGGCTCCGAAGTCTGGGACCCTGAGGGGACATCTTTCCTCCAGCAGGCACATTTGGCGCGTTATTTCTCACAGCATGTTCTCATTGTAATATCCAGTTTTTGACAGCGCACATTCTATGAGCGTGTATGGGAAAGTGTAAAAAAAAAAAAGTGCTAACATTTCTACTAGTTGGGATCATTAATTTTCTCAAGGAATTACTAAATAAAACGAGTTTTTTGTTTTTTTTTAAAAGCCCTCCTATGCTGCCATTTCTAAAGTTTTATTTTAAATGTTGAGTGTCCTTAACTGCTTTTTTTTCTTTGCACTTAGCTTTTTTTTCCAGTTTAGCTTATTTTTTTTTCAAGTTTAAAGTCCATAGCTCTTTTATATGATAAATGTTTTGTATATTTTAAAAAAATTATATAGCAAACAATGCTGTTTGGTAGCTTTTGCTGGAATTACAAAGCTAAGGAAAGCACAGAAAAGCTGCCATGTTGGGGGATAGGGTGAATTTCTGTCCCTTTAAGACCCTGGGGTTGGTGGATGGTTTTGGATTGCTAGCTCACTGAAGCTGACTGAAGGCTAAGGGCATATGTCTTATATGGATCATCTCAACAACATATCAGAGCAATAGCAGCAACCATGCATTAAGCATAGCTTTGTGCCATGTCTCACTAGGCCCTGCATTATAACATTATGGAGACTATTCTTCCCATATACATACAGCTAAACTGAGGCTAAGAGGATTCACTGTGTGTCCAAGTGTACACAGCCAGCAAGTAGCAGAGCCAGGCTTCAGATATCTCTCTCTGAAAGCCCATGCCCTCTCCACTCGCACCCAGCTCTGGACATGGCTTAAGATATGGTAGGTGGATCCATATTGTTCAGCAAAGGAATGCATTTGCCATTAGGAAATAGATGAGTTCTTTATATTAAAACTAGAGGACTGGTACATGAAATTCATGCACAGTTGGGATCCCTAGGCCTGGCTAGCGATCAGGGCTAATCTTTATATTAAAATTAGAGGCCCAGTACAGGAAATTCATGCATGGAGGTGTGTGTCCCTCAGCACAGCCTGCACCCTCTCCAATCTGGGACCCCCTCAAGGGATGCCTGACTGCCCATTTAGGCCCGACCCAGGTAGGATGGAGCCTAAACGGGCAGTTGGACATCCCTCTCACAATCCAGGACTGCTGGCTCCCAACTGCTTGCCTGATTGCCTCTAACTGCTTCTGACTGCAAGCCTGATCACCCCTAACCACTCCCCTGCCAGCCTAATTGCCCCTAACTGCCCTCCCTGCAAGCCTGGTCACCCCTAACTGTCTTCTCCTTCAGGCCTGGGTCCCGCACAACTGCCCCTCCCTGTAGGTCTGGTCAGCCCCAACTTCCTTCCTCTGCTGGCCTGGTCACCCCTAACTGCCCTCCCTGTAGGCTTGATTACCCCCAACTGCCTTCCCTTGCAGGCTTGGTCCCTCCCAACTGTCCTCTCCTGCTGGCCATCTTGTCACGACCATCTTGTGTCCACATGGGGGCAGCCATCTTTGACCACAGGGAGCTAGCCATCTTGTGTATTGGAGTGATAGTCAATTTGCATATCGCTCTCTTATTAGATAGGAGGATTGGTGTATAGCCCAAACCAGTTTATAGCTCAGTGGATAGAGTGTCAGCCTTCAGAATGAAGGGTTCCAGGTTCAATTCCAGCCAAAGGCACATGCCTGGGTTGCAGATTCAATCGCTAGTAGAAGACATGCAGGAAGCAGCTGATCAATGATTCTTTCTCATCATTGAAGTTTCTATCTCTCTATCCCTCTCCCTTCATCTCTAAAATCAATAAAAATATATATATATTTTTAAATTAGTGTCTATTATACATCTGTGCCAGGAAATTCTTGGTATCTTTATTTTTTTCTTGTTTCCTTTTGTGGCCTTTTCCCCTAGGGACTTGAGCCTTTCTGAGATTTCTTACCCTTGATCTTAGAGACCTTGACATAGGACACTTATACAGTAAATTGTGCAAAGGGTGACAAATGTTTTCCTATGAAATGCTGTATTCTCCCAAACTCCTCTAACTCTGAATGCTTGCTGTCTCTGAGCTTTTTCCACAATGCTCAGCCTCCCTTAGGAGCATTGTCTTCATTCCCTCAAGCACCACAAAAAATGAGGTATTAAGCAAATGGTTTCCGATAGAGGAGGGGGATTATAGTATAGACAAAAAATAACTTCCAGTGGACTACCTGACATCTCTGAATATCCTCATTATACCCTGTTTCCCCGAAAGTAAGACATCCCCTGAAAATAAGACCTACTTCTTCTAGTTTTGCCTCTTGCTGTAATATAAGGCATCCCCCCGCAAATAAGACCTCCCCGATAATGAGGCCTTCCCCGAACATAAGGCCTCCTCAGAATATAAGGCCCCCGAAGCTACTGTAAGGCATCTGACTCCTGATTGAAAGAGACCTTGCACTCCCTGAACAGCTCCGGCTGTGCTGCGACCAATCAGTGAGCTGGTTTGTGATGACAAGTACTACCATACCAGGTATACAGGTAATAAATTTTCGGTTTTTTTGTTCAACAATAAATGTGTACTATATTCTTCTTCATGGAAAAATAAGACATCCCCTGAAAATAAGACCTAGCACATTTTGGGGAGCAAAAATTAATATGAGACACTGTCTTATTTTCGGGGAAACAGGGTGGGTATATCTACATACATGCCCGGTCTTCCCTAGGACTCAGCCTTGGGTTATTCAACTAAGGCTTGTTCTTCCTACTATATAACCCTTTTACTGCCTCTAGTCTCCTCTAGATTTTCAATCTTACTCTTGTCCTCCAACCCCACCATAAAAAAACCTGAAAATTCATATAAAGTTGTTTTCTAGAGCAACTGAACACTATTTTTCCTCATTCCATACATTGCACCAGTATCTACCTTTGGATAACTAAGAAACCCAGTAACTGGCTATCTTAAACAAAGAGCCACCAACCATTGAGATGCCTCAGGAGCTTATCTAGAAAGCAAAAGGTATTCTAGTCATTCTACTTTTTTAAATCACCTTTTTCCGCTTCTGTTGACTTTTTTGGCCACTGACCTGGGTTTGACCATAATGTAGAGTTTAGCTAGTAGCATGTTCTCACTTTTCTTTGCTCCCCTCCACATACTTGGACTCAAGAAACCATCTTTGGCAATCTTTGAAAGTATTATTTTACTTGGAGACTGAGAGCTAATCTTTGAATCAAAGTTTTACTTTTCTCTGTTCTCAATTATTATGTGATACAAATGTCACATGAATAAGAGTCTAAGTTATTTATTTTCATCCAGAAATGAACTCTGTAAATACACCATCCACAGTGCTTTAACAATCTGAAAGACAACTATATGATGAAGCCTATCTATAATAATAAAAGGGTAATATACTAATTAGACCGGACTTCCTTCTGGAAGTCATTATGGACGAAGCCAGGCTGGAGCAAAGCTGCCTGGATCCCAAGTGCTGGAGGGAAGCTGGTCCCCATAGCCTGAGAAAGGAAGGCCTACCCTCGCATGAATTCTCATGCATGGGGCCTCTATTGTATAATAATAACTTAAATGGCTACTACATTTTAAGCATTTCCTACCTGCAAAGTAGCACATCTGACAAAGCTTCTATCGTTTAAGCTTTATCAAGTGTTGTGTGGTAGAAATTGTTAACCAATTTTACAGATGAAAAAATTGAAGCACCAATAGGTTCATGACTTGCACAAAATTACAGAAGCAAAAGGCAGGACTAGAATTTGAGTCATTTTGTCTCCAGAATACAATTTCCCAACCATTCTATTGTATCACCTCTCTACCCAGGTGATAATGGGCTAGCTCCACATGTAGGCGCAATGGGCCCCTGGCTGTAGATCAGTAATAGACCAAGTCTAGAATTATTAAAGCCAATTAAAGGAAAAGGGAGGCACCACAGGTTCAAACATTGTGTGTTGTGTGTTTTTTTTTTTTAACAGAGCTAAATTTATTTTTTATTTAATTATTACATTGCCAATTCGGTACTGCTTCATATATATATTTCATCAGAACATCTTACAATAAGCTTTTTATTATTCCCCTCTACCTTGTTTCTCTCTGGAAGTTCTTACAGTATGTCTGAGCCTGAAGATCAGCAAATGAGTCCATTTCTTGAAAGCATGTGAAACCAAGCATTTGGGTAATGTCTGACTTAACTTGCAGTGGGAATCAGAGTCAATTTTATGATGCTTCTAATAGATGATATTTGGGCTATGATTCAGGACTCTCTTTGTTACTTCTCTCACATACTCAGAATATTCTAGGTTTGCTTACCTGAACAACATGGTTCTCTATGTTACTTCCTTTAAAAATGGTGCTCTGCTGGTGGGAAGTCTGGTGAATCACAGTGCGTGGTGTTGGAGAATCATATTAAAAGGAGGGCCAGCTGCTGTTAGGCTCTGAAGGGTCTCCTGCTCACAGGTTTGCAGTCACTGTGATATTTCACAGAGGCCACTCAGAGAGTCCCTCTTTCTAAACATTTTCTAAAGGCCCTGAGAAAGAGTATATAAGGATCTCAAAAAGACAAATCAACTTATGGCAGCAAGCTGATCTAAACATCCACAATCCAAAAAAAGGAAAAAGAAGGAAAACTCCAATCATCCAAAGTTTTAACATCCAACATCTAGATGTTTTCAATATAGATGTCATGTGAACAAAACCATAGCCTCTTTTGGCCAATGGCCCAAATGGAGTTGAAGCGACCTGGACATTACTGAGATTTTTTTTTCCTTCAGATGATGAAAATATTAACTTAAGCTTGGAGTTTGGTAGTGAAAGGGACCTTGGAGATTATCTGTTCTATTGGGAGAGTGCCCATAAAGGTATGACTTGGCCAGTCTTAGTCACAGACATCACAGGGATGGCAGTGAGACACAGTTCTTCTGGTTGAATCTTCTTATAGTTATGCCATGCTTGGGAAAAGAGGGTGGGTGGTAGGACTATTCCAACTTTAACACTGCTTAGACTGTTCTGCTTTTCAAATGTAGACATTATTAAGCCCGCATAGGTGGGATTCCCAGGACAGGTTGTTGCATCATCATCATCACTATCAAATATATGGGGCAAATACACTGTGTGTGCAAAAACCACTGACTAGGCTCAAGAGAGGATGTGAGAGGTTTGCAACACCCACCTACATATTAAGTTGTGATGGTGCCATTGAAAATAATCATTTATGCAATCCTAATAGTTCAGTGAACATATGCAGCCTAAAGAAAAGTAGACTTTGAGTTAAATAGATCTTGAATGCATTCAGCATTCTATAAAACCAAATTTTTCATGAGAACATGTGTGTAATGAAATTTTAAAAGTATTTGAGGATGCAAATAACTACGTTCCCTTAGCATCTCTAAGTGAAGTAAGCATGTGTGAATGGGAGGGGCTGAGAGGTATGTAGTAGTTACACCTGTATGATTCACGCCAATGTAACATCAACAGTATAAAGACAGCTTTTGAAGCTATTGTCAGAGTTATGATTAAAGTATATGAGGTATACAGAATGTAGGAAAGACAAACAAATAAGAGGGTATGAGCAAGCTCCTAAAAATAATTTTTATTGTGTTTATTTCTTTTAATATGCTCATTTTGGCTTTTAGGAAAGTCCTGAAAGGTCGTATTTTAGAATCTTTGCTCCCAACGATTATACTCTGAAAATAAACATGAATTTTTCTTTTCCAGTGAAAACAAAATTAATTAGGTATTTGTTACTATTTAAAAGTTCCAGCTTTTATTATATGTCAGTCATTTTGAAAAAAAAATGGAAGCAGTTAAGACCTTGCCCCCTGCGAGGCTGTGAGTAGGGTTTTTGGTGCTTCAGTGAGTCCCTGAGACCACTGGACTTCAGTTTGTTCTTCCTGGAGAAGAACGCCTCCATCTCCTGGCTGTCCCACCAGCGATACTGCTGCTACCACGCACCAGCATTGAGCACAGATTGCTGCCCAGCTCCTTGGAGAGGGGCCAGTGCATTTGTCAGGAATTGAAAAGTTTTGGAGCCAGTTCGAGGACTTTCTGGTACACAAAGCGTTGGCTGGAAATGTGGTAAGTATTAAATGGGATGTTAATTTTCATGAATATTTTCCTCATGGTTGTAGCTTGTGGTCATTGAGCAATTTAGCAATCACCATGCGGTCTGTTGGATACACAGCCTGGGTGAAGTTCAAAAAATTAGCAGCCAGTTAGTGGGGAGAAGGCCAGAGCTCAAATTTATGTGCTTTTTTTTTCTTCTTTTCCTTCTATGCACCTCAGGGGATGGCTGATTATTTATTAAATCTTTAGGTGCAACCATATGCCTGAATCTGTATGTACTTCCCACTTGATGTCCTTTCACATCTACAGCCCTTTCATTCAGCCTGTGTTTGTCAGACTAGCATTCTAACACCCGTGGCTTGTTGGCCAGCTCATTCTTTGCCCCATCATGTAGGATATATTGCATCATTAGCTGCACAGACACTTACGTACAGGCTCAAAGCTTTCACAGTTTCATTCTTTTCTTCGAAGTGAGGGGGTTCATAGGAGTTCTAGATATCACAGGTCACAACAGAAGATATTTGATATGAGGACAGTGGAAAATTATAGCCAGGTATTTGACATGAATACCACCTTACTTTATATGGAGCTCTCCTGACATCCTAAGATCTTAATCTCATAATACCTTGTGAGGTGCCCAAGCCTGGACATTGGTCACAGTCCCATCCTTAAAGGATCCTGCAGTCCCTAGAGGTGAACGTGGGTTGCCCCAAGATCACACAACCAGGACTGGGAAGACATGTGTCCTGCCACCAGCCAACTTCTCCTTCCGTTCATCCACAACTCAGTGACCAAGCTGCATCATGAGAAATTCACTTTTAATAACAAAAATAACAAAATTGACTGATGACTTATCTTTCTAAATTTTGATAAATTATATAGCAAGTTGGGTTTCCATTCTCATTCACTTTTTATTCCAATGTTTTTATTTAAAGTATTTTTAAAACTCTATTTTATTGATTTTTTACAGAGAGGAAGGGAGAAGGATAGAGAGTTATAAACATCGATGAGAGAGAAACATCGATCAGTTGCCTCCTGCACAACCCCACTGTAGATGTGCCTGCAACCAAGCAAGGTACATGCCCTTGACCATAACCAAACCTACGACCCTTCAGTCTGCAGGCCAACGCTCTATCCACTGAGCCAAACTGGTTAGAGCTGTCCCAATGCTTTTTTGAACAGAAAAAAAAAAAAGATGGAAATATCACACAAGTACTAGTTGTGTGTGACCATGTGAGCCTTAGAGTAGCACATGGTGTGACCAGGGGAATGGGTGTAGCACTCAAATGGTGTCTGAGATCTTGGCCATTGTTTGCTATTTTATTAAGAGGAGCTATTCAAAGAGAGCACCTTTAAGAATTCTCATTATTTAAATGCCACCAATGAGAGAGCCCAATAAATCAGACTTTTCAATATTCTCCATCAGTGGTTCAAGGAAAGAAAGCTCTATTGTACTGACTGGTTTGGTTCAGTGGACAGAGCATCGGCCTGTGGACTGAAGGATCCCGGGTTTGATTCTGGTCAAGGGCATGTACCTTGGTTGCGGGCACGTCCCCACTAGGGGGTGTGCGGGAGGCAGTTTATGGATGTTTCTGTCTCATTGATGTTTCTGGCTCTCTATCCCTCTCCCTTCCTCTCTGTTAAAAATCATTAAAAAAATATTGTTTTTTAAAAAAGAAATCTCTAACTTCTAATATTTCTTCTTGAGAATCAAATATTGAATCAATATGAAATCTTCATGTTCACTATTAAAAATTGTTATCTATTCATCTGGCATAGGGATTATTACATAGGTAGTAATTTATAGTAAAGTGCATTATATGTCTATATTTTTAGATATACATTGTATGGTATATGTTTATTTTCTCGAATAGACACATTCATTCATATTTATAAAATATATGAGCAACACATTTTTAAATTCAGAAATCGTCAGAAAATATATTCTACATATGTGAGATTTTGTGACTTCCTTGTCAAGACACTTTTTAAACATTGTAACTGTTTTGGTAGAATTTCCTATAAACTGTCTTACGTATTTCCCTTTCAGGAAGGAATGAAAAAGATGAAACTAATTTAGTCCTTTTTGGAAGCGTGTGCAAATATTATGAACAGAATTTATTTGTTCTGTTCCCTTATAAAGACACCCTAAGGCAGTGGTCGGCAAACCGTGGCTCGCGAGCCACATGCGCCACATGCAGCTCATGAGCCGCAGTTTACTGCTCTGTCGCTCTGTTGACTGAGTTTGCCGACCACTGGACTAGAATAAATGTTACCGTGTAGCTGGAAGCTATGAGGATGAGGCAGTTGTGGCATATTGTGTGCAAAGAGATAAAGAGTAGTATATGACAGTGGTCGGCAAACACATGTGGCTCACCAGCCATGGTTTGCCGACCACTGCCCTAAGGTGTGGTGGCCTTGGAGACTGAGACATTTTATTATATGTTTATGTCTCTTATCAGGATAACAAACTCTATATTTTAGAAGTTTCATCCTGTGTTCTTAAAGTTTGTGTCTTCTTATCTGCCTTGGGGTATAACACATAATAGAAAAGCATACATATTATGTCTAAAACAAGAGTTTATAGGCATTGAGTGATTAAAGCACACATAAATTATCGGGCTTTATTGTGGGAGATGATAACCCTGCATTGCTGGTTCCAGAGGCCCTTATTGTCTGCATACTCTCTGGTTTCCAGGTGGGATAGAAAAAGTAGAGGTTGCCTAATAAAGTGAAATATTCCCCTGAGGTTGCCTAATAAAGTAAAGTATTCCCCTCCATTAAAAACAATGAGGTGCCTGTCAGTGCTTCCAGTCTTACAGGACTAGCCGTGTTTACATGGGGATGGCCAAAGGATGGGCTTGGAGTGGTTCTGGCCGTGCACACGGGAGGCGTGTTTTTATGTGGGCTTTGCCGAGGGTGAGCCTGCGAGCCCACATCGGAAGCACGGTGCCTCTTTCACAGACTCTGGCTCCTGTTCCTGGGAGCTTCGCGGCGTTGTTTCGTCCCTAAAGCAGCATGAAAGCGTTGATTTTCATTTTATGCTTGCGAGGCATTAGCATGATGTTCTAACACTTGTAAATGAATACGGCTTCTTTCCTAATCTGTCATTTTAATGCCTTATAGATTTTATTTCACTCGATGTTGTACCAGATTCTCAATAATAATAATCAACTGCTTTGTTGTTCTCCAGCAGAAATTAAATTCCTGCAGTGGGTGTGCAACTAATAAAAGATGTTGCTTGAGGAAACAAAAAATAAATATGATGAATCATAAAAGTTGGGTGGGGGGAGAGGGGCAGTTGCTCCTCGATGAAAGACAATTACTGAGCCAGTGGTGAATGCATCGGATGCTCATATTGTCAACAGCTTAATAACCCTCGGAGTCTTCAGCCACACTACTTTTGTCTTTGAGCGTTCACCTCAGAGACCTGGTGTTTTTCTTCGATTTCATTTAGAAACATTCGAATAAAAGGCGAGGGAGTAGAAGAACCCTTCTCTTTCCTTTGCACCTTAGATAAGTTTGCTCAGGGTTGCCATTTTGCCAGTCACGCACACCTTTTATCTCTTCCCCTGTCACAAGCTATCTGGGAGCCGCATTAAAGGCAGCTGTGCAGGACTCGGAGCCTCAGCCAAGACTGTAAAGTGGGAAATAAACAGTGTGTCTGTCACCAAGCCACAAGAACACAGCACTCATAGCAGTGAAATGACAGTCAGTGGCAAGCAACTAATTGGTCACCGGCTTTGGAGGAAATATATTCTTTCAGACCTCTGTCATTTACCACGTTCTTTAGTGCAAAACCCGCCAGGTTGATGTGTTGGCTGTAACCCCCGAAAGAAAGGAAAATGAGGAGTTAAGGCGACAAGGCTGGGCAGGCACTTGGGAGACTGGGTAATTGAAGGGATCCACTGCTGGAAAAATAGTTGGCTCCTTGCAAAAATCATGAAGTCACCCCCTCGTGCACAGGTATTGTGTGGGTCCAGTACTGGGTATGTGATGAATGGCGAGTTTCACACAGCTTCTGCTTGAGAATTAAGGCTCCAGTGAATTCAGAGTGGTGACCGAGTTTTGATTAGGGTCTGCCTTTCCCCCCTCAATTTTGTCTGTTTAATTTAAAATTACTTCTAGAAAGGTTGATGTATTAAGGAGACACAGAACAGACAAAACATGTTCCTCCACCAAGAGGAGATGGTTGGTCTAAAACATAAACACTTAACCAACGGAAAGAGCCAAATGGGAGGTAACAGCCATCCATAGTACTAGAATTGTAGCATAATATTAAACTAAAATATATTAAAATGAAGGACCTTCAAATATAATTGGATTTAAATAAGCATGTGTCCCATCCCCATCCCAAACTGGACACCTTGTATGGGGAAACAAAGGAATGAGAAAGAGCTCCTCACCCAAAGAAGCACTTTGTTTGTGTATTTAAAAGTATATCCACATAGGGTGTCTTCTTCCAGTATAGCTTGGTTGAATGATCCCTTGAGGCATATTGAGATTTTTGAACTCAAAAAACAAGACATCATCATGGTTGGCGGTCTTAATCGACGTAAGAATATAGTCCAAGAGGTGTAAAATAGTTTAAAATCATGTAATAGCTTTATAAATGTAGTAACTCTAAGTGATGTTAATCCTTGCATAGATGGATGTTGGAGGGTCCACCAGCCCTCTGGAATCATGCACCTTATTTTGCATGGATGTATGTGTATTTTGAGGGTGCTGGAGAAGATCACTGGCTTTCCTCGGATCCTTAAAGGGTGCAAAGCCAGAAAGAAGCTAAAAAAAACAACAACACTTAACCGTGTAATCTAAAGAAAAAGGAAAGAATGGTGATGGAGGAGTGGGCAGGTGAGCGAAGGGAATGATAGAGCCCAAGAGGGTTCCAGGTACCCAGCAGTGGCGGGAGAGATGACACCTCTTAAGAGTTATTTGCAGTCAAGGTCACCTCTACATGTAAGGAAATCTAAGATGTAGTCATTCATGAAATTCATGTCTAAGTAGGAAAGGATTGCTTAAAAGCAGTTTTAAAGTTGTTTGCTTCCCTAACTTGTTTTTAATCAGAGCAAGAATCATCTTAGAATTTGAAATGGGATGCCTTTGCTTCCCTATGCCCTCATTTGCATATTTTAAAAAATCTATAACCTAAGATGCCCTGACTTTGTATTACTATTCTATGTGTACAGTTATTCTATTTTCTGGTCCCCCTTTGCCTTTCCTGAGCAATAGCATTTGGTTTGCCAAGTATTCGCATTGATTAGTACTTGCCACCATGAGAACAAGCCTCTTCGATTGCAAGGGCCCTAACTGACCCAGGGCCTCAGCTGGGACATTGGAGGTACGGCAGGGTGTGTCTGTGCTTCCCCTGTGGTGCTTCCAGCCTAGAGCGGGCTGGGCACCATTACCGAGGCAGCCTCATTTCTAGGGGTGAGGGTTCTCTGATGGGCAGATTTAGCTGGATGACTGCACGATGGCCTTGTCAGAATTTCCTTAGAAATAAAGGCATGGCATTTAAGATCCTTTGGCTCAATCCTTCCCTCCCTCCTTCACTCAGAGCCAGAAAGGTCTCCCAGCCTCTCCTGCCTACCCTTGTCCACTTTATTTCAGAGGTGTTTCCTCTAGTAAAATTCTTGCTTCTTGAATCCCATCTTGGTATCTGTTTCTTGGAAGATCTGGACTAATGCAATAATAAAGTTCACATTTTTTTTCATCCTCGACTATACGCCAATGTGCTACCTTGTTTTCTAATTTAATGTGCTCAAATTCCACACTATAAGAATACATTAACTTTGTAAGAGGAAACGCAGTTGCTCAGAGAGGTACAATCTCCCAATATTGCACAGCCAGTAGATTTCTGTTCTCATTTGCAGATGTTTCTGTTCTAATCCAGAGCTCATGGTCTCTGTCTCTAAACTATATAGCCCCTCTGAAGCAACTGCAATCTCCTCCTAATCATATTGTACCACTCAGTGCTGGGTTTCTTCTTGAATGTAACTATGACTGAAAAGTGATGGGATGGCCCTGGCTCACTTGGTTAGTGCATCATCCCGTGCCTAAAAGGTGGCGAGTTCGATTCCTGGATGGAGCACATACCCAGGTTGTGGGTTCAATCCCTGGTTGGGGCAAGTATGGCAACTAATCAGTGTTTCTCTGTTGTCACATCCATAACTGACTCTCTCTCTCTCTCTCTCTCTCTCTCCCTCTTTCTTCCTCTCCTTCTTCCTCCCTCCCCCTCTCCCTCTCTCTCTGTCTCTCACCCTCTCTTCCACTCTCTAAAAACTCAATTAAATGTTTTTTATTGTGATGGGATGAGTATATAATCATGCATTCTGTTTGGCTTTGTATCAAGAGCCTTTGACATTAAATTCCTGCACTCACTATGGCAGGAGTTTGGAATTGAATGACATGCAGAGGTTTACTCATCTGCATCTACCATCCACAGGTGCCTTAGTTAGTGTTGGCCACGCATCCATTCAGAGCCCCAGTTAAACTCAGCTCCTGGGACGAGAGAGCCCATTCACAGAATGGGCTAATTTTCCCGATCACATGTGACTGTCATCATTGACAGGGGAGTCATGGAGTCAAAGCTGGGGGGTTTTGTTATTGTTTTTAGAAAATGAGAAAACTAAATATTCTGCTTTCAAGATTCCTTTTTAATAGTGTTTGCTAGACAAAGTAGAATTTTCACAGCACAAGTCCTTAACTCAAGAGCTGCACTCAGTCAGCTGTTACTTTATGTGCCTTTTATCCAGCCTTTCTTATTTAAAAAAAGGAGAAAGAGAAATGTATCCACTCAAAGTGAGCTTTTTGCTAAACTTGTGTCTTTCTCTTTTGTCATGTTAATTACATACCAAACAAGCCCCTTTCAGGGAATTCTACAGTCAAACTCTAAAACCCCATCAGACATACATTGATTTTTAAAGTGGACCAGTTTTTCAAGTAATAATGAATTTGATATTATACCTATGTCTAAATAAGTGCTGATTTTGCTCCTTTGTTTACCTGTTCCTTCATATACCTTATAACCTACTACAGCAAGATAATTAAGATTGCCACATTTTCCTAACCTTTAAGATGGAGATAACAGATAATAACAGTACTAGTGTCTTCTGTTAGAGGGTTATTATATAGACTGTGATAGATTTTCAATTTATATTAACATTAGTTAAGTAAATAATTCAACTAATTTTTCGTGATACAGTTTATAATTCTGTCATCAATAGTCATATTCAGCAAACAAAGATTTTTGACTGGATAATATCTGTGGATTCAGACATCTTTAGGATGCTTTTTCCCAGGAATGACTGAATCTATGGAATCTTGACTTGAACATAGTAGATACTCAATGAAAATCTCAAAAGTATCAAGAAAATAAGGGAAAGAGGAAATATGGTATATAATAGGTTTGCTTGTTGAAAGTAAGGGAGACATTTAAAAGGTTTGTTAGTAAAAGGTTATTCCTTCAACTTATTTTCAGTTAATAGAAGACTAATTATTCCATAGTTTGCCTATACTCCTGTAGTATTGGTATTGAATATGGAGTTTCCGTATTAATAAACTACTTGAGAGTTAAACCAATTAATAAATCAGTAAAACCATTTTGTTGCATACATAGGGTACTGATGACTATCACCATGCAGAAAATCTTTGCTTATCCAAAATGAGATCATACTCACCTTTCAGTCTCGTCTGCTTGTTTATAAACACCAAGAGCCAAAACAATACCAAAGGACACGGACTTTTTCCAAAGAACTTAAAAGTGCTAAGATGGTGGCCAAAATTTTGGCAGAATAAATGTATTCTGAGATATGTCAACCATGGTTGCAGATTGATTGGAAAAAGTTATTAGTTTAAGAAAGAAGAAGAAAAAGAATCCTGCCTATCTTAAATAACCAATAAAATCCAGTTGGGAGCGAGAAGGGTTTATGTGGTTCCTAATTGGATGGTTTGCTTCTGATTCTGGAAAAATCTAGAAATCCAGTGGGGTTCAACATTAGATTTATAAGTAGTATGGAATCAGCTTAAGTGGACCTCATAAAGCTTAATTGAGCACTCTTACCAAGAGGAAATATAGTCATAAACCAAGGACCACCTAGGAATGAGAAATGTTTATAAAAGGAAATTTTGTGGGCTCCTTGGCCAAGCTTCAGAGCAGACCTTGAAAAAGTCTTTGACAGAAGCAAATCTACTTTTCTTAGTCCCTACTACATTGTAATTCTACCCAACCATGTAGTTATGTGTGTACCCATTGTATTCCATCCTACCAGATCAGCTTATTCTAGGCCAACTCCATTTATTCATTAAATAAAACAGTCATTTAATCCCTGTTCTGTTCTGAGCACTAGTAACACAAAGAAAGAGAAAAATGATATAATTGCCAGCCTCAAGAAGACCATCATCTAGTGGGGTTCATCACAGAATTAAATGTGTATCTCCCAGTGCAGCTGTCTCCAAAGTGCATGTGTGTGTTGAAGGTATGGAAAAATCACATTCAATAATATTAGAACATTAGATGCTTTTAGATAATATCGAACATTGATGCATTTTTAATGAGAAATTATGTTTTGCTAATAAAAATATGTGGATCTATATATAATGCATATATAATTATACATTATTATATGCTAAGCATACTTTTGGGGTGGAGAGATAAAGTTTTGAAGATAACTGTTATAGGACTTGGTACTTTATACCCACTGGATGTCAGTAGATCTTTGTTGAATGAAAAGATTTGCATCTCAGGCTAGTAAATCTTTATGTTTTCCCAGGTGTGCTAAGATCAACTTCATGACCTTTATCCACCTGTGCTTCCTCTTCTGCATGTTACTCCATGACCAGATTGCCTCAACACACTATACTAGTATAATTCAAAACTTCTCCCACTCAGAGCTTTCACTTCAACTATTTGAGTTGAATTGAACTGAATTTAATATTTGCCTTGAATGTATTTTATGAGGTAATACACAGCAGGCCTCACAGAAGATTTACTTCAGTTCCCAAGTGTGCACATGCATTTCAAGCCCAATGTTGCCTGAACACTTCCTTCTGGCTTCCATATCAGTGGACACACGAGGAAACTTCTATGGACCATCTGGAATAAGATAAATGTAGCCATAATTAGGTTTATACCTTCCCCCAAAAAATTGTTGTTCTATTTATTAATGCCCCTTTGATAAAGAAAAGGTTTATATTGAGGCATTATAGTAGGATTTCTCACCCTTTTAATGATTGACATTTGGGACCAGCTCTTTGTATGGGAGCTGTCCTTTGCATTGTATGATGTTTGGTATTCTCCCTGTCCTCTACTCAGTAGATACCAGTAGCAGTCCCTTCCCTTCCCCCATTTGTGACAACCATTAAGTGTCTCTAGATATTGCCAAATGTTCCCTGCGGAGTAAAATTGACCCCAGTTGAGAACAACTGGGTTATGGTAAAATAACATGAGGTATTAAAAATGTACACTGTAGTTCAGGAAATAATGGATTAACCATGTAATTGGGTTCAAAAGTAATGTGAATATGTGAAATTAGAATAATCAGAAATGATTTATTTGAGAGGTTAGTGTCAACTCCAATCCACAGCTAATCAAAGTAATTTTACGTTGTAACTAACAACTTAAATCTTACTTCTCTTGGATCTTATTTGACCACAGGGGAGAGAGATTTCCAGCAATGAAATAGTAAACGGTAGGAAGGATAACATGGAGGATATACAGACAAAATAATAAATTGATGAGGGATGATTAATAGCATATTTTCTGCATAATCCAATGAATCAAGGCTATCAGGAAAATTCTATCACTTATGATATCCACTGGGAGGTGTGCCCAGAAACAGCTAACAAAAGGTAGCATGGTAGATAGGAGAAGATGATTCTTGAAATCTCATTATTAAAAAGTGGTTCAAGGTCAGTTTCCATCACATTAGCAGAGTGCATGTTTTCTGAATGAGCTGGCTAATTTTACTCCAAAGGTTTCCTCTAAATTCTAATTGGGGAGTCTTTAAATCGTCAAACACGAATATACTGGGGAAGGGATTCAATTATGTGTGTGTTGAAAATAGTAATAGATCTTCTTGACCAATATATATCTCCTTTCCTGTGAGAACTAATGGAAAAACAATCCACCCACCCCAATGAGCTAATTGTCCATTTGCTAGATTTATGTCAGATGGGGAATGAGTATGAATCTAAGATACTACAAACACAAGTTGGTTCTAAACTGCCAATTAAATGGAGAAATATACAAAATTAGGATTTCAGAGAGCTGGATCTTTTGGCAGATAGCTAGCTTTGAAATCAGAATATAATCCCATAACCCTCTGGGGTAATTCTTCCCATTAAATTTGCAATTCTTCAATGCTCAGTATTGTCCAGGGAGCTAACAAATGAAGATTTTCTTTTATAAACTTGTTTTTCTTCCTACCTGGCCTAAATTCTGACTCCAGTTCCTCTGTGGGCTGCAAATGGAAAGGTGCATGTCCTGTGGCGATTGCCATCTATAATTCATGCTGCTAAAAATTAAAAATGGCTATACCTTATTGTTTTGTCACTGTGTATTACTCCTACAGATAGTTTAAATAGCAAAAATAAAGGGGTAAAAGGTTCTGCATTTATGCAAAAGCATGTATAATCGAATGCATATATGCAATAGGTGAAGGGAAGAGACATTGGATAGTGCATGTGTAAAGTGGTATGATTTTTAACTTTATGCACATCATATTTGTTTATCTTATAGTAACTGCATGCATAGACTTTAAAACTATTTGAATATTAGCTTTTGCATAATTGGGAAGCTACCTTCACCAGTCTGTAGCACAAAGTCAAAAGGCATATTAGGCATTGCTTACAATGAATTGTGGGTCATTTGGAATAAATTTGTAGGAAGCCTATTAAATCTTTTTCTTTCTTTATTACAGTACACCCCAAAGATTATTTCTCTAATGCATTGGTCTGTCAAATCTGTATAAACAAGTATAAATGTTTAAAAAGTAAAGAATACTAATCAAGAGACACAAGACATACACTGCTTAATAAATCTTGCCTTCAATTTATTTGTCTGGTATTACAAAGGCTGAGGAGATATCAATTAATATAGGCAAAGAGGACCCATAATTTATAATTAACTGGCAAGTGGTTTGTAACAAACAACAGTACCGAGTCTAATAGCCGGTAGAAAAATAACTAGTGTTGATTTGTCCCTGGGCAAATTAATAGAGTGCTTATCAATGACAGGGTTACATAAAACTGCTAAATAAATAATCATCAGCGAGTTCGAGTGAAGCGGATCTTTAACAAGCTTAATCTGAACCTCTTGACATCTGTAGAATATGAAGAGATTAAATGGTAAGAAAGGAAAGCTAAAGTGTGCAAATTGTAAGCCAGCTCAGTAACTGCAGAAGATCGTGTTCTTATGTAATGAGGGGAAAAAAAACATTTTTATTGCAAAATTATATTGAAAAATGATTTTCATTATAATTAGAGTGAAAATTATAAAAGATATATCAAGGAAATGCTGAACTGGAATTCACCAGGAGAGGATTTCACTACATCTCCTAACAATGAAAACACATAATTTTAGTCACTTTTGATATATATTTGCTCGTTTGCTTCGCTTTTATTACTCACCTTTGTTCATGCCATGCTTTCCAACTCATATGTCATCACAGCTACATCAGTGAGCTTATTTTGGTGACTATGGTTCCACTATAGAAAAAAATTAATCAGGTTTCTCTATTTAAATGGACATTTCCATCCTGTCACACACACACACACACACACACACACACACACACACACGCACACACCCCAGCCATTGATATGGCACTCTAAGTTTTTATTATAGGATGCTTTATTACTCCTGGTTTGTATGGTGCACCACTTGCATTGGTGTGAATTAACAGATCTCTGTAACAGCTCAGGTCTTTTCTGTATGAGATGTTAAAAATCACCCTTATTTGTTGGTATATTAATACTATCATACCACCTATATTTTCTTAATTAATAATATGAATTGTTTATTTTTAAAAGCATTGGGCTTTGGGAGCAATATCCAAAGCAGGATGCTAAAATGCTTCCAGTTATTAACTTTTTTAAAGGCTATGTTTTTTTTAGAAGCATTTTAGATTCACAGTAAAATTGAAGGGAAAGTGTAGAGTTCCCATGTACACCATTACCCTTTAGAAGATATATATCGTTGAAGCCTCTCACACATTGGGGAGATGCCCCAAATGTTAAATAGAAATCTGGTGTTCAGGGGGATAAATGTATGTTCTAATAGGTATTACTGTGAAAGAAAAAAATTGAGAACCTGGGCTGGAAAGTCATCGCTGCATCCAGTGTCACAATTCTGTGCTTCTTAAGATAGAGCAGATCCTAACCTCCATGTCCACTTCCTCTGGGCCTGAGACGCCACCTCTGTAGGAGTTCACCCTTAGATTGATAAATCTTTGCTCCTCTGATGAGCCACCTGCCAAGATTCAGATACAAATGCAGTAAATCATTTACATTTTATTTTAAGATACATCTTATTTTTTCATGTAAAATACCAACTAGTTCCCATGAAACTGCTGAATGTTGAGGGATAGTCTGTGTGAATGTCTTTAGTGTGCTTGATACCTGACATCAAGCTACTTGGAGATTTCTTATAGTACAGGACAGAGTTCAGTTCTTGGTCATCAGCATCACTGCTTTCCTAAACTTCAGACCCAATTTCTGGCAAATATTGGACATCTCACCCTTAATATTCTCTGAGAACTTTATATTCACTATTGGAAACTGAACTCATAACAGTTAATGACATAATCTTTTCCCAACTTCTTAAACACTGAATCAACTAGGAGACTCCCTAGATTTCCTACTTTCTCTCATCTCCCCTGCACCTTCCAAACCCACCCAAATGAATCTATGTATTCTTTAGTTATATATATCTTCTCCCCTCCTCTCTCTCTCTCTGGTAAGGTCTATACCATGTTGTCAAGTATTCCAGTAAAATATAGTTTTATATAATTAAGCTTCTCATTTCCACCAAGTCAAACAAGCAATTATTCTTTTTCTTCACTAAGTTGACCATAGTATGGATGTAGAGAAGTTATAAAACAGTGTTTAGAGCACAGATTCTGGAATCAAACTGCCTGAGATTAAACTTGACCTCCACCTCTTATTACTTTTATAACATGGAAATTTTACTTACTGTCCCTATGCAATAATTGCCATAAAATGAAGATGGTACTACCTCTTTCTCATAGGGACTTTGTGAGGAATAAAGGAGTTAAATTTTGAAAAATGTATAGAACAGTGCAGTGCTGTGTGGAGAACTAAGTAAATGCTCATCAAGCCTAACAAGAAGCAGTCGTAAAAATTAAAATGTCTATATCACATGAATAGCCATGAAAGGGTTATTTGAACTGAAGAGTTTTATGCTTGGTGGAACATCAGGAGGAAAGCAAGGGATGGGCATACCACATAAATTCATCAGTATAAACAAGCACTTAGCCATGGAGCTTATTAGTATTTTCTAGAAACTATAATTAGACTCTAGAATTAAGAGATTATGTGCTGAGTATGAAATTTATTGTAATATAAAATTGTTGGTCTTGAATTTTTCAGCAATATTACACTTGAAAAAAATTAACTTCTTTATTTTTAAAAATAATTCTTCTTGAGTATAGAATTCTGGATTTATAGGTTGGTTGGTTGGTTTGTTTTATTTCAGTAGTTCAGAGATGTTTCTCCACTGACTTCTTCTTTATATTACTTTTTAAGAGAAACTGCTGTAATTCTTATATTTATTCCACTGTATGGAATGTATCTTAGTTTCCAGATGCTTTTAATAGTTTCTTTTTATCATTGGTTCTCATCAATTTGATTGTAATGTACTTTGGAATAGGCTTTATTCTTTTTTTTAAAAATAAATATTTATTGTTCAGTTTATTACAGATGTTCCTCTTCCCCCACCCCATAGCTGTCCTCCACCTGATTCCCCCTGCCACCCCTTGCCCTTATCCCCTGCCACTGTCCTTATCCACAAGTGTCAGATTTTTGTTCAATCTCTTCCTGTACCCCTCACTCCTCCTTTCCCCTGAGAATTGTTAGCCCATTCCCTTTCTATGCCCCTAATTCTATTATATTCACCAGTTTATTCTGTTCATTGGATTGTTTTATTCACTTGATTTTTAGATTCACTTGTTGATAGGTTTGTATTTGTTATCACTTTGTTATTCATAATTTTTATCTTTACCTTTATATTCTTCTTCCTTTTCTTAAAGAAAACCCTTTAGCATTTCATATAATCCTGGTGGTGATGAACTCCTTTAGCTTTTTCTTATCTGTAATGCTCTTTATCTGACCTTCAATTCTGAATGAGAGCTTTGCTGGGTAGATCACTCTTGGTTGTAGGTTCTTGCTATTTATCACGTTGAATATTTCCTGCCACTTCCTTCTGGCTGCATAGTTTCTGTTGAGAAATCAGCTGACAGTCGTATGGGTACTTCCTTGTAGGTAACTAACTGTTTTTTTCTTGCTGCTTTCAGGATTCTCTCTTTGTCTTTTGCCCTTGGCATTTTAATTATGATGTGTCTTGGTGTGGTTCTCTTGGGATTCTTTTTATTTGGTGTTCCGTGTGCTTCCTGGACTTGTAAGTCCATTTCTTTCACCAGGTAAGGAAAGTTTTCAGTCATTATTTCTTCAAATAGGTTTTCAGTATCTTGCTCTCTCTCTTCTGGCACTCCCATAATTCTGATGTTGGTACACTTGAAGTTGTCCCAGAGGCTCCTTATACTATTTTGACATTTTGGGACTTTTCTTTTTGTTTTTCTGTTAGGGTGTTTTTTGCTTCCTCATATTTCAGATCTTTGATTTTATTCTTGGGGTCCTCTTGTCTGCTATTGGATTTCTGTATATTATTCTTTATTTCAGACAATGCATGCTTAATTTCTGACTGGTCCTTTTCCATTTTTAAAAAAATATATTTTATTGATTTTTTACAGAGAGAAAGGGAGAGGGATAGAAAGTTAGAAACATCGACAAGAGAGAGACATTGATCAGCTGCCTTCTGCACACCCCCCACTGGAGATGTGCCCGCAACCAAGGTACATGCCCTTGACCAGAATCGAACCTGGGACCTTTCAGTTCACAGGCCAATGCTCTATCCACTGAGCCAAACTGGTTTCGGCTCTTTTTCCATTTTTTTTGTCATTCTCATTAAGATCCTTGAAGGTCTCACTAAGTTTCTCAGAGGTCTCAATAAGTTTGTTGGCAGTTTGTAGAAGATTCTTGAGTAACCTTATAAATATGGTTTTAAACTCTATGTCCAGACGTTTGCTTTTTTTCATTTCTTTCATTCGTGACATGTCTCTTGGTCTCTGCATTTTGGCTGCTTCCCTGTGGTGATGGAGTGGTTTTGTGTGCTAGTTGTCCTTAGAGCCCAGTAGCTCCACCTCCCCAATAACCTGAGGTGGCCACTCTTGGTGCACCCCTTTGTGGGCTGGGTTCACAGTCTTGTTATAGTTAAGCCTTGATTGCTATTGGTATACTAGGAGGAATTTACCTCCTGGCCAATTGACTGTGAGGATTAGCTGTGTCTATTAATGGAAGAACTGCTGTGCTAGAGACACCCGATGGGACAGAACTTGCTTCAGTGGGGCTTTGGTGCTCACCAAAGCCTCTTGAGTGTGTCACTTATGTATGTGAGTTGAAATCTGGTGTTGTCTCACAGTGACCTCTAGGTACACTTGTTCCTGGATCTCCAAGGAGGTGCAAGTCAGCTAGTGTCTGAGGACACCCAGCAGGAGCTACAGGGAGCTCTGCCAATTTCTCTTCTTTGCTTGGAGTTTGGAAGTTTTGGAGTTATCTGACCCAAGTACAATTTGTTAGGTTAAGCTGCCAGACGGCATGCCATTCATATGTAACTGTTGCCACACAGCTGGGTGGGTTTGTAAATTGGGTGGGGTGGGGTCTCAGGAAATTACTAGGCTAGGGTGTGGCACAGAGCTGTGGCTGCCAGTCAGCCCTCTCTGCCACGTTCTGTTCAGTGTCCCATGCCCCCTGCCCCAGTGCAGTAAAGAATGATTCCTGTGTGCAACTCTGCGAGAGAGCCACCCTCCTTTTCTGACCTGATGGCAGACAGTCCAGTTTCTCCCTGTAGGGGTCTGGGTCCCCAGAGACTCGCCAGAAACTGGAGTTCAGAGAGTTGGGAATTTATAACTCCCTCCTAATTGAAAAACAACAGCGCACACCAGCCCGATTCACGAGTCTCAGTACCTTTGCCTTTCTGAGCCTCTGCACGTCCTACCAGGTCTGGATGCACTTTTTTCTTTCCTTCTAGTTGTAGAACTTCCACTCTGCCAGCTTTCCCATGGTTCTGGGGGATAGTTGTTTTGTCTTTTAGTTGTAGTTTTGGTGTGGTTGCGAGAGACAGCACGTACAGATGTATATCTTATGCTGCCATCTTGGTTTCCTCCTAGCCTTTATATTCTTGTACTTAGATTCATTGAGATTCTTGGATTTGTGTTTTATAGTTTTCATTAAATGTGGAACATTTTCAGCTATTATTTTTTTTCAGTTTTTTGCCTCAGATCTCTTCTCTCCCTATGGGATGCCAATTAAATGTATTTAGGCAAGTTAAAGTTGTCCCTTAGCTTACTGATACTTTTTAAAAATTGTTTTATTTTAGACTAGAGGCCAGTGCACAAATTCATGCACTAGTAGGGTCTGGCCAGCCTACTCCCAGAGGGGCTGATCAGGCCAGGCCAGTGGGAGGGAGAAGGAGGGGATGCAGCGGGGTGAGGGCTGGCAGTTGGTCAGGGTAGGGTCAGGTGATCAGAGGCTGAGCTCACTGGGTTGGCCGGGGAAGGGGCTCCAGGAGGTTGGGGGGCTTGTTGGCCACCACAGTGTGTGTCATAGTGACTGGTCATTTCAGTCATTCCAGTAGTTCTGGCATTCTGGTCACTTTGCTTTTATTCAAATTCACTAATCTTTTCTCCTACAGTGACTAATATGCTGTTAACCCCATCCAGGTTAGTTTTCATCTCTTAGGAGTGTTTGGGTTTATTATCCTCCATGTTTCTTCTGAATTCTTTGAATCAATACAATACAATTTTATTAACTGTTTTAATATTATTGCCTTCTAATACTAACATCTGTATCTATTTTGGGTTCATTTTAATATATTGATTTCACTGATCATTAACATTTCATTTTCCCGATTCTTTGCATATTTGGTAATTTCTTACCCTGTTTGGTGCTAGTTGTTTTTGTACTTCCATAGATATGTTTTTTCTTTTTTTCTGGGACACAACTACGTTACCTTGAAAGTTGAATTTTGGAGGGTCTTAATTTAAAAAAAAATTAAGTGAGTACAGAATAGTGTTTAACCCATGGCTAGTTATTTCCCACCAGTGAGGCAAAAAAACTTACGTAGATCTTCACAACGCCCTGGGAATTATGAGGTTTTCAGTCTTGCTGGTGGGCCTAAGCCCTCTCCCAGCCCTGTGAAGGCAAAGGCAGTGTTTTCTCTAACCCTTCCTGCTGCTTCCTTTTCCAGCCTCAGGTAGTTTCATCACAAGCTGGTGTTGATAAGTGCTCTGCTATAGGCCTCTGCAGATGTCCCAGGTTCTTACTTGGTACAGTCCTCTTCTCTCTGGTACTCTGTCGCTGCCTACATTGATCCCATTTTCAGCTCTGTCTCCTTCCTTATCCTACTGCCTGAAAGCCTATGTTAGTGGAAATTGTAGGCCTCATCTCATTTGTTGTCACTGCTAAAGGATCACTGTTCATTGCCTTATATTTAGTGTTTTTAACACCATTATTACTAGCTGGCATTTCAGTTTTTGTTCAGGCAGAGGTTAAATATGGCCCCATTTACTTCATCTTGGTTAGAAGCAGTGACTCGTTAACATTCTTGTTGGGAAATAAGATCCAGGACCGGACGTCTGAATTCTCAGTTGTGAACTATGAATACTTATGGGCCAGAAGCTTTCTCCACCTCAGTGACCTACATGTGTTTGTTAGAAACAAGCAGTTGGTGGTCCCTGGCAGACACAGAGGGTGCAAGAAAAGCTTCTAGAGAGTCTGTCTTGATAATAGAACACCCCCAATCCCCTGTAATCCCAGTTATAGTTTGCAGCACCTAGGGCTAAAGCTGTATATAAAACACCTGTATATTATCCTCCTTTAATAAAAAGTCAGGCCATAAAAATAGGCATATATTTTTCTTAACAGACCCATGGACTTTATTTGAAAGACAAACATCTAAATTTGAGGCTCCAAAAATCATGTATAAAGTTCTGAAGACTTAGTGAGAAGTTTTACTGATTACATGCAATACCTATTTTTGTCAGATTTTGCCAACTGCAGCTCCAAAATTGTTCCAGGGCCTGACATTTCTCAAGATCATTTGCCTTTTAGATGTGTTGCTCATTTTTGTATGACTGATCTACAGATACGAGGACCAAACATTTTTAATAAAAGTTTCAGCAATTACAAAAGACAGCATTAAGTTCTCACACCACATTTTGAAAGGCTTTAGGTTGTTAACATTGAAATGGATGTCAGGTTTTAGAAAGGAAAAAAAAAACAGTACTTTTTTTTTTAGCTCCAAATTAATGTTTTCACTTCAGGACCAGCAGAGCCATGTTTCCACACATTTTCAAGCTTGCTGCTCTTCCATATATATGTAACTCAGAGCTCACGAGGCTTGACTGTTCTGGGGAAGATCAGAACCACAGGAACCATCACCAAAGACTATGTTCCCCATCGCTTCCTTATATGCTTTATGATCATTCCAGGCTTCTTCACATGTCTGGTGCTGGGGATTTCCAGCGAGCATCTCAGTTTACACTTCTCAAACTAGTCCTCTTAGCATCAGATGTATTTTTCTTCTCTTCCTTCCCCGATGTTTCAGTGGTTGTTTTCTGCCACTGCTAAAAGGGTGGCTCTTCACTGGTGCCCCCAATGATGATGGTTCTCTCATGTCTATGAATGAAGGATTTGAGCCTCCCCTTGTCTGATGTTCAGGTTACTAATGTGTACACCAAGAGCACCAACATGGGCTAGCCTCACCTCTTGAAAGCATCTCCCCTTGATAGCTGATGCCAAGCAACACCTATATCAACATTTCTGGTGCCCTTTGCCAAGGGGTGCACTATTCAGGTTAAACACTTACATTAACATTCTGCTGACTTCTTGAAGCCTGAATAGCTCAGGGAGAGATTTTATGAAGCCATGCTTTGTTTTGTTTTCATCCTCCCTCCAGTTGCAGTCATTCCACCCCAAGATTCAAAGGAAGTAACATTGGAGCTCATAGTACAAGGAAGACAAATAGGGGAAAACAAGACTTATTCATAGAACTATATAAAAAAAGTCCTTATGACTGGACTGTGGGAGAAAGTAGCCACACAGTCCTGTGGTTCAGTTCTTCTCCTCAGCAGTGGAGCCCCTCTTTTGATATAGTTCACTGCTCCATCACAAACATCTCTGCTTTCCCAGGAGGCCATGATTCTTTAGGTAAATATACTGCAAAGACATGTGCACCACCAGTATTAAACATGCCTAAATGTGCTAGAATTCTCAAATGAACCTACTTTGAGTTAAAATAGGCATCCTCTTGAAAAATATTAATGATGAGTCTCAGTGACAATGGGATAATACAGCCTACAAATGGGTGGGGATGGAGGATCAGCTGGACAAGTGCTGACAGTTGTCTGCTTTTCAGGAGCTGTGGGCTCGGCAGAATTGTGATGCTCCCTTGCTACTGTGGGATTTGCCAAATCTCGAAAAGTATCGTGATTGCCTTACATGGTTTCCTAGAATGACTTCTAGATAAGAATCTCATTGAAAGGAAGGTTGTTCGTTAGGCAATTCCTTAGCATCACATAAGTTCTGATGCCTTTCTCTGACCCATGGAATGAGGAGCTCCTAATGGGCCACATGATGTCTCATGAGGAAGAGCTAATGAGTGTGGAACAGCAAGTTTCCCAAAAGAGAGATTAGAGAACTGTTAAGAGAGTGAGAAATAGATATTACATAGCAAAAGCCCTAGGTATCTCCTGACCAGGTGATCAAATATATCATCACTGAGCACCTATGGTGGGCAAGGAACAGCACGTGCTATAACAGGGATCATGGCGATAGCTAACTTTTATCGAACCTTTTCTGTGTGCAAGACACTATGCCACCTGCATTTTCTGATTTAATTCTCAGGTCAATTTGATGAAGCACATTCTCTACTGAGGGTGGGGCATTTACTCAAGACACACAGTAGTGGAATCAGTGGATTCCTTCCTTTTAACAGCAGCCCTATATAGGCATACTTACCTCATTTCATTGTGCTTTGCATTTTTCAAACTCCATCCCCAAAATATTGACTCACTTTATTGTGATACTCACTTTATTGTGGTCACCTGGAACTGAACCTGCAATATCTCTGAGATATGCTTGTGTATCATGACTCTCCTCACTAGGATCTTACAATCTAGTTGTACAAAAAGCATTCCTATTTTTTAAAAAATGATTAACAGTAGGCAATAAATAGTGTATTGTGTGTAATATGCATAAATTATACATAATACACACATCATGGTATTTTCAAAGAAGGGAAATTCTTTTCCAGTGTGGATGATGAAAATCTTTCACAGAGGATATAAGATTTGGGCTTGCCTTCAAGGAAAAAATAGGACATGAGAAGGCAGAAATGAGGTGGGGAGGAAATAATAATTTTGATAAAGAGAACAAGAAAAATTTCAGTTAAGAATGATTATTTTACTTGTAAATGGATAGTTTACCCCCTAAAAAGAATTTGTTATGTGTACCTCAGATAAATTTCCAGGTATTTAAGGTGCATGTGTGGGAAGTATAGGTACATATGTATATGTTTCAAGTAATCAAAATTGAGAATGATGCACTTGGAAGTAGATCTGAAGCCTGAATTGGACTCATATTTACCTGGGTTGCATGCATAGAGGGCTTTCATATTTTTTTCTGAAAAAAAAATTTGTCCTTGAATGATAGCAAAAGAAGGGGAGGTTCACCTCATTGAACCTGCTTTCTGATCTTCTTTATAAGCTTTTATGTGATTGGTAGGATCTCCTGAATTGGGATCAGGCCCTCGCAGCTGTGGGGCAAACTTGTCACTGACCACCTTTGTTGGCAGCAACATGACGCTGCCCTGAGCAGACGTTGTTAACCTTCTCTGTGGTTTTCATCTCATGCTCCCCAACTTTTAGATGTATCCTTTTAGAAATGCATTTTTTTAAGTAGCATTTGTTTATATCCCCTTTGCTAACTGGAAGAGTGAGAGTATTTGGCTTCCAATACGATGGATAGAACGTAGGTAATTAGGGAAAAGAGAATCATTACGTATTTACACGAATATTGATGCTTTTGTTTAAATAGTACAATTCATTCTTGTTCTAGTTTTCTGCTATTTCCATCTCTCTGCCCTTTTGCATTATTGGCATACTTGAATACTAGACTTTTTTTTTTAATACTAGACTTTTTGTGGCACTCTTGAAGGAGTGAAATTGTTTCCACAAACTAGGATACAATTCATGTTGTTGCCCTCTATCACTGCGTTGCTGTTTGACTATAGCTGCTCCTTGCTCTAAGTTGTCTTGACCATTATGCTGTAAGGAAGCAAAGTTCTCTCACATCTTAGGAAATACTCCATTTTTCTCTGCTTTGGCTTAGGGCTGTACATCATAGTTTGCTTCTCTCTTTCTTGCTCTTTTTTCCTTCCTCCTTTTTTGTACTATATTTTCTTTCTTCCTTCCATTCATTCTTTATTTCTACATTAGAGTAAGTCGAACTTATCTTTCTATCCTGAGTGTAGTTTAATGAAATTGTTCTATTAGATAGATAATATTATAATGCAATTGTAACAAAGCATGTTGCATACTGATAGAAATTTAGTGGCCCACATGGGAATGCTTTGTTGTACCTCAGTATGTGGCATCACAACAATTGAATAACACCATCCTAATAATATTTGGGTAAAAATTTCTAATATTTATTCCTGACCCAGTTTTTTCTCTAAAAATACCCTTCATATTTCCAGCCAGACATTCACTGACATTTCCCTTGATTTTGCATCTTCATTTCCCTCTGATATAGGAGATCTGGAAAAATTCTGCTTGCTTAAATCTAAATTATAAACTTAAAAGTCGTCCAAAAATATCCTATATTTCTATAAATACATATTGTAGTGATGAACAAATGGCACCCAAATCTTACACATTAAATGTCACAAATGTTTAATAAAATAAAGAAATGTCAGTGTCACCCTTTAGACGTGACACACAGGCCACCTTTGTAGGCAACTGTCATACTGGATTTAGCCAAAGAGATCTACTGTATTAGTGGTCCATTGCAACTTTGTTTTTTATCGCAAGATCAGAAGTGATTGGCAAACAACCTTGAAAATATAATCTGATACAGTATTTCAGCCTTGTTTTCTGGAGTGTGGCAATGACGTCTTCCTTCATAAACAATATCAATGATCACTCGCTGCATCATGACCACCCAAACCAAAAAAGAAACTGAGGTACTCATTACTTCTCATCTCTGCCCTTTCCTTGAAATATGTTCTATCAATAGTTCCTTGTGTGCTTCAACCCCTTGTAGGTCATTTACTAACATTTTCATTGTCTGCTCATTCGTGATCAGCAGGCAAACCTGGCATTGAGCACCCAGTGCAGTGCCCAGCACAGCCTGTCAGGGTTACATCTCTCACCCAGCTGCTGAAGACATGCTGTTGAAATTCAGGTACAGAAGCTCTCCCTCAATTATCAGGAAAATAAAAATGATTTTTTTTCATTCTAAAGCTCTTTTTGAAAGCATGTATTGATTGGGTAACTTATAAATAGCAGAAATTTATTTGTCACAGTTCTGAAGGCTAGAATCCTAGATCAGGATGCTAGCATGATCCGGTTCTGGTGAGCATCCTCTTCAAGGTTCCACACTTCTGTCTTTTCATTGTATCCTCACAGCAGGAGAAAGAGGGGAAGGTACTCTTTGGGGTCTCTTTCATAAGGACACTAAATCCCATTCATGAGGGCTGCACCTATGACCTAACCACCCCCCCACCCCCCGCCAAAAGCCCTACCTCCTGATACCATCATATTGGTGGGGGTTAGGATTTCAACATATACACTTGAAGAGTGGGGAGATACCAATATGTAATCCATGCCAGCTTGCAAAGCGAAAAGGGGCCAAGTTCTTTAAGAGACAGAAAAAAGAAAGAGATGTGAGTATTCTGTGATAGAAAAGGTTGGCAGCTGGAATAAACGTAGTATGTCCGCACCTTGGTGATTCTCGGGAAACTTGGTCTGAGTTTATTGGTTGCATTTTCTCTTTCCTCCCTCTGCTCACTCACTCTAAACCAGAACCCAAACTTAAAAATAAATAAGATCTCACTGAGCATTCGATACATAAGAATGTGTTTGTGTTTATATCTAAATCCCATTCTGTCCTCCAGATTGACTTTTCACATCATGCAAATCACACAGCAAGACAAGCAGCACTCCTTCAGGAGTTCTGGAAGTGATTGCCCCTTATGGAGCTAGCAGGGCACCTGGACACCTGATAAAGATCTGAACCCTGGGGAATGCAGTCAACTCCTATGTGTTAGGCTTTGCCCAGGTGCCATGCCTGTGTCAGCCTTCACACTGACTCCAACTTAGCACTCTCCCATATTTGAGTTTAAAGGCTGAGCTTCTGATTCTCCTGACCTTGCAAGGATCACACAAATTGTGCCTACCTGGTATCATCTTGTGGTTCTTTTTATACCCCTGACACATTGTTCTGGACTTCGCTAGATGTCTCCATTCTAACCTCTCACCTATGATATGGAAATTCCTCTATGCCCAGGAGTAAAACCTAAGCCCAGAGCTGGCAAAGCTACATAGTAGTAGGCTTCTCTTGCTCATGTCTATCGTCCCCCAAATGCTGATGTGTTCTTGAAATGAGGGAGCTTAAAAAAAAAACCCCTTGTTGACATCAGTCTAAGATCTCTCTGTCTGAGGTACTATCAGGGAATTCGCAGGGCATTCATCAAAATCAAGCTGATGCAAGCATGAGTACTCACAAAAAAGAGCCCTTTTATGCTGAAAACTGCTGAAGGCTGGAAAAGGGGCTAATTTATTTAAATTATCCCTCTAAGTGTCAAGCCCCACACTTTCTGTAAGGGTCTGACAACTGTGGGTTACAGAAAGTTTTCTCAAATTTATAAATAAATTAGAGATGGTAGAAAGTTAACCTGGGAAGTCAGAGTAACAGGACAGTAATCGCCATCGATGTTGATGTAGATGTAGGAAAATACAGTTTTCTGCTATTAAGCTTTTAAATGTCAGCAAATGGCAGTTTAGTAGATCATTTGCTAATAATGATTAAATTTCTCATTAAAATGTTTCCTTCATTATTCTTCAGGTAGAAATGTGTAATTCAATGATTGTTACATCAATTACACTTAAAAAGCTCATTAAAATACTGAAATATTATCTTTGGTAGTCAAAGGACTTTAAGAGTACTGTACTAATTATAAAAGAAATAAACTCTTATAATAGCACCATTTGAACTGATGCCTTATAAATTCTTAATGTAAAGCTAACATGTAAAGTTTAAATCAAATATATAGATCCAATAAAACAAAACCTTTTTAATCTTGTTTTACCTTCAGAAGGACTCTGATTATTGTAATTAAATAATGCATGATATAATAAAGATCTAGAGTATGTGATTATTTCATTGGCAATTGAATATTGGTGCTTTTTATTTATGCAAGCAATGTATCACAGGCAATATGCATCAAGCATTAAAATATTGATACAATTACACCTAGCCTGCCGAACCAATAAAAAAAAATCTGTGACATGACTCTGCTGATGATATGAGGACAGTTTGAAATCCTTTTTAAATTTTAATACTCTGATGTGCTGGGTTATGCTAATTCTGCTAAGAAATAACGCCGCCAAGATTCACTGTTGTGCTTTTCATTCCTGTGAGAGAACAAATCCAGCTTTGCTCAGCATGGCTAAGTAGAGTTTGCTTTTCTGCACACATTTGACCATTCTTTAAAAAAAAAAAAAGATAAAAAGAACAGTAAAGGTTTGGGGCAAGTTTGTTTGTTTTTCAGGATATTCATTTATATTATAATGACCTTTCTCTAATTTTCTCATTTACTGTGTTGCACAGTTCCTTTTAAAACATTCAAATGCTTTTTATTCCTTATATCCTTTCTCAACAGAGCAAAGGGGTAGGGAAATTTTCCTGGGAGCTATTTTATTATTAAAACCTTAGGACCTGACTAGGTGGATCTCTGCCCCTGTCCCAGACCTTCTCCATGGAAGTAAGAGATGACAGATTTTTTTATACCACATGCTCACCTGGGGTTCAGTGTTACCAACTAACCCATTTTCCCACCTGTACAAATGGACCCACAAGGCCTGTGTTCCTGTGCACGGGAGTACTTTAATACATAATTGTTGACTTAAAAACACTGCAAAAGAAACAGACTTCCTGCTCATTTGGCCGCTAAAACGTTTATATGAATCAGGGGGCCTTCCTCTTTGCTTTAAAAATATTGTTAGACCCGTGCCCTGGCTGGAGGGAAGTTGTTTTCTATTATCCCACCTGGTAGCAGTGTTAATATGGAAGGATGCAGAGATTCATAATACAATGGCTGTTCAAGGAACCAAAATAAGGCACAGAGTTCACCGTATGTGTTTTACAGTGGAGGCATCTGAGGCCCTGAAAGTGATTTCACCACTATCACTTCTCTGGACCAGTCTCAGATCAGAGTGGGGGCTGATGGGAGTTTTACTGTTGCTCCAACCTCCTCCCTTGTGATGGTTATCTGGGGACACCCTATGAACATCCTGGTCGCTAGCTAGCTGCCTGCTATCTTGGCTTTCCAAAAAAATGAGTCTATTATAATATGAAGCTCTGAAAGAAATAGGAATTATTGAGCCTGTAAACATAATGTATATATTGCAACAATTTAATTGTATTTTAAGACCCCAGAGTTGTACTCTAGAGCCAGTAACTGTGTAAGTTCCATATTCACCTTTCCTCCTGGTGACTAGAGTTCCCCTTTTAGCAATGTCAAGTGTATTTCCACCCACTTTTCCTACGTGAATAAGTGGAATGGCTGGCGATGATATAGCACAGTTGATCATCATGAATGTCTATAGGATGTCATATTTATGCTCTTCTGTTTAGCTTAAATCTTACTCAGGTTCTAATAGCAAACAGGCCAGTTACAATGGGCTAGCATTGCAAAGCATCTGTTCAATTCAGATAAATAAGACCAATGTGTTTGAAGGGCAAAGTTTCAATACAAGTGGCCTGCCATTTCATTTGGAGATGCAATTCTTCTGCGGCATAAATAACAAAGGGGAGAGGGCTCGTTTGCTAATTGATTAATTATCTTGTAAATGAATTACAAACCTGTGGCATGCTAGCTAGGTGTGTGCAGAAGACCTCCTGTTTTCTTTCTCCTTTTAAGTCCAGAGATCCTGAGTCCCAGGACTCTCAAAGCAGAGTCTGTTCCAGGCTGGGGGCCCTGCCAGGCTGCAGTTCTCATTTTCCAGTACTTGAAACCATTCCTTGTTGGGTGCGAGGTAGGCGTGTGCCACCATTGGTTGTGCATAAGCACAGGAAAAAGCAAAGAAAATTAAGTTTAGAATCAACGCTTTTTAATAAGGTAACAATTCCGCTGGGCATGGCGGCTTGTTCCTTTTTGCCTTTCTTTTTGCCTTCTATAAATAAGCATAGCTATTCTGAATAACAGCCTTTTGTGAACTAAAAGCACCAAAGATGAAAGATCAGGGGGAAAAGAGTTCCTGAAGTGCCAGAGCTGGTGGGGTAGCAGCGCCTGGATAACCACAGAGAGGCCGATAATTAACATGCCTGCTTCCCAGGCGAAGGGGCAATCGGTCTTCCAAAGGCGTAGCCTACCGCTCTGTTTCTCTCTGGATGAAAGCAGCTGATTTAGTCAGAAAGGTGACAGTTAAGGCCCTTTGCTGGCGGAATTTTTGCATCTTCGCGTGCCTCGTTTCCCCGGCTTTACCACAGAGGCTGTCCATCACGGTTGTTATGTATGCAGGCTGAGTGAGCCCGCAGGGGATCCTAGTTATTTACACTCTTTTTCAAGCTCCGAAGCTGTTATAATCATTCGCTGTCAACTTTGTGCTGACACTGGATTTTACTTTGTGTTTTTTATGCTCGGTTTGGGTCTACAATACTGGCATCCACACCCTACACTGTAATTCCATGGGTGACTGAGCTGACCAGCATACCTCCTATTACTAACAGAGCCCCCGGAATCCCGCTACATATGGAAATTTCAGAATTTGTTGATTGTGGACAATCAACAGTGTCCTCCGGCTTGGCGCTCTTACCCTGGCAGCGGCCTCTCCTCTCGGCACATTCTCGTCTTTTAGAACAGATACGCAGCAGTTTCATCTGCCCCTGAGTTGTAAAGTTGAAACAAGCAAACTTTCCCTCCGCAGAACCCAGTGTGATATGCAGATGGTCCACTTCCCTTCAGACTCCGAGGGGGGAAGAACAAGATTTGTGATCTCCCCTTGTGGTCGGCCCCTCCTCATTCCTCTCTGCCGAAAACCCTTCATGATTTCCATTGAAATGGAAGTGATGTCCTGAGTGATATGAATAACAAGGGACAGGTTATAGAGACCTGGGAAAGGCCACCTGAGGGATGTGAGTCTTAGGCTTCTAGACCTCATCAGCAGATATTTGCATGCTCAGACTCCAGTGCCCTGCATCCTTGTGGTGCTGAGAAGAAACACCTTCCTTTCAGTAATGAACAACATTCTTCCCATATAAGCCCAGGGCCTGAAACCCTTACTGACAGGTGAGGGAATGATTTCTCCATGTTTTAAATATACTGTTTCCATGCACCGTCCCCATCTCCAATATGAAAATTTCATGTTCGCCAGGGCCCAATGGGAGTGATCCATAAAATGGTATGACCCTTTTCTTAACTGGACTTGAAATAAAGCTGGTCAAGGAGCTTGTGTGCTCGGCCAGTGTAATAAAGTAGACAAATAATTACTGAGCAAATCAAACACACTTACACCTCAGATGATTTTGAAATATTATCTATAATCGGACACTTCTGTGCTAAGAGGAAAGGTTAATAAAGTAATTTAAAAAAGATTGTGTGAGATATTATAGAATCAGAAGAGGACTGGCGATCATAATTGTTAATCTCCTGAAACACTAGTTCTGTGTGGCACAAGGCAGATATTTTAGTGCATATTCTTATTGTGTATTCCACTTATTACTATATTAGCTTGCTTAATTATCCTTTATAAAACCTTGCTTTAGGGTTTTGTGTGGTGTTTTTTTTTGAATTAAAAAAAAAGGTTGATATGATTATTCTAGCAGACCAGCAATGTGTATGTCAGTCTTGATGTATAGATGTGTTGAAAAGACGGATACCTTTGAAAATTAATTGCCTTTACATGTGTCTCATAGAAGAGCAAGTCTGAATAGGTATGAGGTATTTATATATTAGCAACACCTTCATTCCTGCTGTCCTTTGTGATAGATAGATAGGGAAATGGCATGACCGTGACATTGGCAGTTGGGGAATTGTTGGTAGAGAAAGGGCTAATTCTAAGCTAGCTGCTTGAGATAAAGCCTAGGTGAATAGTTGTGGGATATAGCTGTAGGAAAACCTGTTTATGGACAGGGAAAGTTCTCTTTCTATTAAAAGTTCTGTAAAAAGTAAGTGTAAGCCATTTTTCTTCTGTTGAAGAATTAATTTGGTATGGAAGTGATTTGGTAAGTGGGGGAGGAGGGTATACACCAGACTGTTTCTCCCCCTCACTAATGGTATGCCAGGGCAGGTTGGTTGTGTTTATAAACTAGGACTAACAACCAGGTCTATATCATAGGACTTTTAGAGGGTATACAAAGAACTGTGTGAACTCAAAAAACCTTATTTTTTATAATCCTTTCAAATGTCATTTATTATTACTCTTTTGTTTCACCAAAGGTTCCCCTCCTATTCATGTCACAACATCTTTTCATGTATATGTATTTAAAAAATATTGAATGTTTAATTACACAACTATTTTTCAGTTTAAATTAAGCCTGTGCTGGCTAAAAATATCTTCCTAGGCAAATACTTTGCACTTTAGATTATTCCTTTCCTTGGCCCTGCTGCCTCTTCCGGGTAACTCACACTTTTCTCCTTCCACTTCTCTGCATGCCAGACAGCGCAGTACCACTCTTTGCTTTCCCATCCACTTCATCCTTCGCCTTCTTGGACTCGTCCCACGCCTGCCATGCCGCTGGAACTGGCCTGGCGTTCATCGCCAGTAGCCAGTAGCCACTTCTCCAAGCCACACCTGTGACCTGTCTGCCCCACTTGGCCTGACAGCAGTCCACTCCCGCTTCCCATCCCGCTGCTTCCTTCTCCAAGCCCTCTCCCCACTGCATCCTTCAGATTGTCCCTCCGCAGCTTCAGAGATAGGCTTGCCGCTGCTTCCTGTGCCCAGATCTCCCTTCCAGACCTCCAGCTCCAATCCCTCACAAGAACATGAACAAACACACTCTGGCTGCAGCTGCTCGGAGCTCTGCCACTAGCCGGAGCTGCAAGAGCTGCAGGAGCTGCCGAGGGACCAGATAGGAGGCCGCTTTATTTTCGACTCAGGTGGATTGGGGTCTTCATTCCTGCAGATGGACACAATTGTGAAGTTGTTCACTCCGTGTGATGTTGGTGTAGAACCAAGCAGACTGTAGTTGGAACATTGTTTCTCATGGCAGTGGGGGTTGAGAAAGAGTCTGCCACCCTCAGCCATAGCTTGCCAGTGTGGTTTGGGGTTGGGGGGTATGGCACAAGGCAGGGAATGCTCAGAGAATGCAGAGGACTTTTAGAATGCCTGAGCTGGCATGTCTATTAGTTGTTTGTGGATGAAGATTTTTTCCTTTTTTTTTTCCCCCCAGCAGCAAATAAAGCTCTTAGAACTCTTGGCAATAGCATTGGCAAGACTCCAGTGAGCTAGCCTCTTTTGAGGACTTTGACCGGGGCCAACACGATCCATACTTCCAATTAAAAAGAAACCAAAAAGTTTAAAAATAATGAAGAAAAATATCACAACATACTGGGTATCTCAGGTGGGATCACACCCACTGCGTTTGGTGTCCCATTTGTCTCCTGAGAGATGTGAACCGTGTCTAGTGCTGTCTCTCATCACTGCAAAGAAGTTCATGTGCCGACCACAGAAGTCTAATATGTGTCGTTGAAAGCATGGCTTTTCCCTGAACTTGGCAGCAGGAATGAGTTGACTCCCACCTTCTTCTGGGATCAATACCAAATCCCTATGGAGAGCTGAATGACTTTTGAGGAAAACTCATGGGTTCAGGCTAGGATCATGGGGTGGCAGGTGTTGGAGGGAGGATGAGAGAATTGTAGTTTGTGAAGGAAAATCAAGGGAGCAAGAAGATCTCTCTTTTCTTATCATTTTTGGACCTCAGCTCCTACCACTTCACATGCCCCTCCCCCTGCCCTGCTATATTGAGACCTTCTGGGGCCAGTGCGCCATTCTATCTGCCTGCAATGTGAGGACGTGAAAGCTTCCCTTGAAACTTGCAGGATGATTAACCAGGGTGTCAGAACAGAAAGCTAACAGGCATTATTTTCAGTAGTATCTTCCTTTGACCATGTTTCCAAATAAAAGCTCTGGAATGCAGTGCCATTCTGTCTGCAGGGTTGATTTCTAGAGCACAAGAGACAGGCAGCACATGACATCAATATGTAAATATCATCCACCTATAATACTGGCTGGCAAATTCTTGGTGAGATTGCATTTGTGGATATCAGCTCTGCTCTGTGGATTCCTTCCTCCATCTCTCCCACCTTCCTCCATCTCTTCCTTCCTTCTTTTCTAGTTTCCTTTCTTCCTTCTATTCTCCTTCCACTCTGTCTTGATATTATATGGGCTGCTTTTATTTATTATCATTGACCTAAGTGAATTGTTCTAGTTTCTTGACTGTAATTCTGACATTAGCTATTGCATTGTTCAATTTTTCTTATCTTTACATTTCTACACAAGGTAAGCATTTTCCCTCAACCCTAGAGATTAAAGATACAAGTCAGTAAAAATAAAATGAGAGAAAGAATAACAGGTATATGTTTTTATATAAGTAAGGTCAGAGCACAGCATCATATGGCCTGTGTGTGTGGTGTGTGTGTGTGTGTATGTGTGTGTGTGTGTGTGTATAAAACAGGGTAACAGAATGTCACACTATGAGTGCCTGCGATCCAATACACAAGAACAGGTTAGAAAAGTAATATAGTCATAGTAATTACTTTCATCTGGCAAAATATTTCAGTCAGCAATGACTAGCAATAAAATAAAATGATCACCTTTAGTGTATCTATTACAGAAACAATTGCCTAAAATAAGAATGGTTTAAAATACCTGGTGGAATATAAAGCATTTATGCAGGAGTCTCTCTCTCTCTCTCTCTCTCTCTCTCTCTCTCTCTTTTTCTCTCTCTCTCTCATATTTCTCATAGTCTACAGACTGAGTTAAGAGTAATTTACTTGAAATATAGGGCTGTTTTTTAAAGAAAAATTCTAATTAAGGATTTATCAGTAAATATACTATTATAACTACTGTCCTTTCAACATATTTTCTTTTAGCTTCTAAGGTTGACAGAAATCACTTATCTGCTCCTTAAAAGATTCCTATTCTTTTCCCCCCACTTTTTAAAATAAATATAGTGAATGTGAAACATTATTAATCCAGTGGTAATATCATCTGATAGTAGCTAATCCCTTCTTAGGCACAGCTTTTCTCAGGCCTTTGGAATGTAGAGATGGCTTTTCCTGTTAGGCATTTTATTTAAGCATCAATCTATTCTTAATGCTAATTGTCTTTTGTAAAATACCACAAAGCAAAATGAATACTGTCTTCAAGTTCCATCCTGCAGCCCGATATTTTGTATGCTAAGGTCATGGATCAAGGGCAGCTCCGTGCCTGTGGTTTGGACTTGGCTATCGGCTCTGACAGGATGATGCAGCCGGCACTGAGATCCTAATCGGTCAGAAGAAGTCTATTAAGTTTGAGCCCTTAAGCTGTCTCAGCCAAATCAGGGATACCAAAGTTACATTTGTTTTTGTGATGACCATTCATTTTGGTCAAATGCAGAAATTGCTCCTGTGGATTTCTGTGGCTTTAGGGGCAACATTGGTGAATGTCACGAATCCTTTAGCCCTTCTGTTTCTCACAGACATTATTGAGAAGACGCTTAGGGAAAAAAATCATTTTTATTGCAGCTGTTTATCAGTCACTTTGATCCTAAAAGAAAAGAAGCAAAAGAGAGGTAATCAGCAGCTCATTCTTTCTCTTGGTGAATAGTAGAGTTGGAAAAGCCTATGCTCGGAGGTGCGGGGGACAGAGTGTGTGCGTCTGGGGAAGGGTGCTGTCCAGGGCACTGACTTAGTTAACAGCCAGGAGTGAGCACAGGACCTTCATCTCTGAAACTCTTCATGCTTTTTCAAAACCAGTGATCTGGCTGCATAAGAAAGATCTGAATCTTTCCTCTTAGATCTAAGCTGATAGCCGTATATTCTGCTGTTGTTGTTGTTGTTTTCACTGTTAAAAGATATTTGGCTTAAGAACAATGATGCCTGTGGCTGGCATCCTGACCCATAGCTGCCAAAAAAGCAGATTTTTTTTCTTCCAATTTTCTTCTTTAACAGAGTTGAATTTTTAATTAGCCAGTAGAAGTGTTTCCTTGTGATACAATTGTTGATCTGAATTCACCTTCTGGTAAAACAAATGGAAAAAAGAGGGGACAATCGGTATGAACAGTGTTCTAGCAGGACAGTGAAAGCTAATGTGACTGGCAGAGAAGACTGTAGGCATTCCATTTCACAAATGGAAAAACTGAGGCCTGAGCAAGTATATGTCTTATTCAGACAACTGACAGGAGAGATATTGCTAGGATCTATTCCAGTCTCCATAAAAGTGCTTTTTATTTATTTTTTTTTTACCACCGACATCCAACAAAGGCTTTGTCACCTCCTGTAAGCATAAACTTTTTCTTAACTTCCATTATTCTAAGAAGAAGATGATACAGGCCATAGTAGGTATTCAGTGGCTCCAAGGCCAGGCTGACTGGGATCAGAACACAGCTTGGACACCTGTCAAAGCTCTTCCACTTCTCTGAGTCTCAGTTAACTTGTAAAATGGTCAAGAAAATGGTTCATACCTCAGAGATCTGTTGTAAAAATGCATACACAGGACTTTGCACTGAACACAGCACATTCTAATTACCTTATGCAGGATGATTATCTAACTTTGCCACTTATTGCCAACCTCCCCAGCCTTTGGGGGAAGGAAACGCTAACCCACCCAGGAACAGAACGCATGCATAAGTATGACATAGAAAATAATACATTTTCTAAGATTGCATTGTGAGAAGTGAAAAAGTATAAAAATTATGGTATTTCAAATTGGCATACCATTATGTTGCAGTACTGCTAGCAGAGAGATGTAAAATTAAAGTATAGATGTATCTTTTCTTAGTCAAAGCTGATATATGAAAATCTAGATTTAGAGCAAGATTGGTTATAGGGTCATTATTTGCTTTAGAAAGCTATTTGGCATAAGGTTCCTTTCGGAGGGAACTTCCCTCGTATCTTTAATGTAATATTTCATTTGCTGAAAAAAAATCACATAACTTTGCAAGAACTCATTTCATGCATAAATTGAAGTACATCTGTTGAATGTATAGAGGAAAATTGAAGTAGAAAGGAGAACATAGAAAGGAGTAAGATAACACAAAAAATAAAGTAGCAAGGGAACATGATGCACTGAAAATTCATATCTTATAATTAAAAATTAATAATACAGATTTAAAAAAATTATCCTGTGAGACAGACAGAGAGAGAGAGAGAGAGAGAATGAGAGAGAAAATATGAGTCTGCTATCACTTCTTCATTTGTCTTTCCATTTGCCTGTGACCTGACTCCTCCCAAGTCTTTCATATATTGGCACATGCACGTAAAATGCAGCCACATGCACTCTTGTCCTTTCAAGCTTCATTGATTTTGCAGGTCATTGCCTTGACCTAAAATTTCTTCCTCAACACTCAGCCAAACTCTGTGGCTTACATCTGTATTTCTCTCAGGCTAGGCGTCCCTCTTCTGGGGAGTCCTCCTTGATACTCCAGGGAACTCAGAGAAACTGCCTTTGGCTGGACCTTGGCCTACCATGTTCCTGACCCAGGCGCTTTTGCTATGAGGAATACCAGAGTATATGCTTTGGAATCCAGTATCTGATTTTTGAATTCTGACTCTATATCTGACTTGAGGTTTTCTCTGGGTCATATGGACTGATCTCTGGGCTTCATCTTGTTCGTCAGTAGCCTGGGATAATCAAAGTTACTTCATATGGTTTCTGAAGGGATTTGATGGAATATGTGAAGCCCTTAGCATTGTGACTAGAAAAAGGTTGGGACACAAAAATGTTCATATCCTTTCTGCGTACTGCTTTCATTGTTACTGCTGACTCCCTCCTCTGTTTCCCATTAAGTTATGTGCTACTTAAAGGAAAGCACTGGGTCATATACAACTCATATTGCCAGAGCCCATCTGATCCATACAGAGTAGGCACCAAATGCCCATGTATTTGTTGAATCTGATTGAGACAACCACAAGAACATATATTTCATGGAATATGGCAAGCCTTGGAGTAAGGCTATGTATAAGAAAAGAAAGAACAAGGGGGTAAAATGAAGTCTGAAAGACACATATCACTAGAGACTCTCCAGGTTGTCCCAATTAATTAGCAAGCATTCTTTGGAAAATATTTGTTCAACCAGTTTTGAGTCACTCTAATTACACTGACTTTTTTCCTCCTCTTCTTCCTCTTCTTCTTCCTCTTGCTCCTGTTCCTCCTCCTTCCTCCTCCTTTCCTCCTCCTCCTGTCTACTATTGTGCTATGCAGTAATGTATTAAATGTCTTGATGATGCTGAGAGCCATTTTCCTGAACTATTTAGCTAATCCTATCTAATAAAAAAGTAATATGCAAATTGATCATACCTCTGCTACACCCACAATCCATGCCCACAAGCCACACCCACAAGCCAATCAAGCACAAGTATGCAAATTAACCCAACCAAAATAGCTACAGCCACAGAGAGAACAGGAGGGAGGCTTGGGTTGTCCCTGGCAATGTAGGAAACCAAACTTTCTGCCCACCCTGGCCAGCCGAGGCTTCTGCTTAAGGCAACAAGAACAGAATGCTTGGCTCCATTCCAGGCTACAAAGTTTCTATTTTAGAAGATAAATAAATCCCAGATACCAGGGCCTTTGCTTGGGTTGCCCAGGGGCGTGGCTGGCCTGAAAAATACCACAAGTCCCTCGCCCAGGCTACCCCATGCCCCAAGGGAACCCCCACCCTGATCTGGGACACCCTTCAGGGCAAACCAGCTGGCCCCCATCCATGCACCAGGCCTCTATCCTACCTAATAAAAGAGTAATATGCAGATTGACCATCACTCCAACACACAAGATGACTGCCCCCATGTGGTCAAAAGATCCTGCCCCTATGTGGATACAAGATAGCTACCACAAGAAGCCAGCAGGGAGGGCAATTGGAAGTGGCCAGGCCTGCAAGGGAGGGAAGTTGGGGGGAGGGGAGCCAGGCCTGCAGAGGAGGACAGTTTTAGGAGCAAATATGCTGGCAGGGGAGCAATTAGGCATCAATCAGGCTGGCAGGGGAGTGGTTAGGGTGTGATCAGGCTGGCAGGCAGAAGCAGTTAGGGGCAATCAGGAAGGCAGGCAAGTGGTCAGTTAAGAGCCAGCAGTCCAAAATTGTGGGTAGGATAGGGCCTAAAAAGGCAGTTGTACATCCCTCAAGGGGTCCCAGATTAGAGAGGGAGTAGACTGGGCTGAAGGACACCCTCCTCCCCCCGTGCACAAATTTCATGCACTGGGCCTCTAGTCATTCTATAAAATGTGGTGGGGGTGGAAAGAAGTGAGGGAATCAAAGAAAGGGAGCAATGTTGGTAGGAAAGGGGGGATGGGAGGGAGGGAGAAATTAATTTCTGTTAATTGAAGAACGCTACTTCTTTCATTAAGTACAAACAACCCATGAGTGAAATAATTAGTTCTAGAGTTTTGCTAGAGGTATGTCCTAGATATTTTCCTATTTTTGTAAATTAAGTTTTTCCTTATAGCCTGGCCAGTGTTGCTAAGTAGTTGAGTAGCAACCCATGAATCTAGAGGTTACCAGTTTGATTCCCAGTCAGGGAACATGCCTGAGTTGTGGGCTCGATTCCCAGCATGCCAGGAAGTAGTGAATGGATATTTATCTTTCTCTCTCACTTTCCCCTTCTCTCTAAAATCAATAAAAACATATTCTTTTTAAAAAAAATATTTCCTCGTATAGACCATACTTATACCTGGGCATCTGTGATTAGACCATAATTCTTTTTTAAAATTTCTTTATTGATTAAGGTGTTACATATGTGGCCTTATTCCCCCATGAGTTGAGGGGGGGTTGGGGTGGTAATGGGAGAGGGATAAACCGTAATTTAAAAAAAAATCATTGATTAGGCATCCACAATCATATCTCTGGACCCCTATTTTTAATTTTTTTTTTTTTTAGATTCTTTCATAACCCGAGAGACATTTATCTGGTCTGGAGCCTTGAACTCATTTGAAGCAACTAGGTTATATTTTAGTCTGTCTTGACTTACCTTGGTCCCTACTTCACTCTCTGCTTGCTCTGCCCTCTTCAGTTTGAAAATCATTCTTTCTGATAGAGACCATAGAGTCAAAACAGGAGTTTAATAGTCTATTTTCCCTGTGACATCTGTTAACATTTTGCTTCATAACCCAATCAATGCATCTATCCCTTTGTTCTTCTTTACAAACAGAACTTAACATAGCTTTCTGTTACTCTTGACAGTTTTTCAATCTATAGCCAAAGTTAAGCTGTCCTAACAATATTCTTATAGCACTGTTTTATACTGGTTCTTCATCATCTATTAAGCCTTCCATCTTGGGTATGTGTCTTTTTGTGTTCTGCATTCAATAGCTTTTAAAAAAGAGAAAGAATGTTCTTTTAATATATATATATGTATATATATATATGTATATATGTATATATACACATATGTATATATCTGTATATATATATACATATGTATATATGCGTATAAGTGTATATACCATATATGCACACATACACACATATATGGCCTTGTGCATGTATGTATGTGTGTGTGTGTGTGTGTGTGTGTGTGTACACACATACGTACATACTAGAGGCCTTGTGCACAAAATTTGTGCATAGGTCAGGTGTCCCTTACGCCAGCCTGCACCCTCTCCAATCCGGGACCTGTCGAGAAATGTCTGACTGCCGTTTAGGCCTGATCCCAGTCGGGCCTAAACAGCAGTTGGACATCCCTCTCACAATCCAGGACTGTTGGCTCCCAACTGCTCACCTTCCTGATAGCCCCTAACTGCTTCTACCTACCAGCCTGATCACCCCCTAACCACTCCCCTGACAGCCTGATTGCCCCTAACTGCCCTCCCCTATAGGCCTGTCACTGTTAACTGCCCTCTCCTGCAGGTCTGGTCCCTCCCCACCCCAACTGTTCTCCCCTGCAGGCCTGGATCCCACCCAATTGCCCTTTCCTGCAGGTCTGGTCACTCCCAACTTCCCTCCTCTGCCAGCCTGGTCACCCCTAACTGCCCTCCCCTGCAGGCTTGGTTACCCCCAACTACCCTCTTTTGCAGGCCTGGTCCCTCCCAAATGCCCTCCCCTGCTGGCCATCTTGTGGTGGCCATCTTATGCCCACATAGGGGCAGCCATTTTCTGTGTTGGAGTGATGGTCAATTTGCATATTACTCTTTTATTAGATAGGAGAATAGAGGCCTGGTCATGTGTGGGGGCCAGCTGGTTTGCCCTGAAGGGTGTCCCAGATCAGGGTAGGGATTACCTTAGGGTGTGGGGCAGCCTGGGCAAGGGGCCTGTGGTGGTTTGCAGGCTGGCCATGCCTCCTGGTGACCCAAGTGGAGGCCCTGGTATCTGGGATTCATTTATTTTCTACAATTGAAATTTTGAAGCCTTGAGCAGAGCCAAGCCTCCTGCTTTCTCTGTGGCCGCAGCCATTTTTGTTGGGATTTATTTATCTTCTATAATTGAAATTTTGTAGCCTTGAGTGAAGTCCAAAGTGGGCCAGGGTGTGCAGAAAGCTTGGCTTCCTCCATTGCCAGGGAAACTCAAGCTGCCTGCTCACTCCGTGGCCACAACCATTTTGGTTGGATTAATTTGCATTTTCACTTCTGATTGGCTGGTGAGCGTAGCTTGTGGGTATAGCATATGTACAGTCAATTTGCATGTTGCTCTTTTATTAGATAGGATGTATTTAAATACCTTTGTAATAATCTGATTATTTTGTCAGAATTTTAAAAATAGGCTTATTTTGTCATTAATTATTTTGCCATTAGGATCATATCTACATTTTCTCTATTTTCATGCCCACTTTTTTATATTCTCGGATAAATACCCATGTTTAGAATTATATTTTGTGTGGATATATCAGCCTTGAAGGTGACAGGTTACGATCTTCCAACTTTCTCATCACTTTAGTTCACCAACCAAATCTTCCTTCCTGGTGAAAATAAATTCAAAATAAAAATCTTCAGATTTATCTGTCATCCTTCTTAAAGATGTAAATGACAGAAGGCAAGCCAGGAACTTACCAGAAAATTGTCATTTGGAAGAGAATTCTGGCAACTGTTTGGGAGAAAGTTCCCGCATCACACTGTGTTGCTTTTGGGATCTGCATTAGGAAGTCATGGAACAGGTAGTCATTCCTCTTCGGAAATGATACCGTTAAGAGTTCCCTCTCCTTTTAACCTCACCAAAATGTATTCTATCCTCAGTCCTCATCAGCACCATTCATGCCCCTGTCTTCTTGATATAAAGGACTAAAACCACATCCATGTTATAAACTCTTTTTGGGCCAATTATACCCATTCAAAATGTGGCTCAGAGCAGTGCCAGCCTGTGAGCTGTTTATTATTGGCTTGCTAAAGGATAAGTACAGAAATGGAAAGTAAGCATGTCAAAACTTTTAAAGCAGTTTGACAAAAATAATTGTATGTATGTTGAATCTAATAATAAAAAATCAAGGCTTGAATTTTACATGCCTTTAAAGATTTTTTCTTTTTCTAGTAATTTATTTTTATTGCATTGTGGAACACTATTGGTTTCAACCAAATTAGAAAGAAATAAAACACTGGAAAAGGACCACAGATGATTTGGGGACCCCTACTGGACAAGAGCCCTACATCCCTCAAAGACATGATAGAGGTCTGGGTCATATTTAACTTCTATATTGAAGTTCCATATTCAATGTATTGTTTTTAGTCTGGCAAATGTAATATGTGAGCATATAGGACAAGTACATGGTTTCTGCCCACCTTTGCTATTTTTCCTTCTGAAAAATACCAGACAACACATTTACAACTTCATACTTTCTAAATCACATCTCTTGATCCAGCCCAGTACTAGGTTTTGAAGTTTTATTTAGCTTTTGACGTTTTGGATTCAAGTTTAAGCAGTTTGCTTATCTATGGCATTTTTGTCCATATGTATTGGCCCAATATTCAAAGGTCCACTTCTCTGTGTGTGGAAGATCCTTGACACTGTTTTACAATCAGGAAGTATAGGGCGAAAGTCCTCTTAGGCATCCTGCTTGTCCAGTTCCCATGGATTCTCAACTACTGAATACATATCCATGCCCTTCAGCTTCTTTCTCATCTCTTCAGAGCCATATGTGAGCAGTGACTATATCTCCCAGAGGTAGCCTTGATTACCATATGTAATCACAGAGGAGAATGGAATCTGTCCACACATTTTCTATTTATATCCCAGATAATAGTTCATCCCTTTTAATCACATTAGGTCTAAATGTGAACCCATGAACTCTTTGATAAAGAGCCAACCGCTCCCTCCCACCACCTCCAACTCTTGGAGAAGCTGAAAGAACTCTTGTAATATGACTGTCCTGAAAATTCTCCTCATTGTGTGCAGTGAGAGGGAGATTGTCACTGCCCATATGGGAAGTCCACACAGATCATCCATGAAAGGAGCTCCATATCCTATATAATAAAATAATTCAGCGACTGAACAGCAGAATGATCAGAACAACCAGTCAACCAGTCACTATGACACACACTGACCACCAGGGGGCAGATGCTCAATGCAGGAGCTGCCCCTGGTGGTCAGTACACTTCCAAGTGTAGCCGCTCAAGGGCAGGTCCACAGCTTAGGCTTCTATTACAGTATTCCGTATTTTGGTAGGGAAGTGGGGAAAGTGGTGTGCCAGGTAATGCTGCCATTAATTCATGTACTGCATGGGTTACATACACATGTTGCAGAACACTCAGTTACTGAGCCTCCTGTTCAAACCCAAAGGAGAAGTGCCTACCTGTAAATTGGTTGCAGTTGCCTTGTCTTTACTCCTTATTGTTCTCAACATTTAGTTAAAAGCATTTAGAATATGATTATAAGGCCAGGAGGATGGAAGAGAAGTAGTTGATTTGGGAATTATAAAAGCTTTGTGGATTTGGACAAACATTCAGGAACAACAGAATGTTTGGGGCAATGTGGAGTCATAGATAACCAGTCTAGGCCTGGGTCCGGGATTCTGTGTGTATGGAAGAAGAAGAACTCAAGCTCTGAATAGGAAAAAAGGAAACCACACTCCTTCCATATCTTCTTCTGCTAGTCCCATATTAACTCATCCCATCTTTTCATGCTTTCCTGTTTTCTGGAACCAAAGGACAGGCCAAGGCAATTTGAATTTTAGTTCAGCTACATGATAACAAGTTTGTTTCTCATGTGCTGGGCTTGGAAGCAAACTGTCCTTTAAGTATTATTTTCATGAAAAAATTAATCCCAAATTCTAACACAATTTACTAATTAGCTTTTGGACTTAAACACATTTATCACTTGGAGGCTGACACTATGAGGTACATTTAAATGAATACAAACATATGAGTATGAAGTAGAATGTTGCATCTCAAGCCAGTCAGTAGGTCTAAACATATAATATAGTATATAACATTGTCAAAACAACAATTTTTTTAAAAAAAATTACTTGATCAAAACAGTATAATAGTTAATACTTTTTTTAAAAGCTCCATTTTATACAGACATTAAATTTTAATATAGAGCTCTATATTTAAGAATGAAATTTAAGAGAAGTATAAATTTTAGTAGATGCAAACTTTTAAATAGCTACAACATTACCTACCCCCCCCAAAAAAAAAATCTGTGTCTAACCATTTAGTTTAAATTGTAAAGGTAGTACAGCTTCTTTATATATTCATCTGCTGATGGACACTTAAGTTGCTTCCAAATCTTGACGATTGTAAATAATGCTGCAGTGAACATAGGGGTGCATACTACATTCTTTTAAATTAGGGTTTTCAGTTTCTTTGGATATATTCCCAGAAGTGGAATTCATGGGTCATAAGGCAGGCAGTTCCATTTTTAATATTTTGAGGTAACTCCCTACTGCTTTCCACAGTGGATGCACCAATCTGCATTCCTACCAACAGTGTATGAGGGTTCCCTTTTCTCTACATTGTTGCCAATAAGTGTTGTTTGTTGATTTAATGATGATAGAATAAGGTGATATTTCATTGTGGTTTTAATTTTCATTTTTTCTGATGATTAGTGACATTGAGTATCTTTTCATATATCTATTGGTCATCTATATGTTCTCTTTAGAGAAATATCTATTCAAGTCTTTTGCCCATTTCTTAATTGGATTGTTTTTAGGTGTTGCGTTTTATAAGTTCCTTACTAATTTTGGATATTAAGCCCTTATCATATACATCAGCAAATATGCTTTCTCATTCAGTAGGTTGTCTTCTCATTTTGTTGATGGTTTCCTAAAAGCTGCACTACATTTATTCAATGGAATCCTACTCAGCCATGAAAAAACAGAAACCTTACCTTTTGCAACAGCATGGATGGACCTTGAAAGTATTATGCTAAATAAAATAAGCCAGAGAAATGCAAGTACCATATGATTTTTCTTAAATATGGAATCTAATGAACAAAGTAAACTAACAAACAAAGTGGTGACAGATGAATGGATACAGAGAACTGACTGACAGCTGTTTGAGAGGAGAAAATTTGGGGCTGGGTGAGAGAATGAAGGGATTAATCAAAGAAAAGAAAAAGAAAAACTTATGGACACCGACAACAGTATGGTGCTTGCCAGAGGAAAGGGGGTGTGGGGAGAGGTAGAAGAAGGTAAAGAGGAGATAAATGGTGATGGAAGGAGACTTAACTTAGAGTGATAAACATACAATACAATAGATAGATCACATACTATAGAATTGTATACCAGAAACACATATATTTTTATTAACCAATGTCACCCCAATAAATTCAATAAAATAAAATAAAAACTAATTGTAATAGGAAATGTAAATGTCATATCTGCAATTTCCAATGAAAGGATAGATTGAAAAATGAGTCCAAAATGCAATAAAAATATGTCTTGAAATAATGCTGTGTCCTTTGAAAAGGCTGTAAATGTTTCATATTTCACTTTATTTTTAAATAAAATCCTCCACCTAAGATATATGTATGGATATTGTGTATGTGTGCTTTCCAACAGAATTAATAAAGTCAAAGTGACAAAGCAAGGACAGCGCTTCTTTCCATAAAACTATGCTTTTGGAACAAAGCAAATAAATAATTACATTTTACTATAACTAGTAAAACTTAACTTGATTTCCTGAAGACTAATTATATTAACTTCTCTGACCTAAAGCACAGCTTTTTCCCTACTCCAGTAATTAGAGGGATATTAATATCTGTTATATTTTAATACTTGAGAGGCAGAATTAGTAATGTGCCATCACCCTGCCCACAATTTAGCAGAGGCCAAAATAATGTTAAAAGAAACCTTACAGTATACAATTGTCAAAATTTACCTGGTGCTCTCAGAGGAATAGTAGAACAACTGACGACAGGTGAAATAAAAGAAGTCTCAGACTTCTGAGTTCAGGAGGATTCAGCAAAATTTCCTTCAGTGTCACTTTGGGCGTTTAAAGCCCTAACATTTTACATGAATGCTTCTTGCAATTAGAATAGCAACTACAGGTGGAACAGAGGAAAAAACTGCTTACTCAGTTGTTTGTATCTATTGGTCTCTGGAGGCCACGGAGACAAGGAATTGACCTGAGTTTTCAAAAACTAATGCACGTTAGCAGTGGCAGCTTATTAGGTGCCCCCATGTCATTTTCTTAAAATCACAGACATGCCAACCAATTAAAATCGTACGTAACACACACACACAGACACACACACACACACACACACACACACACACACACACAGAACACCAAAAAACTCTGGGATGCTAGAAGGAGCTAAGACATGCTTACAGTGAACCACAGAATACCTGCTTCGTTCCCTGAAAAATAAGCACATCTTTTGCCTATTGCATAAATGCTCTGTGGCTACCAGTGCTGTGCCAACAAGAATTGTTATTTTCAATGGAGACTCCCTGTATCAGCAGGAAGGATTTATATTCAGTCAGTGAGGAAGTGGAGAGCTGCTCTTGTTGTCCGTCACATTTTTAGTGCCGAGAAGTGCTTTGCCCTAAAGATGCCAGGTAAAGAGAATTGCCAAATAAAGAAAATTTATTGAATGCATTTCCAAAAGGGAAGCATAATCTGACATTTTTGTTTCTAGGATCTCAGAAAAGTAACTTTCCTAACTTATATAAATTACACATAAGGAAATGCAAAGGCAAAAACACTGCCTGAGGATGCATACTTACGTGATTTTTTTCTATCTAATGATTTTGCATTCATTATTGTTTGATATCATTTTCTGTATTCAGGTGTCTGCCTGCACCACTCCTCCAGATGATGTGTTTGTTGATGTTTCCCTCTCTCTGGTGCTCTTCCTCACCAGGAACCACATTATTGTGGGTCTAGGTGATTTTTCCCCACAATATTGGGGTAACAGGGCCTTAGCCTCCTAGACTGGAGAATCTAGGAATGGAGTTAAAGAGATAAACTTACTTTATTTTTTTAGGCCTCCCCTGAGGATATTTTTCCATTGATTTTTAGAGAGAGGGGAAGACAGAGAGAAATATCGATGTGAGAGAAGCACATCTATTGGTTGCTTCCACGCCCCTCCCCACCTACCAGGGTCTGGGCCAGGGAAGAGTCTACAACTGAGGTATGTGCCCTTGACCAGAACGGAATCCTGGACCTTCAGTCCACAGGCTGCACTCTATCCACTGAACCAAACAGGCTAGGGCACACTTTCTATTGAAAGCCAGTGGCATTTCAGATTTTAGGGGTGCCCTCCCTCCCCCGCCTCCTTTGGATAGCAAGTAAGATCCTTTTAAAGCACCTGAAGCCCCATTTTATACTACCACTGACTTTACCAGAATTGTCCACAGTTTATTTTTACTGTTTGGGAGAATAACATGAAAATATTAACAGTTTGCCTGCAGGAGGACTTCTGAAAACTTAGGCTTGACTAACAGACACGCAGACAGGTCCAAACAAAAGAAAAGCACTGGATTCCTGATTTGAGTCCCCCTTGCTTTTGCTGATGATGCTCGCTGTCCCTCTTTACGAAGCCGCAGCAACTCCGTTCCAACTTGTTTGGTGACAAAGTGGAAGGTTCCACCTCAGAGCAGGTAAAATCTGTTTGTTCGGGAAGGACCGCTCCGCAGTAAGGATGACAACAATTAGCACATGCTACTCATTAACAAGCAGAGATTAGAAGGCAGCCGAAATGGCAAGCTGCCATCAGTGCGATAGTTACGGGGCAGTTTAATTTCTAACGAATGTGAGCGCTGGATCAGTAACAATATTCAACAAAATGCCGCCTGCATTCTCTTATGGCTTTCATTACCAAATTGAAAATCTGTGTAGATTTCTGAAAATTACTTTTAAATGTAGCCAATCTCCTAGACTGCAAGGCTTGATTTGCTGGTGAGGGAGCCCTGCTGTGAGATTTTAATGAAAGATCATAGTGGCCCTCCAAGGCCGGCAAAGAGCTATGGGCCCTGGAAGACCCGAAATAATCTGTTTTACTTTTAATGGCAGCCATTTTATATTCATTAAGATCAAAATGCAGTTTTGCAGGCAAATTGCAAAGCTGTTCCACTCACAGCTTGAGAACCTGGAGGCCCTACAGCTTTTTATCTTGTTCATAAGCAAATATGCAGTTAATATCTTTTAATATGCTTTGATGCTTGGTACCTTATGGGTACATTGTATCGGAGGTTAGAGGACTGCATGTTTCCTTGGCACAGACAGCTACCAACGAGAGCGGTAGTCCTTTTATTTCTATAATGGCAGAAGAAATGAGTCTCTCTCTTTTTATTCCCCACCCCATTTTTTTTTAAATATGAGCTCTGCTCAAATAAATTGTAAAGCACCATATAGTGTCCATTTAGGGTCTCAGAGAAGGCGCAGCTTTTCACTGGGATCCATCTGTTGGTGGTTCGTATTATTTAAATTTATACAGTCACATTATTGAAATGTAAACAGCCAAATAAGATAGGATCAAATCATTGGCATCTGGAAACTGTGCTCTCATCCTCTTTGATTGTGAGGTTGTCTGCATTAATAATGGAGTTCTAAAGACTGTGATTCCACCTGATATACTGGATGACCTTAACAGTTGTGATTTTATCAGGGTTTCACTGTAGTAGAAAATGAAGGTATTTTGCAGCTCATTTCCAGCAAAGCTAGTTTGCATTATCCTCTGTCCAGAGCAGTCCTGACCATTTTGTGTGTTATGAAATACCAGCCTCCCCTTCCCCCACTGCCCTCTTTCTGCTGTGCAGCTGTACTTCCGGTCCAGAACCATGTGGTAAAGTAAATTCCATCAGATTTCTTGTAGTAGGTAAATGCTACTGTGAATATTGAACAGTAGGGAGGGAGGGAGAAACGGTGGGAAGGAAAGGAAGGAGGGAAGGAGGGAAGGAAGGAAGGAGGGAAGGAAGGAAGGAAGGAAGGAAGGAAGGAAGGAAGGAAGGAA
>JAAGEH010000041.1:36833104-36880604 GCA_011751065.1 Lasiurus cinereus | reverse complement strand
ATTTATATTATTAGGGAACAGAGGTTGGTATCTTTCATTATTTGTCACACAGGGAGGAAACAATATCCTGGGCCAGCCATAATCTGTATCTTCTGTGTTTCTTTCTATGGTGATCAGTCCTCTCTATTACTAAGGACAACATAACAATTTGGAAGAAGCCAGTGAGGCGTCCCCAAAGGTCTCAGGAAATGAGGAAGTTTCATGTTCCTCCCTGTGCTACATCCTGGTTACCCAATGAGGAGAAGGTGACCAGGTGTTCATCAGAGTCCACATCTGAAGTCGGTAGGCAGAGCAGACATCAAGGAGCAGACCCACAGTTTTAAAACGATTCCCAAAGGGTTTAGATGAACAAAACCCTGACCCAATCACTCCACTCTCCTCAGTGTACTTAGAATTTGGAACAAAGATGATTGCGCCATGAGATAAGAGGTTTTTTTTTTTTAACTAAAAACAAACAAATACAAACAAAAAATGGATAAGTGTTATGACTATCAAAGCTTTTTAGAAATACTTGATTTTTTGTTTGTTTTGTTTGTTAATTCTCACCAGAGGATATTTTCCCATTGATTTTAGAAAAGAGTGGAAGGGAGAGGTAGAGATAAGAGAGAAGCATAGATCAATGTGGGAGACACATTGATTGATTGCTTCCCACAGGAATCCAGGGCCCCAGGATTGAGCCTGGAACCGAGGTACATGCGCTAGACCAGAATCAAACCTAGTGCCCTTCAGTCAGCAGGCCGATGCTCTATCACTGAGCCAAATGAGCTAAGGCAAAATACTTGCTCTTTTCCTGTTAAAATCTAGTTCTTTGGCATCTTGGCAGATGTTGAAATAGAGTCTTTACTCATAAAATTTCAGATATGACACAGAGTAAGTGCTTAATATATGCTTATTAACTAATTACCTGCTTAGGCATGTAAAGTGGTAAATAAAGACTATTATTTAAATAAAAAGTCCCTAAAATGCAAAATAACTGTACCAACAAAATAAAGCAAATCATCAGTTGTTTATGATAGCATCCTATAATGGATGTGAAGACAATTAACTTTTTATTTTCTTGACTTTTAAGGCTAATTGCTTCACTTTTCCATTCATTTATCTGTATCAAGTTGGCCAACATATTCATGCTACAACTTAAGAAATTCCCTTGTCCTAACTTAAAATCACATTGTACCTCAGCTCATTCTTTTGTGGAAACAAAATCTTTACTCTGTTTCTCAAATGGTAGAGGATTACTAAACAAGATCTAGCCTTACATTAAGAGGAAAAAGAGTTATGATGTCAATTACAGTTCTCTTATGTTATCCATTAGCTCCACATCAGGTGGAAAGGCTTTTCATGTTTTCTGTAGAAATTGCCCATCAGTTGTGAAAAAGCCATAGACAGTAGCCTCAATAATGTGTCCTTGTGTCCTGAAAGCATTGGCACTTCTTTTGTCTTCTGTGAGTCCCATCATAGCTGCCACACTGAATTAATCAATAGAGACATTCTCTATCTATTAACAATTTTCTCTGGTGGATAAAATTCCTGGGAAACGTAAAAGCAAGAATTGCCCCCATTTGATTTTTAAAAAAACTCTATTTGGTTCTTTTCACACTGAGCAAAGAGTATATATGGCAGGGTCCTTGCTTTAAATGCTTTTTAAAGTTTCTTTTTTTCAATGAGGTAAGTTTGAGGATAAATAAGATAGTTGTAATGGAATCTAATGTGTTTTTTTTCCTTTATACCTACAATATTATTTTAGCAGGATATTCAGATAAAGGATTTCAGGATAGTCATGAGAGTTTGCTCTGTATTTATAGCCCTGACCTGTGTATATATATCGTTAACATCTATTTACATAAAAACCTAAGCAACTGAACAACCAAATGACCAAATGACCAATTGAGTGGCTGCTGTGACATGCACTGACCACCAGGGGGCAGATGCTCAATGCAGAAGCTGCCCCCTGGTGGTCAATGATCTCCCACAGCCAACTTCTTGTGGCCAGCCAACCTCCTGTGGCCCCTCCCCCTCCCTGGCCAGCAGTCTCTCCCAAACACCCCAATCTCTAGCCAGGTGAGCAACCCCACCCATGCATGAATTCATATAAAAATGACTTACCTCTTATAGAAAAAGTGTTTGCATCTATCTTTTTTAATAATCAGGGAAAACATCAGTCTTCCAGAGGACAGGGCTATGGTGGGGAATAGCTATGGGATGTTTGCTTCTGTTTAACCAAACAGAATATCTTAGTCAACCTGAAAATACACATTTTCTGATTTTTTTTCTAATCCTTTTAATTTTATTTGGGTGGGTTTTATTCAAAAATCAAGTTCTGGAAATTCAGAGCTTTGCAGAAATAGTTTCCACATCCCTTACATAAGTTTGGAAAGTTTCTCTTTTTCTAGTTTTAATGTGAAGGTAAAGAAATCCCCACAAACAGGAAAGAGATCTTTGGTCTAAGTCAATCTCCATCGAGTGCTTAACTGAAAACATAATGAAATACAGATAATTTATAAAGATAAAAGTACAGTTTCTCTATCAGCCTTCTGTTAACACTGCAAAGGACCTGTGCATTGAGTACATAGAGATTGTACTCTAGAGCAAATCACAGGTAACTTGGAATAAGAGCTGCTTCTGTGGTCTCAGAAGATGTGCAAATGCTCTTTTCTTGGAAGGTATTGATGCTGATGCAGTACACATTTTCCAGAGTGAAGTCCTTCATTTTCCCCTCATTTATTCTTCTGTGTGTTCTTTGTTCATGAAAAAAAAAGACAACTAAGAGCATATAAAAATAGTGGAAAGAAGATGGACAGAAATCAGAAAGAAGGGAAGTGATTAGAGGTGGACCTAGAAAACCATCCTCCTTCCTGACAACTGCCTGTGAGGCTGAGAAAAGTATAATTCCCAGAAGCCTCGTATATGAAATGTGTGCTTCTCATTTACAGTTTTCTGTATTTTCTAAATTCTCCAAAAATATGTTTTATGTATTTAATTAAATTGCAGAAGTTTTAGTGTTTTAACAGTAAATGGTCTTTCAAGGCATTCACATTAGTCCATGTTGGTGAATAATATGGCTGAAAAGAAACTTAAAGATTATTTGGCACATCTTCAAGAGATGTGGGAATAAACCAACTATCCTCACTCCAGGTTTTGAGCATTTTCATCCATCTATATGTCTGTCTATCTATCTATCTATCTATCTATCTATCTATCTATCTATCTATCTATATCCATCATCACATATCGAACTATACACATATACATACATGAATGTGTAATGTTTATGCTTGTATTTGTGAAAATAGTAAGAACTATAATGTATGCCAAGCTTTTTATCCCCAGTGATAGTAGCTATTATATGTGCCTCACTCTACGTCTACTCTCTACCCTTCTCTACCCAGCTCTGTTCTTAACTGACTTCCTTGACTTCTAGTTTCCATTTGGCTTTAGGCAATAGAAGCTTAGGAAGTACATACATAGAACAGCAGGGGAGTGAGTTGAAGTACTTATTCTACCAAGCCCTTCTTACTAAGCTAGAGATGATCAATGGCTATAAAAATGGTATTCTATAATGCACCTAATTATTTGTTTAATAAATATTTATTGAAGCCCAAACTGTTATAGGTGCTGGGGCTTAACAGAGACCAAAGACATGGGATTTCTGCTCATACAGAATTCATTTTTTAGTGTCTTTTTTACTGTTTTTATTTGTAATCATGAAATATTTGACACATTTTGTGATCTATATTTTAGTGAAAGAGGCCTTTTTAAAAAATTTATATTTTTATTGATTTCAGAGAGGAAGTAAGAGGGAGAAAGAAAAAGAAACATTCATGATAAAAGAAAACCATTGTTTGGCTGCCTCCTGTACACCCCACACTGGGGATCAAGCCTGCAACCTGGGCATGTGCCCTGACCAGGAATCAAACTACGACCTTCTGGTTCATAGGCCAATGCTCAAACTCTGAGCCACACCATCCTGGCTTTTTTTTTTTTTTTAAGAATTGGGAAAATATGTCAAAAACAGTCATTGTAAATTTTGGTAATGATGTAGTATGTTCATAGCACACAGATTGTATATACCAGAGAAACTGTTGAGTAAAGAAGGAAAGAAAGTAAAATGAATTTTGGTTACTTTCCAATGTTGTAAAGGTACCAAAGGAATTAATGAAATACTAAAGATAGGCTTGTAAATAGGAAGACCCTATTTCTTGTCATTCTTACATGAATCTTTGCCAAGCACACATATTAAACTAAGCTCTTTGATGAATTTAAAAATGTCAGTGGTCTTTGTGTAACACTTTCAGGTTGTTCTGATGTTGGAAATACACTCATCATTTATAGAGGGAATTATTTAAGTTAATAGATTTGACAACAAAGACTGAATCTACATAATGATAAAACATCTGCTCAAGTCTAGTCAATAGCTCAGTCAATTTTGTAAAGAAATCAGTCAAGCCTGTTGCTTGGTGGCATGTAGACAAAACCACCAACTGATCGACTGAGTTTTTCGCTTTCGAATGGGTTGTTTGGCATCATGTAGACCCAGCCTATGATTATACCGCCATCTGTATTCTTTCTTACATCAGGCTTATTCAGCCACAACTTATACATGCTGTTTTCAGAAGAACTAGTCAATATTTTGGTTTGTCTTTAGCTATAAGAGCTCCGTAGACAGTCTTGCGTGAACTTGGCTCTGCCTAGCTAATTCTCTGTCAGTTCTGGCTATGGGAATTTAAGTTCATGGTGTAGATATTTGGATTCCCCTCAAAATAAAAATAAAATATGTAAAATAAAATCTTAAAATAGGCTGCTTTACTTTGACAAAAATACCCAAATTCCTAGAAATGGCCAGCCATAGTCAATATGTAACAGTATAATTTTAATGTAAAAACAATATAGAATATGTAGACTATTTTAAAGGTAACAGTTACTTACGTTTTTATAGTTTTCAAACTATGAGAAGCACTTGAATAAATCTTCTGTTTCCAAATTCAGCTGTACATAAATGCTTTTGGAACTGTAAGGTACTATGTGATGGTGGTAGGATTGTTCACTCAGCATTGGAAAATGAATTTAAATATTACATATATTTTTCCTCACTAGTGCTATCACATCTTGTAACATTTCAACCATAATAGCATTCAGTTATTTCTTCTAGAGATGGGTTTAAAAGAGAGAGAAAGTTTTAACTTTAGAGGGTGATAAAGCATCAAAGAGTTTTGTATAATGATAAAATTGAACTCTGGTTTAAACAAGTCAGAGCCATTTTGAAAGATGTTTTTCTACAGAAACAACTGCTCAAACATCGATTTTTTGTTTGTTTCTTTCTTTTGTTAATGAAAGTTGGGGGATGTGATAAGTCAAAGAAATGAGGAGAAGATACTGTGTTCTTATTCAATAAAGTGAGAAAAAGGGCAGATTCAGGTTTTGTGGGCCTGGAATGTATACAATTTCAGGAACTCATGTTGAAAAATATGTAAAATTATAAATAAAAATTAAGTACAAAGGTGAGTTTTATTTCATTGAGGAATTATTTTGTCTAACTAAGGGTTTTCCACATGATAAGAAAAAGATCTTTGACAGAGGCATGTGCAAGTCAGGGATCCTAAAACTTCAGTTTCATCAGCTCTACAATATACGCAATCATGGGCTAACAGGATGTGCTAGAACAACAGCAGTATGAATAGTTACCTCACCTTTGAGCACAGGAAAACAATTTGTCATAAAGGATATGACTTAAGATATCTCATAAACTTGTAAATTATAAAGATACTATAGAATCACATATTGTATACCTGAAACTAATATAGCTAATATGATTTGTATACCAACCTATAGTTACATAAAAAAATATAAAATAAAATGAAATTCCTACAATGTGAATATAAAACAAAGTGAAGGGGCTTTGCTTTTCAGATATAAAAAATTAGAAAGTATATAAATTAAAGTAGGTGATATTGCCACAGGGCTAAACACATAGATTGATGGAACAGAAGAAAAAACTTACATATATAAGAAACCCACATAAATAAAATCCATGTTTGCAAGAGAAGTTCATTTATAACAGAAATGGCATTGAAATTAGCAGGGAAAGGACAGACTTTAATTACTGATTCTGGCAGTAAAAGCAGTTATCCAATGATTGTGCTTTATAAAATTTAGAAGATAAAAATAAAATAAAAATGTTAACCCAGCACTGTTCAATAAATGTTTGTTGAATGATCCACATTAGTCTGTAATTCCTTATGATGTTTTCTTATATGTGTTACATTTTTAACTGTCCTGTTTTTTCCTGGTGGCATAATTTTATTTCACTTTTGGACACATGTATATAATTATTGCAATATTTAAATCCTGGAAGTAGGAACTTTCTAACACATACACACAAAAAAGGTGAGCATAATCTGTCCCTGAAATTTGAATAGTGTGTACCTCACTTTATTATAATAAAAATACAAAAATTTGGCATTGTCTAATAACTTAGCATGCCCAAAGGTAAAATAATTGCTTTATAAGTTCAGAGTATTATTCTTAAAATGTTAAGTGGCCAAAGGATGCTGATCTTTTAGGTATATATTCCATTATGTAGATGTAGGTTATCATTATTCTACCTCGTTGTGCTAAGTCCTCTAACCAATGAGAGATCAAAAACCTGCAGTCCTTTTATCTCTGACATCCCCATAAGCAATGCTCCATAAGGTTACTCCTGGTGTGCCCCTCATTCTACAGAAACACAAAAAACAATTCCAGTTGCGGAAAATGGGAAGACAGAGTGCAGTACTTATCCACTGAATGCCATTACTATCTATAACTATTTGAATAATTGACCCCACTTTTTCTTTTCTTTTAGCCAGAGTTAGTTGGATAAATGCCTTAGTTTTCCATTTTATTTAACCTTTGTAGACAGAGCCAAAGAAGTTCTCCTCCTCCAAACACTATCTCTTCCACCGTGCAAACCATGCTAATGCTCTTGATTGGCATGGCACAGCAACCATTTGACTCCAGTGAGTTAGTCAAGCAAGAATATCTGAAAGCAGTGACTCCTCTGTTTAAGTACTTAAATGCACAGCAAACAACTGCTCGCCTTTTTTCTTCACTAGTGCTGTCTTAGGAAGCAGTGCATTATTACAGATAATCTGCAATGAATAAAACACAAAGCATTCTGTATTCAAAATATACACAGATTTGCCAAGTTGACTGAACCTGTGATTTTTCAAAACAAAAGATACAAATATTTATTTGAAAAATGATATAATTAAGAAGGGCTTACTACAGAGCAGCAACTACACATGGTGTATAAACTAAACCACAACACCAATAAACAGGTTTTGCCGACAGACACCTATTGTGTCAATCAGATTAGTTGAACTCAAAATTGTGCCAGGAAACCTCGTTCATGCTTCAACAGAACATAATTTGTTTGAAGTAATGATGACTAGTTATGTATAATTATCTGATTATCCAGAAGAAGAAAAAAACAACTTGCTTAAACAACTTTGGTGTGCTGCATGATAAGGTTTCATTTAGTCTCTGGATTATTTAATGTTTATGTAGTTCTGAGACAAACTGCACAATTCAAAACCAATTAAAAGATTTACCCAGACCACCCATAACTTGAAAATTGGTACAACGTAGTAGGATACTTATTAAGTGGGGTATTTTTTTTTTGTAGTATAGTCGAGACTTCAAAAATAATAAGGTTTTCCAGAAGGGGAGTAGTTTATAAATCATCAGTCAATGAAAATGATTCATGAAATTGTATCAATTTTAATATAAAACAACATAATTCTTATCTCTTGTGTAGGTAGACCCTGAAAATGTATGAGAAAGTGAATTGCTTATACTATGTAAATGAAAATAATCATTCAGTGTCTAGCACAGACTTGCAAATCAGGAAAAATATTTAGATTTATACACAAAGAATTTTTAGTCATTCTTATTCTTCTGGTGTACTTGGAAATATAATGAATTAAGCTAATATTACTCTCTGTTCAACTGGCATAAATTAATTTTGCTCTTGGAACTATTTATTTGTAATACTTGCCCAATGAGTTAAAAAGCTAAAATGTTTATTCTCAGGTGAGGTCCCCCTTCCTTGTGGGAGATAACTTAATCTTGGTAATTATTAGGATAAAATAAAAGGTAGTTATAACATTTAAATTATTTCTTTGTTATTTAAATTTAAAATACATTTATATATAATACTGACCTCAAATCATCTCCTTGAATTTCCATTTATTATCAGTTGATAGAATTAGGAATGCTTTGACCACAAGTAATATAAAATATTTCTAACACTGGTTAGAGAGAGACTAATTTTTCTCAAGTAATAAGGGTGCAGACCTGCAGGCAGCTGACGACATTGATTCTATGACCAACCATGTTAGGATTTATATCAACTGAATTGTTCGTGGCCTTTTTCTCATGGATTCACCATTAAGCCACATCTCTTGGCATTGCATTTATATGAGGGTAAGAATCAGGGGACAGAAATAGCAGCACTGTCCATTTCTTTATCAGAAATCCACACCTACAACAGAACTTCTTGATCAGTCTGAAATATGTCACATGGCTACCTCAACAAGGATGGCTGGGAAAATGAATGCTTGATAGTGGGGATGGGTAAGGAAGAAAAAGCCATAATGTTATTTATATTGACATTAATATTCTAATTATAGGAGAGTGATTCAGTTGATTACAAATATGAAAAGTTGGCATAGTATTTACCCATCTACTTAAAATTGTGTGAACATTAAATGAGATGATATATATATATATATATGGAATTGCTCTATCTCTATATATAAAAACCTAAGTGACCATTGCAACCAAATGGACGGCTGATGGTGTGACCAGGCCAGCATGGGGTTAGAGAGGGCCAACGAAATGACCAAACAGCAGGCTGCATGGTGTAACTAGGCATGCAGAGAGAGGAGTTGGGGGGGACCTGGAGAGCATGGGGGACAGTAAGAGGCAACAAGGCTGGTGAGGGGCAGTTAGGAGTGACCAGGCCAGCAGGGGGCATTTGTGGGTGACCAGGCTGGCAGGGAGGCTGTTGGGGGTGACTAGGATGGCATGGGAGGCAGTTGGGGGTGACTAGGCCATCAGGGGGAGGTAGTTAGGGGTGATCAGGTAGGCAGGCAGGTGAGCAGTTAGGAGCCAGTGGTCCCAGAATTTGAAAGGGATGACCAGGTTTAAGCCTGATCCTGGGGCCTAATCCAGTAGTCAGACATCCCCTGACGGGTCCCAGATTTGAGAGGGTGCAGGTTGAACTGAGGGGACCCTCCCTTCCCCCCGTGCATGGATTTCATGCACCGGGCCTCTCAAAAGCTATAAAGAACTAAACATAGTCTAAATTGTCAATGTTGACCTGGGAACACAGCTTCAACAGTCCCTTATGTGGGTCATCTCAATCACAATTTAGCCTCCTCATTTCTGGAAACCCATCCTCAAACCTGTAAACACAGTCAAACTACAGCTCCTGAAATATAAAAGTCTTAAGATATTCACAGTAAGTGTAGAGGGGGAAAGGCAAAGAAATTAAAGCAATTAGAAATAAGGTGTTATAAAAAAGTGAAGATAACAATGATTTTTATGTAATTTGTAATAAGCATCCTAGAATAGAAACTCCATACAAGGAACACAGAATTCCACACTGTAAAACTATAAATCAAGGGAAAAACTGATGAAGTGCATACAAAGATATTATGTTCCAGAAAAAAAAAAGGTAAAAATTTAGCCAGGTTAAAATATTAAACTTTAAGTAATTTAAAATGTATATTTGAAAAGATTTCTGTCATCTAGGCAGAAAAGCAAGTAATCTGTCACATAGAAAAATCATGCTAACCTCAGATTTCTCCAAGCAACATTCAATTTCTGGAGATTTTAGAAAAATGTTTGCAAAGTCCCACTATTAAGAAAGTGTGACCCAAGATGCTCAACATCCAGATTTTTTTTTTATTGACTTCAGAGAGAAAGGGAGAGGGCGAGAACTATAGAAACATCAACGATGAGAGAGAATCATTGATCAGCTGCCTCCTGCATGCCCCCTACTGGGGATTGAGCCTGCAACCCCAGACATGTGCTCTTGACCTGAAATGAACCCAGGATTCTTCAGTCCACAGGCCAATGCTGTATCCACTGAGCCAAACCAACTAGGGCCAAAGCCAGATATTCTTAAGCACATGATCACTAAGGAAGTACAATACCTGTGAGCCCATCCTATATAATAAAAATGTAATATGCAAATCATCCACATTGTGAAATGACCAGTGGGTGGGGGGTGGGACTGGCATGCAGTGCCAGGCCAGCAAAGGCATGTGACAGCGGGCAGCGGGAGAGAATGGCGATGGGGGCTGGGGTAGGTGACCAGCAGCGGTGGAGGGGTGGGGGCTGGCACATCCCCTGATCTGGTCACTTTCCGCAGAGTGGAGGCTGGGCGGGCAGGTGGTAGCAAAGGGTGATGGGGGCAGTGCCATCCCAGCACACAAATTTTTGTGCACCAGGCCTCTAGTCTTGAAATAAAGAAATATAGGCAAGTGAAAACAAGACAGCCAAAAGAAGAATTAAAATAAATAACTCAAGAATGGGGAAACAATTGATAGTGACTATATTTAAACATGATAACCAATTGTGGAAATTCAATTTTGAGGACCGAGTTTAAATGTTATATACCTTGATGACAAAAAAATAATACCATAAAAGGAAACCACAAAGAGACGGACAAAAGGAGAAAGGCAAAGTTTTCTGCATATTTCTAAAAGAAATTCAAACCTTTCTAAATATGAAGCTTCTTATTCTAAAAACAACTACAAATACTGAGTATCTTTATAACATTTTCTAAGTTTAGAAGCATATATTTTTAAAATATCATAACATAAAAAGCATTTATTTAGCATTTAGTATTTCTATTATATATTTGATATATATAGGCTGTCCCCCCAAAATGTATATACATTTAAACAGCTGATAGCTCAGTTTTGAAAATAAAGTGTATCTTCATAAACACTACCTTTATAATTATTCAAAGTATGTGTATTCAATTGTGGGACATTATCTATGTATATAGTAAGCAGAATAATGAACCCCCAAAGATGTCCATGTCCTTATCCCCAGAACCTGCACATATGTTACTGTACATTGCGAAGAAGAAATTAATGTTATGAAAGGAATTAAGTTTGCCACTAATGAGTTGACCTGAAATTAAAGAGATTATCCTGGACCATCTGATCAACCCAATACAGTCACAAAGGTCCTTGAAAATGGAAGAGAGAGGCAGAAGGTTAGTGATACAATCTGAGAAGGTCTCTCAACTAGTCCTTGCTGGCTTTGAAGACGGAATAAGGGGGTCAGAAGCCAACGAAGGTGGAAAGGGAAAGGGAAACAGATTCTTCTCTGGAGCCTCCAGGAAAAAAGCTGGCCTCTTGATTTTAGCCCCAGGAGACTTCCATAGAACCATTGGATAAGAAAGTGTTTCTTTAAGCAAAGTAAATTTGTGGTAATTTGTTATAGCAGCAAATTGAAACTAACATGTCCTTCTGTCTGTTTACATGCAAATGGATTTATAAAAATGATGTCCAATTAAAGTTAAGGATGCACCTCAAAGTGGACATAAGTAGTTTATCTTTAGAAGTGGGGTTGGGGAGTTAGTTCCACTATCTTTTAACACCCAGATAGTGGTATATATTTGCATTCTTATTTAAGAAATGTAATCAGCAAGGAGTAAAAGTTGGCATCAATTCCATAATACCTCTTATTTCATGCTTTGGAAATCCATTTAAGATCCATATACTGATGGTGGAGAAGAAAAGATTTGACAAAGAATGTATCCTGTTCTGGCTGGGGAGGGACACAGTAACACTTATCTAAAGCCAAAATATTTATCCCATTGCACTTGCACCTAAGAAAGGAAGACACTGAGCTGGCTGAATTTTAAGCATTGTGTAATCTGCCTGGTAAGTACTTGTTGAAAATTTTCAGTCAGATTTTCCTTTTCCCTGATGCAGAAAAAACATTTACATTCTCTCCTTGCCTCATTTCTGCTCTTTTCTCTGTTTTAGCCAATTTAATTGTAAGACATTATATTGCTAGTGTTGAGGTTATATGGAAACTGGGACATTCATTTTTCTGAACATACTTATTTTTGTGATATATTTTTGAAAACAGTTACAAATAAGTACTTACAAAAATATTTTGTCCAGCTGAACTGTGTCTCTTTTTTCTTTGCTTTGGTTCTGTATTGACCTCTGTATTAACTGTAATCTCCCAGCCCAGACTATGACAGACCTAACCCTTGTAATTGAATCAATTTTTTAAAATATTCTTTTGGCAAATAAGTATAAAAAGAAGGGTATCCCCATTTTTGTAGGGTGTTTTAATGGGTAGTTTGACTTGACATCACAGTTTTAAAAATCTCAGAGGATATACCAACTTGGATGAAAAACATTTACTCACCTAATAAGTTAGGAAAAAATATAATCTGTAGGAGCTAAAGGTCTTGGTTTTCTTGGTTGGCGAAACATATTTTATGCAATTGCAGAGTTGAAGTAAAGACAAATGAATATCCACATGGTGTAATCACCAGGTTGAAGAATCAGGTGACTTTAGTCTTCAAATTCCCCTTTTAGCACAGTAAGTTTTTATGTTTTTTTATACCTTGGTTGGTGGATGAGTCAATGTTTAAATGGTCATTTATCATTCACCATATAAAAGAAAAACTATTACCTGAAACTCATTTTTATAGTTGCAGGCAAACAAAAATAATGATTTCCAAGGACCTAAAGCTGTTTCTTGAAGAATGTCATCATTTTATCCTTACTTTACTTACTATTTACTTATAGATGAGCCAGTTTTTGAGAGCTGCACACTGCCAGTTCTTGCTGTGAACAGGATCTACCAACTCTCTGCTGCAGCACATGAGGAGAGGAAATTCGGCTTTCCAGAAATCAAAGTTACCTTCCAGACAGACTCAGAGAACCCAACCAAAGGCACCACGCCAGCCAGAAGTAGTCCTGGCCCCTGTCATGAGCTGAGCTGTATTGATTCTAGGTAGTTAGGTGACTACTAAAGTGTCTCTACAGTGGGGTCATTGCGCTTATTCTCAGGATGGTCCTGATTTTTTCAGACATTTCAAAAATTATCATTCCAAATATATGGACTAGAGTTTTATAAACATTCGCTGCCTTCTCTAGTGATGAAATGAAATCATCTATTGAGATATAGAAAGGAATAATGATACCCAAAGACACCAGACAGTAGTTTTCATGAAATTGATGAGTGGCTTCATAACAAGTCTTTAGGAGAGATATCTGAGTGATTTAGAAAGAAGAGAAATGCTCTAGAATCATCTAGACCTGGTAGCAAGTCCTCCCTCCAATGTTTAATAACTGTGTGGAGGCAAGCAATTTACTGAGCCTCTCTAGCCATATTTATTTAAGGTAATAAACATGAGAAATACTACTATCTACATCAGACAGTAGTTGTGAATATGAAATTAAATACATATAAAAGGCTTGCTAACCTGGCTGATGTGCCGTAGGAGCTCAATAAATGTTAATTCACTCCTGGTTAATCACTCTCATATCAGAGAATTTTCTTTGACTGGGTCAGAGCAACCTGCCCCACTATTGATATCCTTGAAATATAATTCCAGGCTAACCATAATTCAAATCTGCACTAAATCAGATAGAATAGGATGGCCCTTGCTTTTGTCCCAAATTCTCACCTGTCCTTTACTCTTCTAGGAATGCCTATTGGGTGCCAGCTATGTTTAAGTTCCATGTTGGACCCTTATCTACTTCATCTCCTGTAGTCATTGTGACTGAAATGAGATAGTTCTTGTGATTCCAAGTTACCACAAAGGGGACTGAATTTCTGGAAACTTGACTAACTCAAAGTTTCACAGCTAATAGATGATAATTCTATCTCCGTATCCTGTCCTACTTTACCTTTCTACCTCCCTCCCTGTTCTGTGATATCAGAGAGGCTTCAGAAGTATAGTTTCTATAAATCATCCTGATATTTAACCTGATAAACTAATCAACACATGAAAAAAAAGTAGAGCATTAGCCTTACTCCACAGCCAGGGGATGTTGGCAGCACAAATAATGCTGTGCTTCCCTTGGCTTGCTGGTTGAGAGCATTGCTCTGCATGCAGAGATCCAGTGATATAATATGCAGGCCAGGGAGGAAAACTACCACCCCTTATCAGATGGCCCATGGGGAGATGGCGGGAGACTAAGCTGGCACTGGGCACAAGGGCTAAACTGAAAGCAACTGACAGTGCAGGCAAAGAATGTGGTCACTGCCCCTGTCTTGCACCTGTATTCATGTTGACTTTTCTACCACCTTTCTTAGGTTTCTAGGAAATACGATGGAGAAGACAAAGCTTCCAAATGCACATCATTTGTGAAAGCTTCTGTTCAGATCCTAATCTGCTCACTCTTTCTTCTCAGCAGAGCCAGTATAGAAGCATCCAGGAACCTTGTGAGTCTAGACTGAGTTAGGCATGAGCAGCCTTCCCTTTTCCAAGGCCCCACAAAGTCCTCCAAGTCCACAGTTTTCATCCAAGGAGGGAGAGACAGCAATGGAAGGAGAGAGATGCATTTATACATTTTTACCCTTTCATTTTCCTCTCCAAAAGCTGAGGTCCTAGGCTTCCATAGTTCCATTGTGAATCCATAATAGATGCTTCCTGTTTCTTGAAGAATGTCATCATTTTATCCTTACTTTACTTACTATTTTATCCTGAGAGTAGGCATTTAATAGACATTTGAGAACATTTTTATTACGAAATACTGAAGAAAAGATTGTTACACTTTTCAAATCAATTGCTTGGGAAAATAGAAAATGAGAAAAAGGTCAGATGAAATGGTAATTTTAATAAGCAAATTTTCATTTTACTTATTAGGAGAACATCTGTGTACATTTGAAAAATAGTGGTGACTCTACGTGGGAGACTCAGTATTAGACAATTCTTAGAGTGTTCAGTGGTTTATGTGGACCACTTGAAATCATTTTGCAGCATCCCCACAAGGAGAGCCTCAGCCACAGGTACTTTTAGTAATAGATCTATGGACGATTGTGATGATGTATGTAAAATGACATGTTAAGGAAATGACCATAAACTGATCACTGGAGCCATAAGAGACTGACTACAGGCAGATTGTTTGATGATTTTATTATTCGAAGTATGAAGTTTGGGAATTTACTGCCTAGCTGGTGGCAATAGCAACAATTAGTTAATAAGTATAAAGAATATGTACAATTTTTAAAATTATTTTTTGCTGCTTGGATGTTGGAAGTAAATGAGAGACTCCATGTTTTCAAGTCTTAGCTATTGGAAGGTTGACAGTAGTAAACAGTTGGCTTGGGGAAAAAATGAAGTCAGTCTTAGCTGTTTTGAAATAATGGTGGCTTATTTGCTGGCTGGATGGGTGGGGACATGGAACAGGCAGTTAGAAGTAGGTGACTGAAGTTCAAAAGAGAGGGCATGACTATAGATAAAGGTTATGGAGTCATTTCTATAGGAGAAGTAATTAAAATCACAAGAGAACTAACCTGCTCTCTCTAAGAGAAAGAATACAGAGCTGGAACTGTTGAAGATGGATCTGGAGTCTACCAGGGTCAGCCAATGTTTTCTGTAAAGGGCCCAAGTAAATATTTTAAGCTTTGTGGGCCAAAGATCTCTTTTGCAACTACTTAACTAATCCATTGTAGAGAAAAAGCAGCCAGAGATAACATGTAAATGCATTTGCCTGACTGTGTTTCAATAAAAATATATTACCTGGAAGTAGCCAAAAAGGTCTATATTTACAAAGAAAGAAGAAGGAAGAACAACGAGGGAGGAGGGCATCACATGTCCCATGTGGTATTTGACCTTTAAGTTCAGGAGTTGCTACAGTAACCAGTCTAATCAGAGGGGATATCAAGGCCCAGGATCTGCAGCCTTTATAAGCTGTAGGGAAAAAGAACTCAGTGGGGTCCTTTTCTCCTCCCATTCTGTGGGACTCTTTCCCTCTCCCTACATGGGAGTCTGTACTTGGTCTTCAAGAAATTTCCACCTTCACTATAAAAAATAAACAAACAGGTGACTGGCTACATTTGGCCCAAGGACTTTAAGTTTGCAGACCTCTGGTCTAGAAAGCTAAGTTCCATGAGGGCAAGAACAATGTCTTCTTGGCTCACTACTGTATCTTCAGCACTTAACACAGCAGGTTCTTAACAGTCATTTGTTTAATTGATGAATTATGACTTGCTGAGATTATGTCTACATTAGCTTTGAGGAATAAAGAAGACCAGGAGCAATTTAAGAGTTATGAGAACAATCAAGATTGTATGGTATAGACAAAATCAAGAAAACAGTGTGTCAACAAAGAAAAGTCTAGCAATGATGATGACTCTGATAGATTATGAATAATGAGGAGTTTAACTTTTTGGCAATCAGTAACAAGTCAGATATTGAGGTGCATAAGATAATAATAAGATCACAGGAATAATATAAAAGAAAGGACATATACACAAAATAATCTAGGTGTCAGGATGGAAGTAACTTTGTGAAGGCATTTGTATGGTTTAATTTCAAGTTACTGTCCTTAATATGTTTACAATTTCAGTAAAAAAGATATGATATTAATTATAATGGAAAATGTGTGGATTAGATTCTTAAAAAATCTAACATCATGATTTTGTGACTCTTTCAAGGAGAATCAGTCAAACTTGTTTTTGTTGTTGTTTTCTTGACATTCTGTAGATAAAATAAGCAGCTTGACTAATTTTTTAAAGTAGTTGTGTTGATATTTGTCAAGCATTTCTGAACTATTTTCTCTAAATTTATGAGCTTAACTTTTGTGAATTTCCAACTTTACTTTATGAAGTCAATATTAAACATATGACTTAAATATTTTCTTTGTAATATTATTTTCCAACATTTATTTATTCCTTCCACATCATTCCACACAGAGCTGTCAGAATTTCTCCATGATCATTTCATAGAAAATTTTATTCTCAAAACCCACTTATCCCAAGGTAAATTGATGGATTTTGAATTAATAAATTCCAGAAGGAAAACATCAGCATTCTTATACTTCAATTCAAATTATTTAAATTCCTTTGCCCTTAATTATAGCCACCTGTCATTCTAAATTCACACCATTATTTTTAACAATGGGAAATTATTATTATTTTTGTGCAATGTTGATCACCTTTGTGTCATTTGATACCTCGTGTGGTTAGTAGTTATGCCTGTACAGGTGGGTGAAAAACAGCCACACCATAAACATGTCTAATCATGTCATTGAAGCTTTTCTTGGAATAATTGGAGTTTGATGATGGAGCAGGAGAAAAGAGGGAATGGAAATTGAGGAAAAGGGTCTCAGCCTGAATTTTCCAAATTGGCTATTTATCTGGTTAATTCTTCATCTTTCCTCATCACCATGTCTGAATTGAGAAAATCTTCCTAATGATAATAAACTATGTCAAGAACAGATGGCTGATTTGATGTGATGAAAATAGCTGTGTCAATTGAGGGTATTTTTTTCCTTACCCATTTTGCTTTTCATCACTCTGGGGTTGATGGTTCGTATGTTTTTTTTTTCTTTTACAGAATTTACCCTCAGCCCAATATAATGGGGTGTATCTCTCCTCAAAAGCAGTTTGGATCCTTTTCTCTGAAAGAAAGAATGAAGAAGTAGCTTTTTAAAAAAGCAATCACCGCCTTTCCCACCTTTTCAATCCTTTAGTTCCGTTACTTTTGGAAGGATCAGTTCACAACAAATGTTTAGTGTCAGGAATTTTGCAGTTTCAGGCCTTGACAGCTTGGCATGAAAAGCGGTGGCATTATGTCAATTGTAAATGAGTATGCTATTTACATACTAATTAAACTTTGCACTAGTGGGGTGAAAGAAAGTCCTTTGGAGCACCCCAGTTATTCTGTTTATATTGTTGTTATGTATTTAAACAGCCCATTGTTTGGTGTGTCACAGCTTCATTTCCTAAATATCATTTTGTCTTGCATGACTTTGACCATATTACTCCACTGCTTGGCAAATCAAAGAGTTTGCTGTTGATGATGTTGATGATAGTAACAGCTTTTATCAATTGCTTTCTATAGGCCGTGCCTATGGCATTTTGTTAAACAAATTTTGTACTTTAATTCACTTAATCTTCAAAATAAGATGGGAATGGATATTACACCCTTTTTACACATAAATAAATTGGGGTCACACTGTCTCTAAGTGAGGACATCAGACTCCAATATCTGTGCTGTTATCCATCCTAACATACTGCTTCCCACTCTGGGGTGTCACTGATCCACAACATACCCTGCTGCTGTCTGATGTAGCCAAGGTAACTGAAAATACACCAAGAGCAAGAATTGCACTTATCAACTCAATCTATTTACTTAAGGGAAAAGGTGAAAACAATAAAGAAAATATGCATATGATCCACTATAATTTTTGCTTATTTACATGAGACATAGATTGTAGACACAGGCTACAATTACATACATATTTCCCACTGCCTTTCAGTGCCATTGTATCCTGTCTCATACCAAGACTGGCTGTCCGGTCTCGCAGCGATGCCATTACCTAGAATTCCACATGTGCTCTGGGTCAGGAACCTGATTCAGGAATACCAATAGTGTCTTTAGTTTATATAATGAAAAGTGATGAATAGCCTATTGAGCTATTTTACTCTCCTGCTTCACATCTACAGAAAGTGGTTTATTGGATTTGGCTAAAGACATTTTTTTTCTCCTCACTGGATAAGAAGCAGAGTCAACATTATATCATACCTGTGTGGGAGTTGGCTTAACAAGATATTCAGGATAAAGAACAAGATCAGAACTTTTCCTGGCTAGGTCTGGAGGAGCTCACCATGCATGTGATATTTATACCCTTCTTCGAGAGTGCAGAGTTGGCATTCTTTGGCATTGTCAACAGAGTCCTGGGCTGCATTTCTTTAAAAAAAAAATGACAGAAATAGGAAACCTAGGTAGTTGACATTGAAATAACTTGCCAAGAGAGGGTTGAACATATAATCCTTTCTAGCTTTTTCCTCGCTATTTTCAACAATCTTCAAGGTTGAAATAATTCCATAGTAGAGTTAAACATCCAAGGGAAGAAAAGAAAGAATATAGACTTTAGTTCTTCATCATTATGACTACCATGCCACAGCTCATGAAATGTGACATAGTTTTGCTCCATAACCTTGCCAAAGGGTGGGAAAAATCGAAACTTAAGCCGATAACTCGAATGGTTCCAGAGATATCAACTTGTGAAAAATCATAATTTTGTATTGTGCTGAAAAGCCACCTTACAACACAGGGACTACCATCACTCTTTAATATCCAGCAGAGCCCCCCGCTGTGCTTTGTCAGTCACTAGCAACATCCAAGTCTGCCTGTAAAAGTAATTCACACTTTTTTCACAACACTGTTGCTTTAATTACCACTGAACTCTGCTGATGCTCAGGCAGGCCTGGCAGGACCAAGGGAGGGTCAGAGCCACAAAAGAAGCAAATAGCTTTTTTTTCCTTCTTACTTTATTATTTAACAAACCATCTTTGATGGGAATGTTTCTAGTTCTGAGGCCAGGACTTAACTCTGAGTTCCCTTGGTGTATTCATTATATATAATAAAAGAAAGTTACAGATGCCATTGAGAGAGAGAGAGAGAGAGAGAGAGAGAGAGAGAGAGAGAGAGAGAGAGAGAGGGAGAGAGATGGGAACAGAGAAAGAGAGAAAATATTATCTACAGTCCTAATTAGAAATTAAAAATTTGGACAAAGAACATACTTAGCTATGCACAACTGGCAAACAGTAATTGCGTTTCTCATACAGCTATTGCTTTCTGCAAATATATCTCCTATAGTAAAGTCTGGCTGGACAGAGCTCAATCTGTGTACTTCTTTACTAAGGATTTTTTTTTTTCAGGATTAGTTAACAAAATAAATCACGCACCAAAGAAAACCATATAACTACCCAAATCAACTAGTGCATAAAAGTAATACAAAGAACCATTGCTTTATAAATAATATGACAGCAATATGATAGGTAGAACATCTTATGTGTATATTGCACCTTTCATCCCAAATCACAAAACATTTCTCCAATAAAATAATCCCTGTGAAACCATCTCTCATAGTTTCCTCCACATAGAATATGAGGGTGTTTCCCATTAATGTCATACATACTTTTAGGGAAAAAATACATGGATCTGTTAACAAAGGTAAATGACTTAAAAAGTGCTAAGCTTTTTCCAGACTTTAAAATTCCATGTTTAAAGCATTATAATTTAAAGTTATACTATGGCCTTGCCTAATGCTACTATTGTTGATTATTTATCATTTATTGTTTACTTATTTATAATCTGTTTTGTCACTCTGGTGCACAGTTTAGCTGGAAAGGACAGTGCTGTGATAAATTAATCCAGGAAAAGTTTAATCATCAGATTCTATTGTAGACCAATCGACACATATTCCAAATCCTCTATGGTTTGGTCCCAACATTTTATTATGGACTAGAGGCCCGTTGCAAAAAGAGATTCGTGCAATAAGCCTTCCTTCCCTTGGCTTCCAGCACCAGTTTTCCTGTGGCACCTGGGACCCAGACTTTTGCTCCAGCTAGAGTCTGCCTTCTTTGTCTTTGCTGCAGGCTCTGGCCAGAGTCTGCAGTCTTCATCTTCACTGCAGACTCTGGCCAAAGTCTGCCATCTTCATCTTCATCTCCAACTGGAGTCTGCAGTCTTTGTCTTTGCTGTGGCAGAAGTGCCACTCCTGTAGATCCCTTTGCCTCTGCCTCACCCCACCCTCCCTCCCATAGCAGGCATCCTGCCCTGCCCAGCCACTTCAAGCTTGGAACAGCTGGGCAGCCACCATCTTTGTTCTTCTAATTTGCATATTTCCTCTTGATTGGCTGGTGGGTGTAGCAGAGTGATAGTCAATTTGCATGTTTCTCTTTTATTAGTGTAGATGTTTTTATTCCAATCTGTGTAAACCCTATAGGTCAGTGGCTCCAAAATCTGACTGTTCATCATAATCTCTCAGGGGGAGGGCATTTAAAATTGGGACATCTTGGAAGTGAGGTGTAGAGTCTATCACTGTGACCAGGTTCTTGGGTTTCACAATTCCTAGATTGCTAGTCAGTCTCAGTGTTTCCCTCGTCTCATCAGCTGTCTGGAATTCTCCAGGTGGAGCATGGGTGCCATTTAAGACATCATATGGTATTAACAGCTTCTGTCATCCTTTTCCTCATCCTCTACAACCTCTTTGTGCTGTTGTTATACCTACTTTGAATATAACCTTTAATGTCATACATTTATTGAGAAATGTTGTCTTCCTTGTGAGCATGTACACCTTTTTCAAGTCACAGCTTTAGATTTCTCCCTTCTTAGGGAACACCTTCCTGACATAGAAGGAAAGAAGTAGGTTTGGAGTGATAAAGAACTGAAGTTCAAGTCACTGTTTTTTTACTTACTCTATCACCTCACACAGGTCACTCAATCTTTTCTAGCCTCAGTCCAACAGAAAACAACTATGAGGAGATTGTTCTGGCATGTCTGTTAGAATGATTAGGTGACTTAATTGATGTAAAGCAGTTGGCATGTTTTTTAAGATCATTTCTTATGTAGACTCCTCAAGTCAACATAAACATTTCTTCTTATATATGTCCACAATTCTTGTAATAAACCCCAGCTAGCTAGAACAGCAAGTTAAAAGATACCAAGTCATAAAAAAGTATAATGCATTTGAGGAAGGGTTAACAATTTTTAGTGGATGGACTTTAGGATACTTTCAGAAAATGTGTTGGAGAGATTGACCGAAATCACATTGGGACAGGCATTTTAGATTCAATAAAGAAATTTTACCTACTATGATTTCTTAGAATTCCTGGAGTAGTTATGGAAGCTTCCCATATTCTTTAGATAAAACATAATTAAATATCTTAAACACCTCAGCTGATCATATACATGGTGATGACATGTTGCCTAGGAAAGTTCTGGTACATCATTGCCAAAGCATGATTGCCATTCTGCATCCAGGATAGGTTCAGAGTAAATTAGCTATGCCAAACATGGCACTATGCCTTGAGTCAAATGAGACTGTCACATTCCTAATTCTCATTTCCCCCCAAACTAGACAAACTGTTTCATAAGGGATTTTTTAAGTGCTTATGTTTCAAAGTGTAATTCCTACAAATCTGGGATACTAATGTGTTAGCCACATACCATGTTGAAGTTTGTCCAGAGTGCATGTGTTCCTTCCTGAAAAGGAGGAAAGCAAACTGCCAATCAAAAGGCTAGTTACAGGTTGTGGGCCTAGACCAGATTGGTGATCATTGCTGGCGTAGTACCCAGCACAGTGTCCTGTATACTGACATGCTCAGAAAATGTTACTGGATCCTGTCAAGCCTTCCATATTCCAACTAGGAGCTTCCTTTGATGACATGACATTTGCTCAACCTAAAGCAGGAAGGAAGGCAGTAGTATGGACAGTCTTCAATTAGCCAAAAGATTTTAATCTACTTTGCAGAACTAATCAAATGGTTGTACTTCCCCAGCGTTCATGTGAATTGCACCCTAGCTGGAGGTTAACGGACTAAACAATAGCAGCAGCAATTAAGTGGATGTAAATGAATGTGATAGGCTAATTCTCACAAGGAGAACATCAATGTGTCACTGTCAATGCTCTAGTATTGTGAATAAAAGAGGAATTGACTGGATGAAGAAAGGAATATGTAGCAATTCTGTGAGAAGGTATGTGCTTCAACTTGACTAGTTGAGAAATTCTTTGGAAGTAGTCAGGAGGAATAAAAATAAGTAATGACAACAGTTCTCTTCTATATATCCTCTTGTGGGAGGGTAAGAAAGAAAACACTACAATAAATACATTCAAGGTATTATACCTCATGGTGTACCTAACTATGCAATAGATTGTTGGATATAGAATTGAGTAAAACACAAATCTACTTACAATAAGGGGAAGGACAGTTTCATGACCTGGGAAGCTGAGACTTCAACAGAGGACAAACTTCCCCCGACTTTTTTACATTTGTAAGTGGGGACTGATTGACAAGATAAGTAGGCTGTAGAATTTTATTGCTGCATGGTTTTGGCATAGTCTAGAGACAGAAGTTTGTAGGGCAATAGAAAAATGAGATTTTGCTTACATTCTTCAGCATTTTGATGCTTTTGTGGAAATTATTCATGTGTAGAAGGGAATGTGGGGCTTGGAGAGAATGTGAAATCTGCAAAAGTTCTGGAAATTCTTTCCAGTAAACGCATCTACAAACATTATGTAAGCTGTTTGAAAGAGTGGGATTGTATGAATGTGCTGAATATAGCCTGATGCCCTGATTCCTGCTCCTTGGGGCATCCTGAAAACTAGGTAAGGAAAAGTTCTGTGTCCAGAATTCTGACAGGGGAGAGTCACAATCTACTCTTTAGAGGACATTCCTGTGTATTAGCTCCCTGAACATAGATGGACATATCATAGATAGGCCTGTTAACTGTCATATGTATAGTCTGCCAGAAATCAAAGGATGGAGGAGGAAAGTAGACAAAGTGTGTAAATGAAGGAAGACAAGGACAATACAATGTATGGGATAAAAAAAATCATCTTTTGAATAATAGTTTCTCAAAGGGCAACTGAAGCATTAGAGTAAATTAATGGAAATTGAGCAAGATTAATATATTGGTAGATTAAGAGAATGAATTTAAAAATATGGAAAGGAAAGGCAGATACATCGATAGTCTTTTTTGAGTATGCTCAGAAGATTTTTAAAAATCATAATCAGAAAAATCAATGTTTTGAGAGTTGTTGGAACCCAAAGAACTCAAATTATTTATCAATATACAAATACATTATATAAACAATGAGATTGAAATAAAGCTATACATTAGTGATTTTCAACCTTTTTCATCTCATGGCACATATAAGCTAATCACTAAAATTCTATATAGCACATGAAAAAAAATATGTTTTGACCTATCTGACAAAAAAGGTATAATTTTGATTCACTCACACTGAACAGCTATTGTTGTGTTGGCTATTGTCATTTTTTTATTGGATAATTTAAGGGAAAGAGGTCAGTGCCCCTGACTAAAAAGTGAGGTATTGCAGGTTTTAAAAATTCTTGCAGCACCTCCCCTCCTTGAAAATTGCTGCTGCATAAGAGTGAAGTGGTTGTATAGTTTTTGTTTTTAACTTTTCTGTAAGTTTTTAAAATTGTTTAACAGAAATCCATAAGTTCTCATTTTTTTCCAGGATCAAACCTATGACTTTATTTATTTCTATAAATAAATTTTATTGAGAAAATTTGAACTTGAACAATCAAATTGAGGAGTCAATACAAATCTAAATGTAGTTAAATTAGTTGTATAACTGACTTCTATTGGTTTCTCTGTCCCATCCTTTTGTGGACAAAGCCACAGAAGATGTGAAAGCAATATTAGCGACATCATATTTAGCAGATTTAGATAGAAATATTACAAATTAGCAATTTATTTCCAATAAAAGATGAAACAATGATGATGAATAGCTTATTGGAGTATCATGCTTCAGTGATTTAAATGAAATCAGACTTTTTCCATACACAAAATCTTTGAGGTTTTAAAGCATCTGATCTGTATGTTTAATTGAAGACTAATGTTACACTTACATATGGGTTGGCAGGAAGGAAGACAAGAGAATGCAAAAATGAAAAGGTCAAGCAGTTTTATAAATTATTCGCCAGTAAGTTTAACACATCCATATATTGTAAAATGCTAGAACCATTCTTATGAACAGAAAATGTGAACACAAAGAAGTATGGGTAAGAGGCTCTGGAAAACCAACATCATGCATTTAAAAGAAAGGAGAGGATAGAGGCCTAAATTTGACTCCATTGAGATAGATTACTGGTTTCATCTATAAGTAGAAGGCAGGGCCTTAGATATACCTTGTATGGTGCAGCAAATGTGCAATTCAAGGAAATATTAATCCATTTGACTATTATTTACACAGACATAGTACTACAATAAAATACTTTTTTTTTCTCTGTATAAGTTAGGTAAAACTGTATATGTATTATGCTAAACGTGAAGTAGGAGGCAAGCTAGAATTAGAAAACTTATGCCCTTCTCTTTTAAGTCCAAGAAATACCAGCTCAAGTGATCAACTTGTAACCATGTTCCTGATAAAAATTATTAAAATGACAAAGGGTGTGAGAAAAGATTTTATATAAATTTTGTTTTCTGATCCCTGATAAGCACTAAAAACATAGCATTTAATGTACAGCATGATGACTATAATAAAAAGAAAAAATTAAATACTGGCAATACTCTGAGTAGTAGGTGCTTTCATCACACAACAAAATGATAGCTATGTGAGAAGATATACTAATTAGCTTAACTATAGTCATCATTTCACTATATATATATACATATATATGTATATATATATTATATATGCATATCAAGTCATGTTTTTAATCCTAATTATATGCATTTTATTAAACAAATTCCTATATAATAAAAGAGTAATATGCAAATCGACGAAACAGTGGAACAACTGTTCGCTATGACATGCACTGACCACCAGGAGGCAGAAGCTCAATGCAGGAGCTGCCCCCTGGTAGTCAGTGCACTCCCACAGGGGGATCGCCACTCAGTCAGAAGCCAGGCTCACGGCTGGCAAGCCCAGCAGCAGGTGAGCAGTAAGGAGCAAGGGGTCCCGGACTGTGAGAGGGATGTCTGACTGCCAGCTTAGGCCTAATCCCCAGGCCAACAGGTGGACATCCCCCGAGTAGTCCTGGACTGTGAGAGTGCACAGGCCAGGCTGAGGGACACCCCTCACACCCTGCCCAGTGCATTAATCTCATCAAAGAATAAAAGAAACCATGGTCTCTCTTTGCTCTAATATACTCTTAATTTCTGAAATTTAGTAACATCTATAGGGACTCAGTAGGGACAAGAAGGGAAGTTAAAAATACTTATCCTAATTTTATCGGAGGAGAAATGATGGTTTGCTTATTTGAATTTATACAGTTATAATGGATAGGAAAACAGATGGAAATTAGGTTTCATAGCATCTGATTCTTCAAAAGGTGTATATATATGCTCTTAGCTTTTGACCAGAACAAAGCAAAACCTCTTGTATGGTTGAACAAACTTGTGTGAACTCTTTTCATTGTGTCAGGAATTACTCTATATACTATGTATCCATGTTGGGACAGAAATCATTGCATTAATTCTTATGTTAAATACAAAAAATATAAAGGAAAAGAGAAAAAAGAAAGAGAAGAGAGGAGAAGAGAGAAGAGGAGAGGAGAGGAAGAGGGAGAGAAACAATGCCTAGGGTAAAATCTGTGGCCATTATAAATGTTTTTTAAAAACTGTTTCTAGATTATCAAAAGACATGGCATTTCCTAATAATGGTGTAAGATATATGCAATGTATATATATTTAAGGAAAATGAACCAGATTTCACTGCAGTATGTAGCCATTAATGCCAAACACTAATCTATGTAATCCTTGATCTTTATCAAAGATGATGTGATTAGACAAATTATTAAAAATAAAATTATTAAAATGGATAGACTGCCATTTTGAAAGCCATTCTTTCATGGGCCTGTGCCATGTGCATATATAAAATGGTTTTTCTAAGAGCAAAATGCACTTGCAGGATTTGTTGTGAATTTGAACTATTTTACCACAAGTTCCATACATGTCTTTCTGTTGGGTGAATGGTAGTGTACTCTATTTGGCCTCTAAAATGATAACAGAGTTAAATCATTTGGAGTGCAAACTCCCACGCATAGACCAGTCACTCTAGCCAGTGGACAGGTAGTCAGTATGTATGCAGGTAGGCATTCACCATTCCTCATCGTGGTATCAGCTTAGCAGGAGAAACCTGGCCTCTTCTAGGATGCAAAACACTCTGAGATTCCCAGGGTTCGGCATTAGCTATCTCACACCAATTGCTGACTTCTCTGTGAAGTTCATGAGAAATGACAAGTTTTTTTTTTTTTTTTTTGCTTCAGTGTATAGAAACCACTAAACATACTTTCTATTTTCATGAGATTAACTTCTGACATATTTCAACATACAAGTAGATATACACAAGCTTGATATGAAGCAGGGATTTAATATATATCCTATGTGTATATAGCAATGCACACATACTCAGAGTGAAATAAATATAATTGAACTTTTCTGACATTTGTCTAGTCCATACATTCTATTAAAGTGAAGTAAATTGAAGATAGAAGCTTTCAGATCCACAACATCTACTTCTCAGAAACATGAGAGACTTTTTAGTAATATGGAATAGGATGAAAAATGCAGTCACAATATTAATAAGACACTAGAGTAAAAGACAGAGACTACAACCATCCTCCACCACCAACTGCCCGCACCCAGGTTTCCCCATACCACACAGGGATCTTCATGAGCTTTGTCTTGACAATTTGACCTTACTGAGCTGAACTATGCCCAGTTCTGACAGCCACATAAAACTCAACAACAAATAAGAAACCAGTGGGGTCTTTTCAGATTTAGGATCATGTTCAACCTTATGAATCAGATTTTTCTATGTGTGGACATGACAACTATGGAAAACTGTAATTTAGGACATATTCTCTTTATCCTTTTATGTAGAATTCCACTTTAATGTGATGCAAATGACAGTAGGAAATACATTCAGTGAATGTTAAAGCCTTCCCATTAGAAATTCTGTGTGCATGCTACATTCTAATTCATGTACAGTCAAAACCCTGATAAAATCACACTGATGATTTGACTGCTGCACTTATCGTATTAATGAGGATACTTTATGCCTTTTGAAAATTGGGATATGGTCCATTATGTGATTGTAAATGATGTGATTGTATCACATAAATTTGTTATTCAATCCCACCCCTCCCTCCAGTCAGCTCCATATATGAGAGGATTCATTGGAGAGCCAGAACTGAGGCTGGAAAACTGAACTGAAAATTAGATTCTTCTAATTTTGTCTTTATTGCCATTTATAAAAAAATACTAGAACGCCAGTGCATGAAATTTGTGTACAGGGTGTGTGTCCTGCAGTCCAACCTGCACCCTCTCCAATCTGGGACCCCTCGAGGGATATCTGACTATTGGAAATCCCTCTCACAATCCAGGACTACTGGCTCCCAACTGCTTGCCTTCCTGCTTTCCTGATTGCCCCTAACTGCTTCGGCTTGCCAGCCTGATCACCCCCTAATCACTCCCTTGCTATCCTGATTGATGTCTAACTGCTCCCCTGCCAATCTGTTTGACCCTAACTACCCTACCCTGCAGGCTTAATTGCTCCCAACTCCCCTCCATTGCAGGCCTGGTCCTTCCCAACTGCCCTCTCCTGCTGGCCTTCTTGTGGTGGCCATCTTGTGTCCACATAGGGGCAGCCATCTTTGACCACATGGGGGCAGCCATCTTGTGTGTTGGAGTAATAGTCAATTTGCATATTTCTCTTTTATTAGATAGGATAGAGGCCTGGTGCATGGGTGGGGGCCAGCTGGTTTGCCGTAAAGGGTGTCCCGGATCAAGGCGGGGGTTCCCTTGGGACATGTGGTGACCTGGGTGAGGGGCCTATGGTGGTTTGCAGGTCAGTCATGCCCCCTGGCAACCCAAGTGGAGGCCCTGGTATCTGGGATTTATTTATCTTCCACAATTGAAACTTTGTAGCCTTGAGTAGAGGAAGCCAAGGCAGGCCAGGGCTGCAGAAGCTTTGCTTCCTCCATTGCCAGGAGCAACTCAAGCCTCCTGCTCTCTCCAGCTCCATGGCTGCTGCCATTTTTGTTGGGATTTATTTATTTTCTATAATTGAAACTTTATAGCCTTGAATGGAGGCCTGAGTCATGGTGTATAGAAAGCTTGGCTTCCTCCATCACTGGGGAAACCCAAGCCTCCTGCTCACTCAGTGGCCACAGCCATCTTGGCTGGGTTAATTTGCATACTCACTCCTGATTGGCTGGTGGGTGTGGCTTGCAGGTGTAGCAGAGTAATGCTTAATTTGCATATGACTCTTTTATTAGATAGGATAATATAATAAGCATGTGAATACATATTTGAATATCTATATCTGTTTATTTTTTACCCTTCTTCTCCTTCTCCTTCTCCTTCTCCTTCTCCTTCTCCTTTGTTTCCCTCAAAACCATAGGTCACCAAGAAATTCAAAATGAAAGAATGTAGTAGATAGGCCTGAGGTTCCCTGGAGTATGTTGTGTATGCCCCCGCAGCTGCCACAGCTCCCCTTGCTTCTTGGCCAATCCTGGATTGGCTATTGCATGGAAATTGTCTCTTTGCTCTTGCAACAGGTGAGAGGTTTGAGAACTGTTGTTCGCCAAGGTTTCCTGAGTTTGAGTTGCATTTGCATTCCTAAAAATACCTCTTCCTCCTTTTATTTATTTTTCTTTCTTGCCTACCTAATTAGTCATCATTTGCTCCCAGGAGTGCCCAGTGGGAGTGATCTTTAAACACAGCTGCAGGAGTCCTTTGGCTTCTTTCTGCCCTTGAGCCTTCTGTTTCTGAATCCATAGCATAAGCTATGGTCAAGAGCTACTTTTTCTCATCCTGTTCATCACTAGAGACACAAACAACTCATCTGGCATCAAGATTTTCAGAGTTCCCACAGAATAAGTTAGATCAACTCCAACAGAAGTGGTTTCAGGACTCACAAATTAAAACAAAGGAGAGGACCACTGCCCCTTTGGCTGAATAGCTCTCATAGCCCTGGAGGGCTACACACTTAATTGCCTCTTTAATGATGACCCATAGTCTTAACAGTAATTATCAGAGAGAAGTCCACAGACAGCTGCTTTCTGTCCACCCAAGCCACAGCAATTGTCAACTGCTGCCTGTACTTCTGTGTTTCTTAAATATTATCTTTGGTTTGAGATTCCTTAGTATTTGTAGGCTGGATTATGTTTTTCCTTTATTCTTTCAAAATATTATCTTTTGTTGCCAGTTACTTAGAGGAAGTGACGATGTCCTTCACAATGGAACACTCTCTGGAATATACAAATGAACAAATGCCAATGTTCTTGATACTCACATTTTGGATTCTTGTTCTTGCTCACCTTGGATCCTGGCCTCTAGGCTTTGTCAAACTGTGTTTTCTCAGAGCTCAGCTGTTGTGGATGAAATTGTTGTTATTGTTGTTTAGGTCTTTCTCAGTCCTGCTTTAACATAAAAAATAGATAGTACATGTATTCACTCACTTTGCCCCATCCCAAAAGACAGAGGAGTGCCATTCAGAATGATTTACATAGAAGAATACAAATATTATTATAAAATCTATTTTTAAATGGTTTATGGGGAAAAGGTAAGTTGCTTGACCAAGATATACCAAAAGATCAGAAGGTCTTTCATGATAGGAAGTAGGTTTTTTTGTTGTTGGTTTTAGTTTTAGCTTATTTCAGATTCAAGGCCAATAAGAGCTTTATACAATCTTTGGACAAAGCATGCTACATCCTAATCTCTGCAAATCCACTTGGTTCTCTTCACCTCTTCCCTTATTAATCCGTTCTACAGAGCAGAACCCTGCTCATTGCTGCTATACATACTGTATTTTTACGTTTCTATTACTGAATGGTCTTTTTTATATTTTTGCTTTATCTTGCATTAAGTTACTCACAGCTTGGTCTGTAGAATAGGATACCATCACTGCCTACATTTAGACAACAGCACCTGTCATCTTGCTTCATATATTTCACTTCAACCTTTTTTTTCAGGAGGAAATTCATTTGAGAAATCTTGGCTCTGCCTAAGGGGATGAATCATTTACTTTTCATTCTGGCTAAAAGTTGTATCCTCTCTCCTTTTGTTAATAAACACAACTAATTTATATATTATCAGGTCCTGTTAGTTAACTCAATTGTCTAATTGTTGTAGTTTTAAGAAAGACCAAGTCATTTTCTTACTTTCAATCATTGTTGGTCTATTTTATGGGTTCCACAATGCCATAGTCACAAGTCTGCTTACTTTCTTTAGAAGATTTTTCTGTTTCACTCTGAAGTGCAGCATCATAGATGTAGTGCATTTTCCTCCCATGCGTAGGAAATAGGGCTACTCAGTCCCCTGTGAAAGAACAGAGAGGAAGACATTAGGCCTGTCAATATTTCTGTGGTTGGTTTTAGTCCTTAGACTCTATATCTGTGGATGGGAGCAGCCTAGCATACTTAACTCTTGATGAATTTGCCCTGATTTTTCTTCCCTCTTGTATTTCCTAGTATGTTGTTTCTTAGAGTAAATTTTCTTACCTAAGAGGATCTCTCCTTTTCTCTCTTGACAATGCTGAGTAAATCAGGATGTGGAATATTACCCATGCAACCTGCTCCCTGAGAGGCATTGCTGGCTGAAACCATGCTGTTTCTATGCCATTCTATACCCAACTGTGGATAATAACAGAATTGATTTTACCTGAAGAAAGACAAAGGAACCTCAGGGCTACTTTCTGCATTATTTGGTTCTCAGGTTATTCTGCTCTTGAATGCTAAGATCTCTCACTGAAATATTGGGTCATATTTAGCTTCCTTTATGGCATTGGGCTGTTGCTGTTCTGTGCTTCTGTGTGTGTGTGTGTGTGTGTGTGTGTGTGTTGCCAAATTATAACACGGGTAACTTTGTGTTTTCAAGTCCTCATGAGTACCTTTTTCTTTTTCTAAACTTTTAAAAAATATACATATATTTTTAATTTTTTACAGAGAGGAAGGGAGAGAGATAGAGATTTTGCCCTAGCCAGTTTTGCTCAGTGGATAGAGCATCCATCTCTGGGCCAAAGAGTCCTGCGTTTGATTCTGGTCAAGGGCATGTACCTCGGTTGCATGCTTCTCCTCGGCCCAGGCCTTGATCAGGGCGCATGCAGGAGGCAGTCAATCAATCAATGTTTCTCTCTGTCTTTCCTTCTCTCTTCCCCTTTCTCTCTGAAAATCAATGGAAAAATATCCTCAGCTGAGGATTAGAAAATAAATAAAGTAGATGTTAATCTGGAGACTAAAACTTAGCTTTCAGATCCTCTGACAGGTGAGTTTAAAGAAGACTATTCTTTAATAAGTTGTAATATGACCACAAATAAGTAAACTTAAATAAATTATGAGGGCAATACTAATAATAGACATTATAAATTGAGTACTTAGTACATCTCATGCATGTTCCAGTTGCCTCATGCTCATTAATTAACTAAATCCTTACAACAACCCCATTAGGTTTTATCCTTATTTTACAGATGTAGAAACAGGCATAGGGAGAGGTTATGTTACTTGTTGTAGCCATAGTTGGTAAGTGGCAGATCCAAGATTCAAACCATGTGACATTGGCTCCTTAGCCTTGACTTCTATTGGCAAAAGTATTATAGATATCCTCCTTATCCTCCCCTCCCCCACCCATTAACCTTTTACCCTTCTCCCCAGGCCTTTCCCAACTATTGTCTGACAGTGGGCTATGCATATATTCATACAAGTTCATTGGTTAATTCCTGCTCCCCAACCTCCCTTTCCTCTGTTACATGCTTCATTGTCTCTTGAACTTTTTTATCAGTTTATTTTATTCATTAGATTCCACATATAAGTGAGATCATGTAATACTTGTCTTTCTCTGACTGGCCTGTTTTACTTATCATAATACTCTCCACATTCGTTCATGCTGAAGGGTAAGAGATCTTTTGTTTTTACAGCTACATAGTATTCCATTGTGTAAATGTGCCAGTTTTTAATCCATTCATCTACTGATGGCCATTTGGGCTCTCTCTAAATTTTAGCTATTGTAAATAACACTTGCTAAACACTTCCTATATTTTTCCCCATTTCATCCAATATGTGCATACTGTTAAGACCCTACTATCACAGAACAGGGAATACCCTGCCACACACACACACACACACACACACACACACACACACACATTTCAGACAGAATAAGTGGAGAGGACAAGCTGTTAATTCATTAAGCAAGAAAGTTAAATATTGCACTTTCTACCTCATTGAGGGAAAAATCTATGACCTCTCGCAAAGTGAACATCATGTCAGCAAGATCTTTTATAATGATTTAAGGAAATTTTGATGATATAATATGAAATTGAAATTATGTCATTCTTAATATCTTAATTGTGATTCTTTCAACTATATTACCCCTTAATGTTATAACAACTTAACAAGTTATCTAAAATAATGTAGATAATTCAGGGAAGTTAAAAACATACATTGATTGTTGCCTTAAAAAAAATTGGATACATTTGTTATATGATTCCTTGCATTATTACTTTTAATTTATATCTCTGCCTCACTCTTTATTTTCTGTTGGTGATGCTCATTTATGAAAATCAGAAGGTACACATTTACTGAGGGTGTCTTGGGAATGTACAAGAGAGAGAATCAACCAGAAATCTTAATTTTTGACTGTGCTTAGAATGTGCTCTGCCAGATGTATTCCAAGGCTAATCATAACCAGAGCTAAGTGTTTACATAGGAAGATAGTAAATGCTCACACCAACTTAATGTCACTGTTAACTTTGGGTCAGCTTCTTTGGTTCCCTGGCCCCGAACTGCCACAGATGTGTTTAAACATCCTACATACATACAATGAGTGTATTGGAATTCCTGGAATTTCAAAAGTCCAAGGAATATTGGACTTTATGTTTTATATATTACCTATTACTTGCTGAAAATACTTGTTGCTTTGTTCATACAGAATTAAGAATGGTGAATGGACTATTCTGTTGATCTTGCACAAGTATTATTCATTGGATTGTGAATAAGCATAAAATTGGTGGTCAGGAATTACAAATTAATACAAGTTAACATAAATATAATAAAACTTTTGGGGGCCTCCAAAGAATTCTTTACATCTAGCTCTTGCACCAACCAAGTCTTTACCATTGGATCAATACATCAAATCAAGAATAAGTGGAACCCCAAAGTCACACCATCCTATCAAAATAATTATCTTTAATTAATGTAATTATTGATCATGTAGTAGAAGTCACTGTCTAGATGATATAAGGCTTTTAGAATTTCGTGGGAATGCTTTACAACTTAATTATGTTTCCCTAGGAGATTATAACATAATTCAATTTATTTTTCCCATGTGTTTCATCAATCATTATGTGAATAGAAGGAATATCAGAATCTCATCTGTATGTCAATCCCACACAATTTAGACCAGCCATTTCAGTGGTACCAAGCTGATTGGAAGACAGGGTCCCACTGACACCTGAGGACAGTATGCATTCTGTTGGTTTTGTAATAGTCGTGAGGAGGCTAAATGCCAAAGCCTGTGATCATTGTGTTTCCGCGTTCATAGCAAACCAAATTAAGACCTGTGTACAATTCCCCTCTTAGATGTGTAAGGAGCTGTGTTCTTCTTTGGGCCTTGGTTTTCTTATCCAAGAGAGCAGGTGGTGTCTAGGCTTCCTTCCTCTTGTAAAGCTCCGTGTTCTAGTGTGGCTTGTGATTCAGCTCTTATGACTCACAGGGAATCTTGTTAAAGTACTGATTTTGATTCAGCAGCTCTAGGTGGGGCCTGGGCTCCTGCACATCTAATGAGTTCCCAGTTGATGCCGGCACTCCTAGTCTGCAACCACACATTTTAGCAAGGATGTAAACGATGCACAGAGACAAATGGGGGAAGATGAGCTCTCTGCCTTTCTGCGGTGACATCTCCATTTTCCTCCCTCTCAGGGCTACAATTCCCGAGTTTCTTCTGCAGAGCTGTGCATCCTGCCTCCCCTTTCCTAGCGGCACCACGCAGAAAGGGGGCTTTGGGGAGACTGAGAGCGTCCATATAGCAGAATATAGATCCCCCCTTCAAGAAAGAAACCACAGAGCTTATCAGGAAAGCTGTGTGCCTCTAATGTCAGCCATCCCCAGCCTGCTGAAATATGAAATAAATGAGGTGGAGTTTAATTTTAGGGTCTACAAATTTGTAATGTGTTCATCATTCCTGTTGCCATTTTACATGGCAGGCTGAGGCTGACAGACATGTTTTGTGAGAAGAGCTGCACTTGAGTTCTGGTTTAATGAAGCACTCTCATCCTCTCACTTCTCTCCTCTAATCTCCACCAGCAGGGATGAGAAAGAGATGCCACTCCTATTAGAGGTTTTCACTACTGGCAATGCACATCTCTGGCTTTCCTGCAGGCTGGCTCTGGGGAATTTCCTCAGCTGGACCTCAGACTGGCTTCCAGCAGAGGGCGCAGTGCCCCAATGCCCTCACCCCAGAGCCCTTTCTCTTCTCTCTGGTTTACTTCTTCTCCCATGGGGCTGGATAGGGAGAGCTTCAGGAGGTTCAGAAATGGGCTCTCAGGAAGAGATGAGATGAAGACTATTCTAAGGGAGAAAATCAAATCAAATCAGTTCAAATATGAATCAGTTGCTTTTAAAATGAAAGATCTATTTGGCTACTGTCAACAGGCAGCTTTTCATAATCCTCAGCTGTTATAAGGCAAAATTCCCTTTCTTAAAGCTTCTCTAAGCCTTGCACTGTCCAGCATTTGTATATTTCACTTTAATGAGCACTAAGTAAGAATTACATAAAGAATTTTAATAATTCTCACTGGACAGATAATTAAGCAGGGAGAAGTCTTTAGAACTGTTACTCTTTCTGCTTCTTACAGACAAGTGCTTCCACAGATCCCAAGGAAAGAGGTCACGTTTATACATATATACTAGTATAAATAATGATGTGTGGTTTAGTAATTTTTCTCAGTAACAAACGACCTCCTTAACGAGCTGAAATGGTGAAATTGAAACGCACCTTTTTGTGGCCCGCTTTCCCCTGAACTCCATTCCTTCAACTTTGTTCAGGAAATGAATTCCCTGTACCTTCACAGGGGCTCGAATGTGTTGATTTCAAGTTTTCCAAATTTTCTGGGCCTCCGTAAATCATAGGGGCATGACCCAGCCCAGTCATTCATTACAAAATTATTTTCTTTTCTTTCTATGTTTTTTAACAGCTTCTGTTTTTCCTCTTTCTTGATGGATTCTACCACAAACTTCAGCTAGAGTGAATGCAGGCGACTATAACATAACTCTCACATAGAAGGTATTTTATTAAGTCCAGCAGTTAAAAATGTACAAAGTTCCTTGTAATAATCCATTCATTCTGTTCTCCCTTGATTCTTGGAGTAAGCCTGCACAATTATTTAAATCCCAGCTTTTAGCTATAGCATACACCTCGCCATGGGGCTATGCCTCTGTAATCTTGCTTTGGTCTTGCATGTCAAATGGAATTAACTCCCATAAGAAATGTGTGCAAAGACAACCCAAAGTGTCTAATCCTGCTGCTGTCTTAAATTTCTGAAACTCTGAGCTGTCATCTTTTTCTATTGCTTTGTTGAAGTTCTCACTTATGCTTCAGTCCACCCAAAGCTGAAGTTTAAGAAAATTTGCATTTTTATATATTTTTTCAGTTATGCTCTCCCTTGGCCTTTTCACATGTTCTCTTTGTAGAAGAATTTTTTTTCCCTTCAAATTCCAAGAGCATTTTATACACAGTGGAATTTCAACAAGAGGTGAATTCACTTTTTTTTTATTCTGGGAGTACACAAGTTGAAACATACACAACACTAGTTGAAGATTCGCAAGCCAAATTTAGACAGATATAGATGAGTGTATGTGGATGCGTGCACACGTGTGTGTGTGTATGTGTGTGTGTGTGTGTGTGTGTGTGTGAATGTTTCTCTGAGTATTGTATGAGAGGGGAGAAGAAATAATGATGTCATTATTACTATACCTTAACCACTCAACCTAGCTAATCACAAAAACTAATTTTGTCTCAATTGAATCTCAAACTGCATCATCTCCCTCATGAATAAAAATGCTTGATGAAATGAGCTTGGTTAGTCTACTTGTATGTTGTATTAAGAGTAAATTAGTTTGATGAGTAATTTCATACACTTTCTTCCTTCTCTAGGGGGGATACCATTTAAAAATGCTGAGATTGTCCTCTTATTTCTTCAACATATCCTGAACTCCGTCTACCACCTCCTGCAATTCCTAGACATTAGGAAGTTGGAAGAATACCCAGTAACTGGAACAAAAAGCAAGCACTTGATATTTGTTGAATTCCTTTCATGAGTAAGATCAACTTCTTCTGTCTTTCTTGGTGACTTATACTTTTGCCTCAATTTACAAATTATATTATTCCATCTGGAAATGAAAGCTGCCCAGGTTTTAGTAAATTTCCCTCACAGCCTGTGTTTTCAGCCTGATAATTATATGTGGTGCCTGTTTTTAAATCAGCAGTTATTCAGCATTGTGGGTTTTTCGAGGTGTCTTGACTAAGTGAGGTGCGGAAGGATAAAATTGTAACTTAGTGTGGTGGGTATTTAATAAGTGGTAAACCGCCACATTTTCCAGGCGAAAGTTAATTAAGGCCACTAGCTGGCCGAGCCTGTGCAGAAAACATGCTCATGGTTTAGCCATGAAAACAGTCACAACAACGCTCAGCTAAAAATAATGGCCTTAAGAGACATTTTCTCCACTCCTTCCTGAATGTTTATTGTTTTTCCTAATAAAGGGATTGTCACATTTCTGAGGAAATACCCAGTCACACCAGCTTCTTTTGAGACTTGAAAGTTTTCCTTATGCCTGGCTACTGGAAATTAAAATGGAGAGTGATGGGAGGGGACAGCCCTAGGACTAAATTGCATTTTTAATGCTGCCTGCAAGAATGTCTCTTATAAAGTAATCATCCATTGTGTTCTCTCAAATCTCTTTGCCTAGTTAATAATGGCCTTTAATATGTGGATGCACTAGTTTTGGCACAAGATTAAGTTAACTCTCTAAATCAAATAGTTTATTTTATCAAAATAGGGTTTGAGTTTGTTGGAGAGCCTGCCTTTGTTGACAGACAATATATCTGAGTTATGTTTCTGTGTGCTCATTGTTTCTTCAGGATGAGAGTACTGGAATAAGACGATATATTTTATTATACAATATATTACTTTGACTAATAGGATTGAAAATGCACATTAAATATAAATGTCTTTTCCACATCTGGATGGTGAAGGCAGGTTGTCTTATCAAATATTTTAATGATACTCTAGGACACAGTGATATCTAGTGTAGCTGAAACAGGTGAGAGTAATGTATCAGGCAGATGTGATAAAGCTGTAACCAACAAAAAATAAATGTTATCAAGGAGGCCAAAGGGATGCTGGGGCTTTGTTAGACTATTGATTTCACGTTTTTTTAATGGAACAATAAGAATTCTGTTTGAAATCACTCTGGTAACGGTCATACTGTAATCTTGGTACGTAAATCCTTCCATTTAATTTTAAACTATCTTCCTAGTATTAGAGTATATTAAGACCAAGTACTACAAGAATTCATCTCCTACCTTCCCATTCATCCTTATTCAGTGAGTATCTCTAAGCACAGCTCCAGCAGAATTTTGAGCTCACATGAAGAGTTCATCTGTGGCAAGAGTTGGTAGAGGAAAAAAATAGCACAGTGGTACATATATTCTTCCCACCTTGCAAGACCTATACATCTTGTCTTGCATATGAAATCCTATAACCAAATAGAGATCGTATTACAGTATGAGAGACATAACAATGCAGGTCTACATGTAAAACTTCTCCTTGTGTATCCTGGCCACATCTGCATCAGTGTATCTTAGACAAAATTGCCCTGAAGTTGTCATCCCCCACAAATTCTCACTCCAGCTCTTTTAACCTAAAATAAGCTGACAAACATCAATCTCTGCCAGTAATAGTTGGGTTTTCAGGCTCCATTTTTTCTCATTGGCTACCTCAAATGAATACCAATTCTTTGCTAGTGTGCTCCTCCTCCTTCCTCCTCTCCTTTCATTTTTGTTATTTGTTCTAATTTAATTTAAAATTCCCAGCTTCTGACTGCAATCAGGTGAGGAAGCTCTGGAGACTTCCAGCAAGAGCAAGTCTCTTGAAAAGGGTCTTTTGGACACAACAGAATGAGCCTTTATTTATTATCTCAGGGATAACAAAACCGGGAGAGAGCAAGATGCTGTGGTGGCCATCCTTTCAAGAGACAGCTAACTTGGTGAAACACCCTTGTCCCCAGGGGACGAACAGACCACCCCTTGGCTCTAAGTCTTCCTGCTGTCCCTGGCTGCTGGCTCTATAGCCAACAAAAGCAAGGCTAACATAACATGCAGAGAAAGTGTCAATAGAAACCCTCTCCAGGAGCCTAGCTTTTGGAAGTGGACTGGATTTGGAGTCCATACAAAGGCTTTGAGAAATTTTCAGTGGCCACGGCCACATATCTACCACTGTAACTTCCATCTGTGAGATGGAATCTGTGGCTTATTTTTTTCATGATTCCTTAGGGAATGGCCTCAGTTGCCCTGTGCACCAAATGAAGATTGTAAAGAGTCATCTGGGTTTAAATGCTAGCTTATGAGCTAAGGACATTACTCCCTCCCTAACCCTCTATTTTTTCATTGATAAAAAGGAAAACAATATTTCTCTTCCTGATTGTGGTGATCAAATGAAGTACAGAGATGTATTGTTGAGAAAAATATCAAAACGTTTATGCCAATGTAATGTTTGCTGTATAGCTCATGAAACCACAGATGCCAGTGTGCATAGAAAACAGGAAGGATATAGAAATAGAAGATATTATTATCATTTTCAAAATAGTAGGTCATTTATCTCCACAATAGGAAAGAGTGGTGATCCTTACTTCCAAATTGGAGCCTGGACCTGTCACGTCCAGAGGTTCTTCTGCAAAGAGGAGAAGGTTCATGTCACCCCTCTACACCTCAGAAATGTGGCCAGACAACTCAGTGAGAGACGATGGAAGGTAGCATTCCAGGGTCCTTCATGTCAGAGTTATTACCGATAAGCAATTATCTTGCATAATTCATCTTCATGTGTTGTGAGTTTCTGGGGAAGGTTGAAAAAAAGTCAAAAGTTCGTGATAGTCTGTGGTTCAGTGATTACGGGAGAGAAGTAGGTGAAGTGGGAAATGGACAGCTCTAACATAACCAGCTGACAGACCACAGCCAGTGTCCAGCTATGTGCTGTTTCCAGGATGTGGAGATGTTAGAGTTCTATGGTGAGTAGCCAGATGGATTTTTGGTCAATGCAGGTGCTTCGTCCTGCTGCATGTCTGCCAAGGACTGGTGTGTATAAAGACATGATGAGTCCTCTTGGGAAGCAGAGGAAGAATAAAAGGGATCCTCAACTCTGTGGCCCGGGCATGTGTGTGCTCTTTATCACTAGCATTTAACCCAGGGGTTGGCTTTGTTGAACATTGCCTGACTGAAAATAGTTGTGGAAGGCTGTGACCATGCCATTTTTTTAAAAAGTAATATTCCATTCCCTTAAACCAATTCAGAACCCATCGCAGTGCCATATGCAGAGTGAATACCACACTTTGTGGTAGCAAAACACACTTGCCAGATATTTGACTCTTGCCCTTAAAGTGGAAGACCCTGGCCGAGACCGGTTTGGCTCAGTGGATAGAGCGTCGGCTTGCGGACTGAAAGGTCCCAGGTTCAATTCCGGTCGGGGGCATGTACCTTGCTTGTGGGCACATCTCCACTGTGGGGTGTGCAGGAAGTGGCTGATCAATGTCTCTCTCTCATCGATGTTTCTGACTTTCTATGTCTCTCCTTTCCTCTCTGTAAAAAATCAATAAAATATTAAAAAAATAAATAAATAAAATTAAAAAAGTGGAAGACCCCGGAAGTGCTGCCATCTAGGATAGTGGTCAGCAAACTCATTAGTCAACAGAGCTAAATATCAACAGTACAATGATTGAAATTTCTTTTGAGAACCAAATTTTTTAAACTTCTTCTAATGCCACTTCTTCAAAATAAACTTGCCCAAGCCATGGTATTTTGTGGAAGAGCCACACTCAAGGAGCCAAAGAGCAGCACGTGGCTCATGAGCCGCAGTCTGCCGATCACTGGTCTAGGGGATGGGCAGCATACAATGGGGCGTGTGTCTGGCAGCCTGTGGAGTAACCCGAGCCATTGAACATTTTTCCTTTGTAGGGAGAGGTGTGGCAGTGCTCCAGGTCCAGGCAACAGTCTGAATTGCCTGGCATCTGGGAATTTCCCAGGTGCTTTTGTAACCCACATCACACACCTATTTACGTGGGGAGTAAAGAGGCAGATAATAGAAGCTACCTAAGTTCTGTGAGCTCTGGATCCTCATCTGTGAAATGGGCTAGAGTTTTTTGAGTCTCAGAGCTGTGAGAAATGAATGAGGTAATGCAGAAGAAGCCTTATCTCCGGGTGCCTGGCTCAGAGGAGGCCATGGACAGAAAGGAGCAATACTTAAGAGGAGGAAGCACAGAACTCGTGTCTTTGGAAAGGGGCCCATCCTCTCCCTGCACCATCCTTCAAGCCTTTGAGGCATTTCTATAGTAATTGGCTGCTAGGGCTCGGCATCTATCTGTAGAGAAATACATTTTTGTAAAAAGGCTCTGAGGTGGTGGTGTGAGGTGTTTATTAGTGATCTAAGGCAACATACATTGCCTCTGGTGTTTATTGACTGTTTCTAGCTGGAGGCTCAGAACTGCACAGGCACTAGCGGGTGAGTTACTGTTGGTTGCTACTCTCTGGACCAGCAGGGACTGGCGCGCTCTTGGAGGACAGAGTGCCTTGCATCAATCAACACTGACCCTTCTGGCTGAATATGTACAGACATAAAGAGGCTCCCAAATTAGCCTCTGTTCTCCTTAGCTGGATGAATGAAGATGAAATGCAATCCCTGGAGTGGGAGAAAATGTGTGTGTGGAGGACTGAGCCATACTCTAGAAATTCAGGCCAGACCCCTCCTGTGCTCAAAACAAATCTGAAATACTTCTATTTTCTACGGGCCTATTAAAGTATATATGTTTAATAAATTGACATCATAGGAGATGAGGAAGGGAATGGAAGATGTGGGAAGAGAAGAGAATGAACAGGGGGAATAATACCCAGAACGATTTGTTTGATGAATGAATTAAAATGAATCAGGGTGGCTTAGGACTAACTCCAACATTTTTCCAAAGTGTGTAATGATGAAATGGACTGATGTTTTGGGCAGAGGTGTTTAAGGTGTGGTAATAACAAGTTAATCAATTTTTTTTCAGAGAAGAAGAGAGAGAAAGAAATAAACATTAATTATGAGAGAGAATAATTGATTGGCTGCCTCCTGCACATCCCTCACCAGCGATCGAACTCATATCTTAGGCATGTGCCTTTGACCAGAATGGAACACAGGACCCTTTCAGTCCACAGGCTGATGCTCTATTCCCTGAGCCAAACCGACAAGGGCAAATTTTTAATACTACTTAGAAAAAATGTCATGCAATTTAAAAAATTTCCTTTGAATATTAATTTATCTAAGAATGCCAGAGATCTGGCAAACCTACAAAGAAGTCAGAAATCATGTAAAAGTTGCCCTTCTATGGATATGGTGAAGGTACCTTACAAATAATGTTCTTATTTTTTAAAATGTTCAGTGTATATCCAGAGATTTTTCTTCTCCCTCCTCCCTCATAATTTCTCATTTGATCCAAAAAGGGAGAAAAGAGAAGGACTCTCCAGGTAAAAGCACAGGTATGCCTCCTCACATTTCCTAGGTTTTCTATAGGGTCCACGGCTTTCATTTCAATGCTCCTTTGAGAGCCATTAGTATCAAAAATCTGGTAAACCATGGCTTCCAACTCTGCTTGCTTTCTATAAGGCATAAGACCTGTGCATTGAATACTGTTCCAGGTGGGTATGTGACAGATCCACACCCAGGAGTGTGGAGTCTTCCCAGAGCCAACTAAGACAGAAAGTATGAATAACTCAGTGCAAACCCAATCCTTTTTCTGCAAACCCACCCCAATTTCTACCAAAGCCAATCCAGAACTTGGTTTGCATCATCTGTTCATACACAACCACCACCACCAACACACACACACACACACACACACACACACACACACAAACACACAAACACACACACACACTTGAACAATAAAGAGCTATGAGAATTATTTCTTTCTCAGAATTATCAGAACCTCTCAGGATTATCTTCCTTCAAGGAACAGATTTTGAACCTTAGAGGCTTGTGGTGGCCTGGATACACTTGAGGATTCCCTTCATCTTAATATTAACAATTAGCATTTATGTGGCACTTAGTAAGTGCCAGATGCTATTGTACACACTTCACATATATTGTCGCCTTTTAAATCCCTCAAGAACCCTGTGAAATAGGTCCTATCACAAACCCTGTTTACGATGAGAAATTAAAGGCAAACGAGGTCAAGAGACTTGCTTGTCCAAGGTCTCTCCAAGTGGTAGAGCTGGGGTTCGATTCTGCACTCTTTGCCATTCTTATTCTGCCCAGGAACTCGCACTGGGGAGCCTGGAAAGAGAAGATGGACTCTTTGCCCATGAACTGTATCCCTTTCATTCTGGGGGGAGGGCCTCTAAAGCAGTCCAAACATGGAGAGCTTACCTCCTTCTTCTGGGACCTCTAGACGCTCCCTCTCAAACAAACTCTAGAACCAGTCTCCATATATATATATATATATATATATATATATATATATATATATATATATTGTTTAAAGTATTATAAATAGTAGTACATATGTCTCCTTTTTTTCCCCTACTGACCTCCCCCTGGCTGTCCCCACCCCTATTACATGCCCTCACCTGGCCCCCGTTACCCAGTGCCCTGGATCCATTGGCTATGCTTACATACATGCATACAAGTCCTTCAGTGGATCTCTTATAGCCCTTCTCCCCCAAACCTCCCCTGCCTTCCACTGTAGCATGACAATCTGTTCGTTGCTTCTTTTCCTCTGTATCTGTTTCCCCCCCTCCTCCCCGACCCCGATTCTTGTCTTTAAAAACATCTTGCCTTTGTAGGCTAGAAATAAACTTATAAGAGCAAGAAAAATGTTTGAGTCCCAATTTCAATGTCCAATAGTTATGAGTCCCAGTTTCAATGTCAAACTGTTCCTTATGTGTACACGTCGGCAATGGTATCTGGATGGTGGACACATGGTGGAAATGCAGGTCTGACCCTCTCTGGTTTGGTCCTAGGCCTCCTGTAGCGATGCACAGCTGCTGACTGCTAGCATGGTAAGGCGTCATCAGCATCTTCCATCTCTGGATTGTTTCTCCTCTTGATTTCGTGGTTGGAGCAGACCTGTCAGTTCCTCTCTGTTGCAGGAGTCCACTTGGTCTTGGAGTTGTTTTCTGAAAGTATATAAACATATTCTCAACCAAAAGTTAATAAAGGAGTCTTTTCTAAAAAATTGACTTGTGGTCCTTTTTATTTTTGCCTACCCAACTTTCCTTCGGCTTATTTTGACACCATGCGTGTTTTTGTGGGTGTCTTGCTGTTTGTTAGTAGTTTTCTAAAGTAAAAAAAAATTCAGTCTCCATATTTAAACAATTTTCCTAATTAGGATTCACCTCTAGAACAGCCCTTAACAGTATAGATTCAGGAAGTGGCTTTGGAGATCACCTCTGAGACCAGTAGCTCCCAAGTCCCTCTGTCTATTGGAGTGGTTTGTGTTCAAGGCAGCGAAAAACACAGAAAAATGTCAACCTGAAAGGGTGTGCCATGTTGCTACATTTAACTTTGTAAAATTGTGAGCATTCAGGAATGCCAGACAGTGCCTCCATTTGCTTCTGTTTGCAAATTTATTTAGGAAAGACCTTTGACATTTATGTTACACAAAGATACAATCTAGTTTCTCCTCTGTGTCTCTTCCTCCTCACTCCCACCTCCCACCTCCCCCTCCTCCCACCACCAATACCACCATGCATTTCGAAAGTCCTTTAAAGTTTTTGAAGTGCTTTCATATACATACTCCATTCTTTATGTCAGGTCAGGGCAACATTTTATTGCATTTGGCCAAAGGCCATTTTGAAACTTTAAGAGAAAAAAGGAGACAAAACATGATCTTTGGGGGGAAAAAAGGGAGGGGGGCGTGGCGGAATTAAAACAGAAAAAAAAGTTAAAGTTAGAAAGGATTTATGAGTGTGTGTGTGTGTGTGTGTGTGTGTGTGTGTGTGTGTATGGCTGACTGACTAAATACTCCACATGTTTTTCAAAAACAGTTGGAGTTTAGACAAAAAACAACTGGAAGATATAAATAAATTATTTTAAATAGCATTTATGCACTTTGACTTTAAACAGCTAATATATACTCATCATAGAAAAACTGAAGGATGTGAAAAGTGAAAAATCAAAAATATAAACATTTATAATATCATTATGCAGAAAAAAACAGTAGAGTATAATCCCCTAGTGTTATGTTATACACGCACCCATGTACAATGGAGTTGGAAATTTCTTCGTGTCCTGCTCAGATATGCAGAAAATAAATGTTGCCTTCTAATTTCTAAAAACACTGATCTGGCCCATGGAATTCCACTTGACTGAATGGAAAAATGCAACAATTTATAATCCATTAACAATATTTCAGTCACTTCTGGTGTGTAAGTCTCCTTTCATTTTAACATTCAATCCATTCAAAACATGATGGTTTATAGAGTCTTCTTTCAAAAAGCAAGTCTCTTTAGGAAAATGTGCAGGCTTTCAGATTGTTCCCCAACCTCTACTTTTCTCTTCCTCAGAATGATGTCTATGTCTTCAAAGATAGGATTAGAGCTAACATAGACTTAAACTTATAATGAATTATAAAAAAGACAAAATTATAGAAAGCCACTCTTCTGAGATGACCAATGTCAGAAGACCTCCCTCCCTCCAAACCAACAAGGCCTGAGCCAGCACACATGATGTGCCAAGAGAGAGTGACACCTCAGAGCAGGTATTTGTACCTTCTCCACCCTATGGGACATCCCTGCTGAGGGACTTGCTCTGTCTCCTTGGAATCAGAGGAAATGGGGTGCTTGAGGATTTGTCCTGTCTCTGGCCCTGCAGGTTTCTGTAGCAAGATCTCTTCTCTACCTGGCTGCTCTTTGCCCCACCAGTGCCAATAGCAGGTTCAACTTGGGACCTACTCTCCTATTGCTTGGTCAGTTCTCTCACTAAAACCCCAGATGCCGCTGACTCATATCAGCTTTTGCTGATGGTTTTGAGTTTCTGCCATATTGCACCACCAGCCCCTGTCCTGGAAAATCCTCCCAGAGTGTTTACTGAGGGGGCACCTTGTCCCTATGCTCAGCCTCCTCTGCTCAGCTCAGCACCCCTGAGTCTTCTCTTGGACATACAGATATCTCTGGGTGTTGCCCACGCCACAGAGAAATGCAAAAATCGTATAGAATATACATTCTCCATCTTCCTCTTCTACCTCAGTGGCACTATTGGGTCCTTTTTATGTGGCCATCCCCCATGATGCATCTAATCGAGATCATTTTAATTTCTGCCTGAATTCATGGAATCAATTTAACATAAATTAATTAAGTTTTTATTGAATGGATGGAAGGTCAAAGGAAAAAAGGAAGAGGTGTCAAGAAACTTTTGTAAAAGGGCCAATATGTATTTTGTGTCTTGTCCCAAGTTCATGCTTTTCCTTCATAAAGACATTAAGCCCCTGAGGAAGAGCTGAACCTCTTGAGTCCAATGTGAATTTCAAGGGAGACTCCTTTGACTCAGTGATACTGGCTTCTGCTAACTTCATGTCTGTCATCTAGGACAATTTTTGGTGAAAACTAGCAAACAGTAAAATGTAGAGAACCAACTTGCATAGTTGATTGAAAGTTTTCATATCCAAATTCGCATTTACTTTTTTTTTTTTAAGAGCACTCTACAATTGTGAGGGAGTTTGAACTGGTGCGAAGTGAAACAGCAGAATCTTCAACATTGAGAACATAAGAGGCTTTCTTCCAGTTAATTAAAGAAGTGAGAATTATGGAACTTTATAGCCATTTAATGATGTCATGAAGGTTAGAGATGGCTAGCAAGGGGTGGGAGAGAGATTGCAGTGGGGCCCCCCTGTCGATGGAGTCTGACCTTTTAGGGCTCTGCCTATGCTTGCATTGACTCACTGCATTTTTGAAAGATTGTAACTAAATTGACACACTCGTTAAAAAGATATTTAATAATTTAGTGGGAATGACATCAATACATATTTTCCTAATGGATTTTCATATTGTTTTATTTTTCTTGCTAGACATGCCAAACACAGAGAGGTGGCCTCTGCATTTTCAAGGGTTAAAAGAGAGCTCTCCTTCTGTGTGGTCAGCAGTGTGGTCAGTCATGCTTCTGGACACACCAGCTGTTGTGTATGCAGGGGATATTTACACCTTTGCAATATTAACTCTAGCTGGTATTTATAGACTTATTGATTTAGTCCTACATACCAAGGCCTTTATTTTCTCTCATTTAATCCCCACAGCATACCTATGAAGTAGGACTACATATCTGTGTTGCAAATGATAGAAACTGAGCCTCAGCGATATTAACTAACCTGTGGAACGTCTTCTGGCTAACGAGCGTGATTCCATCCAGGCACCAGGCATTTATGACTAATAAACCATCCTGATGGGTTACCTCCCTTCCTTGCCCTACCCTATCCTATTTGTTAGGAAGGTCCCATGCAACCATATTTATAAACATAAGAGCTATTG
>JAAGEH010000041.1:36746225-36832704 GCA_011751065.1 Lasiurus cinereus | reverse complement strand
CCTCTGCTCCTGAGGGGTGGGTGACATCAGTGTGTGTGAGTGGCAGTGGCAGTAGTGGGGCTGCTTGCACAGGGACCAGGGGCTGCATTGGAAGGGGGCCAAGCAGGGGCATGGAGAATGGGCAGAGATCCACCTCTATGCCCACAGCAGGGCCCAAAGTTTCTTTCAAAGCACACAAATTCATGCACTGGGCCCCTAGTGGTAAATCATAATTATAAAATGTGTTGGTGATGATGAAAGAATTTAACAAGAAAGAAGAGGCATCTGCCTATTCACATCATTCTTTGATTTTCCTTTGTTTTTTGTTTTTTGTTTTTTGTTTGTCAGAAGAATTATGAAACTATTTACAATATGTGTATTAGAATTTGTGGTTGGGAGGGAATTTTTTATGAATTTCTACCTTTTGTATCTTAGTTAATAAAGATATATGGCAGACTTCCTATCAATGTGTCCCTTGAAAGAAATGTTATCTTGGGAGGTTACATGTTCTCCTACTCCAATTGGCTTCTTCTAAAATGACACACATTCATGAGAAACAAGTTCTTTTCAGGAACTATTGAAATAAGATTTGCTATTAGAAAACTGACTGCATCGCCCTGGGGGCGGGAGAAGCAGTTGGAGTGGAGAGAAAAAAGAAGGAAAGATCTATATAATAAAAGCCTAAGTGACCATTACAGCAGAACAACTAGAACAACCAATTGCTCTGATGTGCACTGGCCATTGAGGCAGATGCTCAATGCAGGAGCTGCCCCTGGTGGTCAGTGTGCTTCCACCAGGAGGATCGCCGCTCAGCCAGAAGCCGAGCTCACAGCTGTGGAGTGCAGCAGCTGTGGCGGGAGCCTCTCCTTCCTCCGTGGTAGCACTAAGGAGCAGTGAGCCAAGCAATAAGGAACAGCAAGTAGGTGAGCAGTAAGAAGCGAGGGGTCCCGGACTGTAAGAAGGAATGGGTCTAGGCTGGCAGGCAGAAATCTTCTGAGAGGTCCTGGACTGTGAGAGGGTGTAGGCCAGGCTGAGGGACACCCCTCTCCCCTCCCACCCCAGAGCATGAATTCTGTGCACTGGGCCTCTATTAATAACATAAGAGACTAACTTACATGTTCCTCCACACGATTTAGTTCCCATAAATATGAGAGATTTAAAAAGTAGAAAGTGGACATAAAACATTTTTGGGGAGATGCATTTAACAAATTTTATTGAACACTTTTTAGCTCTCTTAAAAAAGTGCTCTCTACTAAGTCAGAAAATTTTAAATCGACCACATAAACTCTTGAACTCTGGGCTCCAGGGCACCTTATCTGGTCTAATCAATCACCTACAGGGATTTGTTTTGAGTTTGTACAGACTCTGCTAAAACCTGGTCCTGCCACATCCTTGCTGTGACAGACCAGACCTCATTCTGTTTCTTCCTTTACTCTCAAATTTGGTCTTGTTTTTACATTTTAGACTTTCTTCTCTTGCTTTTTAATTTCTCTCTAATTGACTCCAAGCACCTTTCAAAACGAAAGGCACTTTCAACAAGTGGACACACTGTTTCAATCATTAGGTTCTGTTTTTCTCCTTGGCAGCATTAATTGCTATATTGTGCTCCCTTGTTATTTCACCACTTTTCTTGATATTGGGAGAGGGTATGCGTAGCATACTCTAAGAGTTTTGAGGTCTCTTCAAACTCTTTTTGCCTTTTCCATTAGTACTAGAGTATATATCTGCTCATCCATGTAATTTTTTTCAGGGATACACTGATATTTAATTTTTACAGTGGTTATAAACATAAAACAAATCTTGGGAAACTTTACTCGCATTATGATCCCCTGTCTTTCTTTACTATTCCATTCTTTGTTGTCCCTCAGTGTCATTTAGATACCCTGTTTTTTTGTTCCCATGTCCAATTGTAGAATTTATTTTAAAGTAACATAGACAGATTATGTTGCTTTAAAATACATTGCTCTTCTCTAAAAGATACCTTGGGAGCAGGAACTCTCTACCTCAGAAGTTATATGTTAATGCCCTAACTGGTTTAGCTCAATGGATAGAGCATCAGCCCTGCGACCGAAGGGTTCCAGGTTCGATTCCAGTCAAGGTCATGTACCTTGGATCCAGGCACATCCCCAGTAGGTGGTGTGCAGGAGGCAGCTGATCGATTCTCTCATCAATGTTTCTAACTCTCTATCCCTCTCCATTCCTTTCTGTAAAAAATCAATAAAACATTTTTTTTTAAAAAAAGTTATATGCTCAGAATTTAGCACTAGAGTAAGTGGCAGGAGCTGGGCAACAGCAGATAGAAGCTAACCTGTTCAGTGGAATTACTGCCTTAAATTTAGGGTAGAATATTTGGGCTAAAGAAGATGATTACTAAAAAAGAATAAGAGTGTAAAGCGAGTTGATTTGGAGAATGTAGAAGGCTTAAAAACAAGTTTTGCTAAGAGTGTCTTAGAGTGCCTGCCTATTCATCTGAAGTAAGAGAATACCAGGCTCTCCAAGGTTGACCCCAGAGACACAACCAACTGCCTCCCATGTTAGAGTTTTCAGCAGATGAAGAAAGAAGCAGAGGTCTGCGTTATTTGCTGATGTCCTTTTTAAAAAAATATATTTTATTGATTTTTTACAGAGAGGAAGGGAGAGGGATAGAGAGTTAGAAACATCGATGAGAAAGAGAGAGACATCAATCAGCCGCCTTCTGCACACCCCCCACTGGGGATGCACCCGCAACCAAGATACATGCCCTGGACCAGAATCGAACCTGGGACCCCTCAGTCCGCAGGTTGACGCTCTATCCACTGAGCCAAACCAGTCTCAGCTTTTGATGTCCTTTTAATATATTCTGTAACTAAAGGCCAAGTGGGGTATGAAAGCTTCTATGAGCTATCGGAGTCAATTCATTTGAACATGCATGAATGAGAACCCACTCTGTGCTGGAGCTGCAAATATAAGGACAGCTGGACATTGTCTCATAATAGTTCTAGTTCCTCAACTGAATTAACTATTCTAGTCTCTGCAGCTATCTCTGTATCAGACATTCATAACACCACTCAAGGAGATCTCTAAAACTTTCTTGTGAAAAACTTCAAATGGTTTATTTTCCTATAGGTATGCCATTATTCTTTACCCATTGTGAATTAGGATTCGGATAGATAATGTTAATTAGTAGTTTACTATATATTGTATTCTTAATATTTTATTTTAAAATATGTATTTTGCCTAGAATGTTTCTTTCCACTGAAATACATACATGAACAAGATAGAAAATACTCCATTTTCATAGAGCTTACACTCCCATGAGAGAAGACAATAAACAAACATATAAACTTCATTAGTCAGCATTAATTTTACAGTAATGCTGTGAAACAAATAACTCTAACGTTCTAAACTGGACAACCAAACATTCATTGTCTCTATAGTAGTTCTGTGGGTCAACTGGAAGGTGACTAATCTTAGCATGGTTTAGCTTATCTTGGTTCAAAAATGTCAATTGGGATCGGATCTATTCCACTTGCCTGTTGGTTTTCCCTGTACCAGCAGTTATCTGGAGGCATCATCTCCTCATGGGGAATGACAGGAGTGCAGGGAACAAGCCAGATCATGCCAGCAAGCCCCAAACTGCTTCAGACACATTTCCTAACATTTCATTAACAAAGACGGTTCACATGGCAAGCCCAACATGAATGGATAAAATAAGTATGTTTCATTCATAGGGGGAAAAACTGCCAGTTATATGGGGGAAAAGTGTGAATGTATAATTTTATAGTTAGGAAATGAGAAACTGAAAATAATAATTCACTTTATCTACCACAGTCTGCCCTTTTGGTTATGATTGTCCAGAATCCTTCTGTATACGGAATATACTTCTTGTGATTTCAAAACCCCACAAAGTCTCACCCATCAGGTTCAAAGTCCAGGATCTCATGATTAGATCTAGATGGAACCACTCTTGATCTGGACATCTATGAGTTGAAAGATACATTAGCTGCCCCCACACATCTAATATACATGGAATAGGGACAGAATAAACAAATTAAACAGTTGCACTAAGCAAGCAAGCAAACAAACAACACACACACACACACACACACACACACACACACGACAAAAACATAGAAGTCACTGGTCGATAGCAATTTTGAAATTCCCTTAAGCAAATTTTTCCAGATTTCCCAACAAAAAGGTTGATATATACTTTGGTTAAGCCTAGGTTCAGCACCTGAAAGTTAACCATCAGTTTTCTCTTTGTTTTGATCTTGTAACTCCTTTCTTCATCTTTGGCTTTTGTGATGAATACTGAAGAAAATGCTCTTCTTGGTAGCTGAACAGATTTCTCAGTCTGCTTCCTGCCTATAAAATTTGGGGGGCTTTTATATATCTCAAACAGACATAGTCTTCTTAAATCTAGGCTGGTGGCATGTTTTCCAATACAATGCTCTCAAAAATTTTGTGGATTTGCTATGTATTTTCCAGTCAACTACATGTGCCAGATGTCTTCCCCACAATTCTTTTAAAGATATGCTTCTTTCTAGAATATAAGTGTAGGCACTTTGCATGTATTAGTCATTTATAAGTTGTACTATCTCCTTAATGTTTTCAAAGGTCTCAACAAAGTGTGTGACAACCACTTTATTTGGTCTTTATGGCAACACCCTAAGGTCAACAACCCATAGATATAGAGAAATGGTTTAATTTTTCAAACTTACAGCTTTCAGAATTTCTGGGTTCTCTCATTTGCACTCAATCCTGCTTGCAAACCAGTCAATTTTTGCCAAGTTCATCTATTTCGTGTAGTAACTTATCAAATGCAGGCAATAGCAGCCAATTTGTACTATGCTCATTTTCCCTTAAAGCTTCTCAGCCCAATGCTAGAAGTACACTTAGTACTTTTGCTACTGTCTGATGGTCTTAGGCTCTATATCAGCAGTGGCCTAAGACCATAGGAAAACATAGATATTTATATTATGATTCATTAACAGTAGCAAAATTACAGTTATGAAGTAGCAACAAAAATAATTTTATGGTTGGGGGTCACCACCACATGAGGAACTGTATTAAAGGATTGCTGAATTAAAAAGGTTGAGAACCACTGGCTTAGAGAATGCCTGGAAACCTATTAAGCATAGTTTCTTGGAGATGACATTTACACTGAGGCTTAAGGCCTTCCAGTTGGAATTAGACAGTGCCGAGGACCTACAAGCAGGGATAAGCTCAGGATGATGGAGGAACTGACATAAGAGCATGAGGAGATGAAATCCACGAAGTAGACAGAGGCCAGATTATTTAGACCTCTGTTATTACCACTTATGTGTAATATGCTGATATATCACTGGACATTTCATATGATTATTTGTCAATAACAGGAAAAAAAGAAACACTTTGAGTGAGTTCTATTGGTTATCCTGATAATCCATAAGTAGAGTAGCTAAATTCAACCAGTCTGGAAAGTTTTATACAAATTGAGTTGCATAACCAATTCTAAATAATTTAGCTTTTCACTGGTTCTTAATGGTGTGTTGGCCTGCTAAGTAGTTTCAATGTGAGCACTAGAACATACTGGCAATTCTTGACTAGAGAGGCACCTGCTGAAATACTGAAGGGATGAAATGGTGGCCTCTGAAACTTCTTGGTTTCTTAATAATTCCAGGTATTTCTCTCCCCCTGGGCTCCTTAGAGCTAAATGGAAATATAAAGGCGTTTGAGCCTTTTTTACCCCCTTAGTCTTACTCTTGGGAAAAACCTCTTATTCTTTTGATCCCTAGAGAGTTTTCTAGATCTAAAATAGCACCAACTCTGATTATTGGTGATACCTTTTCTGGGGAAATCTTTGCTGGCGCTACAAATGGAGAGGCAACTCTGAGTATAATCCCCAGAGGTATAGCCTGCACCCTAGGAAGTTCATGATTAATCAGGCTGTAGAATAAGTTTTGATGGGACATACTCATGACCACCAACAGTGCAATCACATACAAAGTCAGTGATAAGTACTTCCAAATTTCACTAAATTAGAAACACAAAGATACTAAATACAGAGATGCCCTAAATCAGTGGTTGGCAAACTCATTAGTCAACTGAGCCAAATATCAACAGTCCAACAATTGAAATTTTTGAGAGCCAAAAACCGATTTCTGCACTGTCCATGCGTGCCCGCACGTAGTATTTTGTGGAAGAGCCACACTCAGGGGGCCAAAGAGCCGCATGTGGCTCGAGAGTCACAGTTTGCCAACCACTGCCCTAAATCATGAGGTCTTTATCACTTTCTAGAAATGACCAATGTTCTTTGCCCTATGTGGAAAAACTTTGTTAAAAATTGTCATTTCATTAGCCAGAGTTTCATTTGTCCTCATCATTCTGTAGACTTCGGGAAAAATAGAACTATTCTCTTTTTAAACACATGAAGAAAATAAATCAAACCCAGTGACATGGAAAAGCTGATCTCCTCTGGTCCCAGTAACACCTGTACAGGTGTGCCCTTGCCTTCTATTAAGAATGACCAGCTACACAGGTGAAATATACATCTGTCAATCTGCACTGCAGCATCTTTTAGCAAAACAAAGGGTGCTGTGTCCAGATGAATCTGAATATGCTGGCTGCCAGACCTCAGACACAATGATGTGGTTTTTCAGGAGAAATGAACGTGACAGCGTTTACTCACTCACACACACTTGTTTGTCAGAGGGCTTCCAAACAGTGAGCAGAGATCAGTTCAGCACTGCCAGCTGTCTCAGAGGCTGCGCCTCTTTGTTTCAGGTGGGACCCTGAGGTTATTCACACTGAGGCAGCTCAGCCCCTGCTCAGCTCCTGTGCCACAGGCAGGGCAGGAATCCTGCCAGGAGGAACACTTGGGTCCTCGCTCCTCCCCACCCCTGGTGGACGCCAGCTGCCTGCACTGCCTGCAGAGGTGAGCCTGGTCCCCGCCCGGGAGAGTGACAGGTTAAAAACCTATATGATGGTTCAATCCAAGGCATTGCTTTGCCGTGTCCTGTGCGCCATTGTATGTTGGAACACATGCTGCTAGGAGACAAAGAGGACACACGTTTATTTTCAAGCGTAGGACTTCAGAACCACTTGGGAAGAATATTCTTGATTGAGAACCAAAACATTCCATGATGCTTAACAAACCTGCAAATTGAAAAATCAGCATCGGCCCATGCAGCCGGGAGGCAGGAGAAAGACCTATATACCCTGTAACATTATTTTCTCTCCAAATATTCCTTAAATGATATTTGTGTGCATTTGCAAAATTACTGCTTTCTGAATCAAAGTCTCAAGCTATTTGCCTCTGAGAACATGTGTTGTGCCGTTAGACAGTACCTCAGCCCTGGGCCGCCCCTGACATATCCGGCCGCAGTGTATAATGGACAGTCCCGCGAAGGCGCCGCAGCTCAGTCAATGCCTCTGTAATAATATTTTAAAATAAATGATATGCATCATTAAATCACCGAGGATGACTAACTCAATTTCAGAAAACCCACAACTCTAGCAATCATAGTTACAGCTCTGATTTGAATATTTTCCCTTTCACCTGAGCAGCCAGTGGGAGCCAGCTGAGCAGGCTGGCAACCGGGCTGTACTCTCAGAGGGGCAGGAAGGAACCTGTGATTATGTAGTTACAGTAACGTCGGCGAGATGCCTCCTGTCCGCCTGGGCTTTTTAGGCTTCTCCTTCCTCCCTTCTTGACTTCTTATTTACATATCACAGGCATCCTCTTTGTAAAGTTATTTTAAATAATTTATTAGATTGATCTTTTTAAAATTCTACCCTGGCTAAATGTCATAAGGAAGAAGAAGAAGAAAAAAGTCTTCGAAACTTATTTAAAGGTTTCCACTGGAGTAGGCTGGCTACCTGCTTCACTGCTGATATTCTAAAAATACCTCCATGTCCGTACTATTATCCATTCTTCACGTCCAATTGCTCTGTTATGGTAATAGTCAGAAGCACACCATGCAGTAATTACTTACAGCTGACTGGAGAAAAGAATATTCAACTCCCCCACTGTTCCACTAGAAGGTCTTTATGCACTATTAACTCATTCCTGTTTATTAATACTCTACTGGTAATTCAGACTGCTGCCTCTTAGGTTTGTAATAGGAGGACTATTAAACAGCAATTACTGACCATATGGGTTGGCGAATATTTGTTGTTGTTTTTTGGTGTGCTTCTTTTCCCCTCTTCCTTCCAACTTGTTTTTTAAGAAGCCATATTACAACATGGTAACATCACATCTGCATGAGATTAACAAGCCTGGCAGTATTTCTCCCTTAGAAAATGTGAATATATTCCCAGATTATCATTGCTGCCTTAGGAAAAGGAGGTCATGGGAGAAATCAGAAAATGGGGAAGATTGTTCACATGTGGGTCGCCCCTTCCTTTGGAAGAGAGTTTGACTCTTGTGTTCCCTTAGCCACTCAGTAGGCTCTTTCCTCTTACTGCCTTTGAGAGGGTACTCACCCACCCTCCACTACCCTGGACTTCTGAAAAATAAGCAGTCTTATTGAGGAATCCCAATATAGTATCAGTTTTTCCATTTTAAGTTCCCTCATACATTTGGAGGTGTTCATTTTAAAATTTAACATTAAATAAATTTGCCTCCAAAGAGCAAGTATACAAAACTTGGGAAATGGTGAAACACCCTTTTAGGGAGAGGGATGACATGAGTAATGGGTTCAAGCAAGACAAGCTGGTAGTGAGTGATGATCATGGTAATAACTAGAGGCACAGTGTACAAAATTGATGCACTTTGGGGGGAGGTCCCTCCACCTGGCCTGTGTCCTCTTGCAGTCTGGAAGCCCTCAGAGGATGTCCGACTGTCAACTAGGCCTGGGGAGCAGTTGGACATCCTTAGTGCTGCTACAGAGGGGGAGAGGCTCCCACCACCGCCCCTGTGAGCCTGGCTTCTGGCTGCAAAGTGCTCCCCCTGTGGGAGTGCATTGACCACCAGGGGGCAGCTGCTGCATTGAGCATCTGCTCCCTGGTGGTCAGTGTGTGCAATAGCAACCAGTCATTCCACCATTGGGTCAATTTGCATATTAACCTTTTATTATATAGGATAATGTGTGGCTTTTACACAGGTAAGGAGCACTAAGCATGTGGCAAGCATTAGACACTTGTAGAAATGTGCTTTTGAGATTAATATGAACCCAGGAGCTGGATATCCATTGGAAGATGGTTGGTTAAGATCCAGAGCAGGTAAGTCACTTGACTAGCAACCTCTACTGCGGAGGTGGCAGAGGTGGGTGTCTGGGCTCTCTGACATAGCCAGCTTTCACTCCAAAGCAGGTGGTCCTTGGGGTTTGTTTTCTACTTTCTTTCTATTCCCTTAAGAAATCCTTCTCTCTTTGTGTCTAAGTTTTTTTAGCCCTTCAACAGACAGGTCAAACCTCTGATAACTCCAGCTTACCCCAATCTCACCCTTTCCATCCTGCCAAGCAAATTTAGTGTTTACGTTTGGCTGGTGGTTGTAGCTAATTTAGCACTCTTCCTTTGTAACCTGCTGCGGGGCAGGTTTTTCTCTCAGATACACTCCAAGTCCTTGAAGACAGGAATTTCTATTTATTCTTGCACCCAGTTTGGTAATGGATGCTCAATTGGTGATAAACAGAGGTTGGAAGAATTCAAAGGAAACATATAAGGGGAAAAAAGGACATTGGTCCCTGAAGTTTTCTTATTCTATGGAGATACAGGGCTACAGTTTGGGGATTAAGTGTGGAAAAACAAAAACAAACCAAAAATAAACAATAACAAGGTAATAAATCTCAACCCAGAAATAGAACAGGATCATGCTAATGGTAGCATATAATTGGTGTCCAATGCATGAATTGAAATAAACTTGCTAAATTGGAGTCTCATAAGATCCCAGAGCTTTTTCAGGGTGGGTCTAAGCCATAGGGAAAATTGCAAGGAATTTATTTCATCAGTGACTTTCTGATTTGACCTAGAATCCCTGGTAGCTTTATGGCATAGAGGACCTGTAAGGGAAGAAGGGGCTTCTCCCAGAATTTCTGTGGTGGGCACCTTCACCAATCTGATTGACCCTAGACAGGTCAGACCTACCTGGTGTGATCAGAAATACACAGTCAAGCCCAGCTTGCCCCAAATGTCTTATAGATTGAAGGGCCTAGTAGGCACCTTAGAGATTAGCTACTACAGTGGATTCCCAACATAATTTTGTTTGTGTTGCTGTTATTTTAAAACAAAATTTATTTCTATTTTTCTGATTAAGTATTATGCAAGATACTGATGCAGATTAAACTAGAACAGTTCCTGTTGAAGTCAGATTGGGAGGTATGGAAGTCCAACCTGATAAAGCCACAGAGCCCCCTCTCAGCAACCCTGAGTGTTCCTTGGATAGAAAGCATTTTTTTTTATTCCAACCCCCTTTTGATACAAATGTGTAGACTGACTGCATAATCTCAAATCCACATGGTTAGCTAATAGCAGAAATGTTCTTGGAATCCAATTTCTTGGTTAACTAAGCCAAGTTTTTTTTGTTTGTTTTGTTTTCTGTACCTGAGGTAGTGGATTAAGTCCTTGTCACCAGCAGGCCACTTTACTAGGTACATATGTGACACAGAGCAGAGCCAAGTTTAAAGTCAGAGGAGTCAAGGGAGCTCTAGACTAGGGAGGATTGGCTACTTGAGAATCCTAATGACAAAGCAAATGTGGGATGAGGGTAGTTCATTTCACCTTGGCCACTCCAATACTTTCATGGCTGAAGTCTCAGCACTGGCTTTAGCTCAGCTTGGTTGTCCCCTATTTACCTGATCTCTTGTTTACACCAATGTTAATCCTGCCTCAGTGGATCTGCCATGGAACTTTTATGATGCTGGAAATTACGCATCTCCTAATCACAGCATAATATAGATTATACTATAATCTTTTTAAAAAATATATTTTATTGATTTTTTACAGAGAGGAAGGGAGAGGGGTAGAGAGCTAGACACATCGATGAGAGAGATGCCTCCTGCACACCCCCTATTGGGGATGTGCCTATCAGCTGACTCCTGCACAGCCCCTATTGGGGATATGCCTGCAGCCAAGGTACATGACCTTGACCAGAATCGAACCTGGGACCTTTTAGTCCACAGGCTGATGCTCCATTCACTGAGCCAAAACCAGTTTCGGCTATACTATAATCTTTTATGGCACTTAAAATAATATGTGCGGGAAAGTCCACATTGAAGATTATCCTTTTATTTTTTCACTAACCAAAGCAGCAGAACGTAGAAAAAAATATGGGATCTGTGTCAAGGCATCTGAATTCTAGAACACATCTTTTCACCAATTAGCTGTGTGTCTTGAGGACATATTACTTAACCTCTCTGTACCCCCATATCCTCATCTGTAAAATCATGCCCTCTGGTTTAGATTTGCTTGTAAAATACATTGGCTTTCCTGGGCCATCACAAAAATTTAATGCTCTCTATATAGTAACTCTGAGTTGATTTTATTAAAATAAAACATGATTATAAGTCATATTATGAATATAATGCTCATATATGCCAAGAATTTTAAATTAGGCTTCCTGACAAAAACATTTATTTCTGATAGCAGTGAAAACAGGAGATGAGTCAGTAAAGATGATACTAAGCCTTGTAAATATCATCCAACTGTGACTGGAACTGTGGAACTTTCCCCTTGGGTGAGAACATCTGGGCAGTCTGTTGGCTTCATTTCAGGCATTCGATTATTCAATACATACTTGCTTTGTTCTTTCCATATCTCATTATTTAATTAACAAACACATCTTAAGTTGCTACCATTGGTTCATTCAATAAATGTTATCCAATATATTTTTTAAGGAGGACCCTGCTATATTTATAACAATGCTTTGATGGTTAATAATAATATCAATAAAAAGATAAGTCCCTGACTGAAGAAGTAATAATCTCATTCAGGAAGGAAAATATATATGATAAAAAGATAAATAACTTTATATGACAGTGAATGCTTAGGGTGCAAGAGAAGCATAAAGGGGGAGTAATTATATGTGGGCTAAGATGGGCAGGAAGGGTTCAGGAATGGTTTCAGTTGTTTCTTGACACATGATAGATAATATCAGGTCAAGTGAAGAGGATGAGAGAGGCCACTTTAGGTGGGGGGGAACAGTATGTGCAAAGCAGTCAATTGGATAAAATTAAGAAATGTGTGTGTTTTTATTGGTTACATCACAGAGAATCCTAAAGGACCAACACAGAAAGAAAAGCGAGACTGCAGAAAAGCCACTGGAAGAGCAAGTGAGAACAAAAGAGAGGTTGTAAAACATTAGAAAATACCATGGAAGCAGCAAAGCTTGGAGGACCCAGAACAAAGGAAGAAACCAGACCTGGGCTTCATTTCAGGGTTCAATTTCTCTTGCTCTGGAGACTGTGGACCTGAAGGTAGTAAAGGATGCAAAGGAAATATCTTGAGTGGGGGGGAGAGCAGGGGTGGAGAGGATATTGGAGAAAAAGAAGAAGGAAAAAAAAAAACAGGGAGAAGACAGAGGGAGAGAATCAGACAAGACAGGGACCCAATACCATGTAAAACCAACCTGTTTCTGAGTTTTTCTCCCTTCTGCTCGAGTTTTATCCTCCTCACAAAACGCAGGGAATTGTTTTATTTTTTAGGGCAGCCCATTTCTGATGATGCTGAAATATTTTATAGGCAGGAAAAGTGACATAGAGAGGTTATATAATTTATTCAAAGTCACAGAGCTTTTCATGGACAAAGTAGGTAAAAATGAAAATGTGCAAGCTTGACTAGCTTTTTATTTTTCTTCCTCTTTTATATATATTGATTTCAGAGAGGAAGGGAGAAGGAAAGATATAAACATCAATGATGAGAGACAATCATTGATCAGCTTCCTCCTGCATACTCCCTTCTGGGGATTGAGCCCAACACCCAGGCATGAGTCCTGACTGGGAATCAAACCATGACCTCCTGGTTTGTAGGTCGATGCTTAACTCTGAGCCACACTGGTGGGCTTCTTTCTTTCTTTTTAGATTTTTCCTTTTCTCCCCTCCCTCCCTCTTTCCAGAGGACTTATTATGTGCCAGGCAGCATATCACCACTACACATACCATATTGAACCAATTAAACATACTGAACAAATTAAACAAATTGAACATACTGCTTTCATGAATCACCAGTCTAGTAGGGAAATGGACATCGAACATGTGCATCCACAAACTCATAATTTAAATTGTGGTCAGTACCATGGGTTTTATGAGAAAGTATTAAGGAGTACTTAATTTAGATTAGGCAATCAAGGGAGAGCTTTCTAAGGAAGACAAATTTGTGCTAAGAATTCAAACACAGGGATAAGAGGATTCCAGGTAAAGATCTGACATATTCATGGAGCTCAAAAACATCCATATGAATGAAATATTTTTTAAAGAGAGAAATGGAACAAGATGTGATTGGAAAATGAAGAACCATGGTCTAAATGGCTTTATCAGCAAAGTTAAGAAATTTGAAGACTGGGAAAAGACAGATTTTGGTAGGAAGATTTGGGTTTTCCTCCAAGAAGATTTTTTTTCGTCTTGTGGTTTTGTGACCATAGCAGAGACAATAGGAAGAAAACATTTACCAGAATCACTTGTAGTTCACATGTGCATGACTTGCCCTACACTTCTACCTGTGATCTTATTCTTTAAGACCCTCTGAAATATTACCATCTCTAATAAGTTCTCCTCAATAACTCCCCTAATTGTGGGTCTGGCAATGTGTCCCTAATGCTTTTCTGTATGTGCCTCCATGATGCAGCAAGTTGTCTTGGAGTCACTCAAGTATGTGTCTGACTGCCCACCAGCCTTGAGGGCAGGCACTGCAGGCAGCTCCACTGCTTAACACAACACAGACACTCAACTTTTTCCAAGTGATATGAGTGGACATAGAGTCCTTCATTGATGTCATCCACAGCCATAAAATGAGTATGATTTGTTAGGTTAGCTAAACCACATGGATGTTAATTTGTGAAAGAATGTGAACCATAGGGCTCATACAATAATTATTAAATCATGATTGGGAATAAGAGGAAGTATACAAGGTGGGTATTGTTCCCATGTGCCAGCTGAATAACTTACACATCATTTACAGTTATGGGCTGAATTGTGCTCCCTTCCAAAATTTATATGGTCAAGCCCTAATGCCAAGTCCCTCAGAATTTGACTCTTTTTGGGGATAAGGTCTTTAAAGAGGTAGTTAAGTTAAATGAGATCACTGAGGTAGATCCTAATACAATTACTCATGTCCTTAAAAAAAGATTAGGACACAGATATAAGCAGAGAGGAAGGACCATAGGCAGACATTGGGAGATTTACAAGCCATGGAGAGAGGTCTGGGGTAGATTCTAGCTTTATGGCTCAGAGGAAACCAACCCTTTCAACTATTTGATCTTGGACTTCTAGCTTCCAGAATTGTGAGAAAATTAATTGGTTGTTTAAGTCATGCAATCTGTAGTATTTTTTATGGCAGCCCTGGAAAACTAATACACTTCTCTAGGGTTTAAGATTTCTCACCCATTAATGGGAATACTTATAGCATCTGTCTGCCATTGCTACAAGATTGATGTACACCAAATAATTCTCAAATTCAGTAGCATACATTTATGTTCATCTGTGTTTTAGTGAGTCATCTGGGGCAACTCTGCTTTAGCTGTGGGGTGACTGAGACAGATCTACTCATTCTGGGACCTAAGTTGAAGGGATGATGACTATCTGGGGAATGTTCTTTATAGAGCAATGATAGAAGTGCAAAATAACAGGTCCAAATCCATAAGCATATTGAAACTCCACTCTCAAATATTTCCTATAATACCCCATTCACCAAAGCAAGTCATATAGCCAAGCTCAATGTCAATGCATGGGAAAATATATTCTGAGCATCTAGAGGCAATGTCAATCATGCATATATATGATATAGGAGAATGAAGAGTTGGAGACCATAATTTAGTATAGGACATTTATTATGCAGAAGTAAGAAGCTGGACTGATGACTTTTAAAGCCATTTCTCTTTAAGATGTATGGTTCCATGACACTTACTTAGAGACTAACTTAATTGAGAGCTTACTATGCACCAGACCTCCAGCTAAGTTCTTTACAAGGGTTAAGTTCTCCAATTAAACCACACAAACCTATAGCTTATTAAGAACAATGTCCTACATGACCTAATCAGTGTAACATAATAAATCTTGCTATCACACATCAGATGGTAATTCACCATCTGTAGACACATCAAATACAGGTCCTCAGATTAAGGATGAGGTGCATGGGCATTCCATGCTAGACAAAGATTCACAAGCCAGCCAATTCGTTGGCAAATGGCAACCTGGTTGTTTTGACTTTTCTAGAACTCAAATTATAGGACACAAATAAACACACAATTCAGGTCTTGCCTCCAAATGGACACTTGGCTTACCTAACAAGATATATCACAAATGAAGTTTCATAAGATACTTTCATAGCTAAAGCTCTACTCTATCCTGTGACTCTGAAGCAGTGACACTCATGTGTGCAAGCCTGGAAGATTGTCATGGCCCCTTTCAACACAACCCCACAAGTGTCGATACCTGTACGCTGGTTCTCCTTCTGACTCAGGGCAGTGTCTAATTTTGCCGAGTAAATGTAGGCCAACAATATTAAATAGTCTTTATAAAAGAATTGAGATTCAATAATATTACTGCATAATTCTTACAAGTGACTCTTATGGTCCAACATTTGGAGCCTATTCCATTAGGGGGAAAAAATGAAATCACTGTAAGATATTAGCTTTGAAGACATAGAAAAAGGGCTGAATGATTGTAGAAGTCCTATTGAATACGATTAAGAAACAAGTTCAGCTAATGTCAAAGAAAACTATGTGAAATGACTCTTTCTAGAATAGGAGATGTCAGTGCATCAAAGATGTATGACACCAAGATGACTGTATATTTTTATAGCATATAAATTAGATAACAAGTGAATATATCTGGAGTCTGGTATAAGAACTGTGTTTACAATGCCCAAAACCTATTCATAGATCCTTATTAATAATGAGGGTGGTTTTTTTTTTTACCAAATTATACCAAAATTATTGTTAATATTGATCTCCAGACATCTATAAATTTTCAACCACATTTATGTGTTTTGCCTATGTTTGATCCCAATGATAAATTAGGCAGATTTCTTCCTACTCAATGGAAATAAATAGGGCCCCAGTAACTGATAACATTCTCCATAGGTCAAACAAATGACAATTCAGATCTGGAGGAATCTTCATATCAGTAACTATTATTGAGATCTAGAAAAGGAGACAAGCTAATAACAGTCCTCTGCACGTGTTGATTCTTTCAGTCTGGGTTGTTTTCACTTTAAGATTTAGAAAGGCAATCTGTAAAATGGCCATGAGTTCTTGAGAAGAATTTCTGAAATGCGGTCTTAGGCTCACATTAAGAGCATGTACAGTTAGGACGAGAATCTCTCAGTACTTCAGAATATGTGCTCACTTCAACATCTAAGTTCTTATTTGGTCTTCCATTTTGCAATGGCTTGACAGAAGGTAGTTTAATCACCTTGGTAAAGGACTTCATGTAGGTGATTCTCACAGTAAGTAGTCCCATCAAGCAAAGAAGCAATGCTGGAGCAGGTGTTCTGCTGGTGGAAAAAAGGAATAAGAGTGACGTCACTCAATCATTTTGTTCCTCTTATAATAATATATTATTTATTATAAGCATTGCTTTTTTCCTGTCACTGTTTATAAATTTCACTTCAAACATTCCCCCCGCCTCCACTTTGGGTGTGCCCAGAGCAGAAGCAAGTTATGTTTGCAGAAGGTGAGCCAGAGAAATTTTAATCTATTTTGAATAAAGCCCTTCCCTAAGCTTATTTAGAAAGCAATATAGCAAGACACTTCTCATATTCTTTTTGTCTTTTATTTGGGCTTCTCAAGTCCAAAATGTCGCTTTTTATTTTGTTTTTATGGTTCAAGTATTTATTAAGTCATACATGCAAAACATACTGCTAATTACATTAGCAAAAGATCAGTGTAAAAACACTCCACAAGTCTGCAACTGTTAGAAGGTCCAATTTTGTATTCTTGCCAGTGGGTAAGCTGTACAGAACTTCATTAGCATGAGCACAGTGGTTATAAACCCCCTCCCAAAGGAGCTTGTTTAGGCAGAGCACCAGGAAGTGTGTCCACAGAGGGAGGCAGAGGTCAGGGTAAAGTGCTGGGGATCTGGCAAAACAGTGGTGGTAAGAAGTTTCATAGTTTAAGAATATCTAAAATAGTTTAAAGCCTGTAATGATGAACACTTGATTTTTACATCTAGTTACTAGACAACTAAGGAAAGCACTTCCTAGCTTTGAATTAGCAGTGGTTCTCAACCTTCCTAATGCCACGTCCCTTTAATGCAGTTCCTCATGTTGTGGTGACCCCCAACCATAAAATTCACCACCACACGAGGAACTGCATTAAAGGGATGTGGCATTAGGAAGGTTGAGAACCACTGAATTAGAGGAATGTGAAAACAGGAATGCACTTTTAAACTATCTCATTTTAGAACAAAGAAAATTAAAACAAACAAACCAAAAAAAGCCCATTTGTCATGCCCCTTAATTGAAAATTTTTAAAGCTATCTTATTTGGAAAAATTAAGCAAAGCTTCCGATGTTAAGCCATTAAGTGAAAACAAGAGAATATGTTAAGCTCTCAGGGAGGACTCATAAGAGAATCAGTTACTGGCTTTTGAGTCCCATCCGACATGTTTGTGATTTGGATAACTTCAATTCTACCCCTTCCCTCGCCACTTCAAGCAGCACCATCACAGTTCAGGTGACCAACAGGGACCTGGAGAAAGAGAACATCCAATGCACTCTTGGGAACACAGGGAGACAGCATGTCAAAACTGGGGCAGTAGCCTCAAAACTGGGGCAGTGGCACTCTTCTGTACTCCCCCCCCCCCACCGGCTCTGAGATGATGCTCCTTAGAAATGTTCTCCTTCCTTTGAGACTACTGTAGCAAGTCAGCTTGGATGCGATTCTATGGCAATGCTATTGACACAGCAGGAAAAAAATCATTTCTTTTCCTAAAATAATTATCCTAAACAAAGAATATATCAAAAATACATCCATTTACCTTAGCTGTTTACTAAACACTGACTGGTGGAAGCGGAGAGAAGGTGAAACTTGTAAATTTTGTACTTCATACTTGCACATGTTGTGTAATGTGGGTTGGTCAGTTAGGAAGGAAAGTAGGCCAAAGATGAGAGTTGGACAATAAAAAGGAACTTCCTATCAGGCAGTGTCACACATTGTTTATAGTGTCATTTTTGGTGTCTAGTGAATCCAGTAGGAACATCAAACATATAAGCAAACAAGTGATCATGAACAGTCATTTCACAATTAGCCATGTTAATGGAAGACAAAAAAATGTGGTAGGGATGTAAAAAATACATACACTTCACTTAAGTGGATAATTTGTCATTACCTTATGCTCCTATTGGCATTACTATTGTTACTCAAGGGTTTTGAATAAAGAGCACAGGCTGAATGAATGAGCAAGAAAAATATACTGTAAGTATACGTAAATACCATTTAAAGTCAGTGTGATCACTGCAGCTTCTACTACAACTAGCAGCTATGCACTGTCCTGACCATATGCCAGTCAATGATGTAAATGCCCTCTGTATGTGAGCTATTTACACCCTCACAACAATGAGAATTAGTATTCCCATTTTACAGAAAGTGAAAATACAGCACAGAAAGTTGAGTAACTTGCTCCTAGGAACATGATATTAACAGGAGAACTAGGATCCAACACATTCTTTTGATCACTCACTATGATGACTTATACTCTGTCTGTAATGAGAGAACAATATGGAAGTTGGACCTGCATGGAAACCGTAAATAGCAAGTTGGCTGCATATAGTTAATTAGCTCATCTATAGGGTGTTATGTTTTAAGGTTTCTGTAACTGATGGTTTAAGAATAATTCAATTATATAGAAACTAGAGCCTGGTGCATAGATTCATGCACTAGTAGGTCCCTTAGCCTGGCTGCACCCTCTCACAATCCAGGACCCTTCAGGGATTCTGCTCAATAAGCCAAAACCTGCAATCCAACATTCCCTGAGGGATGCAGTAGTGCACAAAGCAGCTCAAGGTAAGCCTCTCCCACCTTGAGCCCAGCTTCTAGCTGAACGGCACTCCTGCTGTGGGAGCACACTGACCACCGGGGGCAGCTACTTTGTTTAGCATCTGCCCCATTGTGGTCAATGAGTGTCATAGTGACCCAGTCAAGCAGTCAAGCAATCAACTAGTCGCTTAGGCTTTTATATATATAGATAATTTAGGAATAAACTGTTGGACAAATAGTGGTATAATACCATGCTCATTATAACAAGCATTATTTTTTAGTTCTTTATTGCCAAATGGTTTGTAATTTTATTTTTTCTTTTGAAGTAAACTAATTGTACTTATGAAACATTATGCAGCCTAGGTACTTGAGTCAATGTTCATTTATTTGAATAAAATTCCAATGAAGTATTGGAAGTCTAGTTTTCAAACAATGACTTGGTTTGTTAAAGGTTACCAGAGGCAATTTCTGTAATCCATTCCATTTCTGAATCTCTATTACTTATTCTAACAATTTTTGGATAGGAATTGTATGAAACTAACTCATCCTAAAAAATATAGTTGTTCTATTTCACTGAAGAAATTACTTTATAACTACGTCTAAAAGACGTTTGTCTTCTAGAAAACATAATAAAGAGAAGAGCCCAAGGATTTGAGAGGAGGATTGAAACATGATGGTAGAGGAATAACACTTGTAGGCAAAATGAAGATATTTATTCATCCTTGCTTCAAAATTTTATTTATAGAATGAGCTACATACAATACCTATTCAAAAATTGTCAGTGTCCAGTGAAAGTGATGAGAGGGCATGGTGTTTGTGATGGGTCCACAAGCAGTGACATCCTCAACTTCCTAAATAGATGCCATTATCAATAATTTCCAGCTCTCTTTTACTATATATACAGCTTGACTTACTTTGGCAGGCCTTTACCTAAACTTAAACCCTCAGAAATACTAAGACAAAGGTCATCAAATGGAATGAAGGGAAGCAAACAGTGCAAAGGGAAGTATTTATTAACCTAAGTAGGTCTTTTAAAAATTGATATGTAAGCATAGACCTATTGGATCGTTTTCTGTGTATTTTTTTCTTCCTAGTTTTAGTAAAATATCTTAATTTGGGGAAAATTCCTTTCTTTGCCAATCTATATATGTAAAAGCCTAAGCGACTGTTATGATTGGTTGACTGAACAACCAGTTGATTGGTCGCTATGACATGCACTGACCATCAGGGGCAGAAGTTCAATGCAGGAGCCACCCCCTGGTTTTAAGTGCACTCCTACAACCTACTTCCTGTGGTTGGCCAACCTCTTGTGGTCCTTCTCCTAGCCAGATGGTCCTGATCAGCCCGAATGGAACTGAGCAAGAAGGCTCAATCGACCCAATCACTGGCCAGGCAAAGGGACCTTACATGCATGAATTCGTGCAGTGGGCTTCAAATAAGATATAAAAAGAAGAAAACTTCAAAATATTTGCAACTCTTTCTCTAGAATTTCATGCTAACTCTGCCTCCCTTTTTCCTCTTGACATTTGTTTCTATGAAAATCATTCTTGTATATTTCTTCCATTGTATTTTCCATAAAAAAATATAGTGATTATAAAAAATAAGCAGAGGAGATCAAGACAGAGCTTTACTTTGCTCCATGAAGTACATCCAGACTTGGTTAGATGGAATGCTATTGAAGACAACACAAAGGTCTATTTATTTTTGTTGGTATCTGGCACATATTTGATGTCCAGCAAATTATTTATCTGCCTGTATTAATTAATGAGCAAAGAACAATGGATGAAGAAAGTACCTATTTTTGTAAGATTCTCACAGAAAATTTAAAGAACATTTGGAAATAGACCCATTTTATTTCCAAAGGAAATTTTACTTTCAAAGTCTAAAAAAAATTTACCCAAATGAGATTTTAGAGGATTTCATATGATTAACTCTTTACATTATCTGGAGTAATTGCACAGAAATCTATATTTATGTAAACACAGTGAATGCATCATAACACTAGAATAAGTATACAAATACTGCATGTCAAATTAGGTTATAATCACTTTCAAGGGACGTGATTTTCTAGTTAAACAGATTCGTTTACATCTTGTGAAATAAAAAATAAGTGAAAATAACTATATAAAATCAGGCTTACAGCTGGACAGATCTTCTTGGCAATGGTCCAGACACTGAGCGGAAAGCCCCTCAGCTGAGGAATGCTCGAGATGCCCAGGATGACTTTGTAGAGGAGCTGCTGTCCAGCCCATGTGCCTCTACTCTGGCTCCCTGTAGGGTGATGAGCTGCCTTCACATTTGTGCTGAGACACTTCTTGTGAGGGGGGCGGGGTAGGTGAGGTGGGGGAAGTGGAATGGAAACTTGCTTCCTAAAGGAAAAAACAGAGGCAGCTCAACATTTCACCCTTAGATAGAAAGCAAAAGGGGGTAAGTCAGAGATCTAACTAAAATGAAAATAGTAGAGTCCGGGTTTGATGGATCCTCTGGCCTAATCCTTAACACAAATGAGGAAACCAGCCATAGGGGAGAAACAACACCAAAACTGAGACCAGTAACTTTTCTTCCCAAATCTGCTGCTTATTCATGAGATAATTGAAGCTCTTCCTTTCAAGGAAGATAATATTGAAAAAGCTACTCATGTTGATGCATGTCTCTCAATAGCACATTTCACATCACTCCGATTTAGCCAACACTTTCTTCAGTGTTCCCATTTTTTTTTTTCATAGCAGAAGAGCATAATTTTAAACCTTGGTTACTACGTGGTGTTCTCTCTGGCTAATTATGCTGAACAGTTGCCATTCATTTAGTTTTCATAAACGGTGGATTTGGTTACTTTCTCTCTGTGTCTCCTTTATTTTCATCTATTATAAGAAGTCACTAAGATAGTGATTGTGGACAAAAGGGGCCATATGCTAACCTGGCTAGGTCAGGGAAGGCCTGTATAGTGGTTGTACAAACTCAAAGACCTAAAATAACCACAAAAGATGGTCTGAAAATGAAATATTTAACTACAGACAGGTTATGGTGGGTAGTCATGTCCTAGGCCACTATTTTCCCTGACAAAGACAACTTAGATCTTTACTGAATCCATTTGTCTTTTTGCCTCTAAGATAACATATCGGTGAAATATCTGAGTAACTTGTAACTTTCCCTTTTTCCAGACCCCTCAGGCACAACAAATGGCACCAGGACAGTCCCTCATTGTTATTATCAAGTTAATTGTCAACTATGTTAAACTATCCTGTATTCATCTATGTAAAAGAACCATATGTTTATCAACTCACTTTTTATCCTATCCCAGAGGTTTCCCTGCTTTCCTTTTCCCTCCTCCTTAATCTATCAACATGAATTTCATGTAACCCACCTATGTCCCTTTCCTTTGATTGCAATGTATAAATGCAGATGTAACCTGCTATTCTCTGGAGCATTATCTCAATTCATTGAGGTTCTGCTTCCTGGCATATGTCGACAGTTTGGCTCAAATAAACTCACAAAATTTTTTACAGGTCTGGATGCTTTTTATATTAACATGATTTTTGTTTAACCCATAGATTCTGATTTAGAGGTAGCTCCTCATTTCTCCTATTGAGTAAAGTACATTTTATAATTTAATTTATATGTATTGTCATTCAAAATATATTTGTTGAATACTTAATCTAAGTTTTGCTTTGCATACATTAGTTTTTGTTTGTTTTTTCACATTCCATTGGTTGAATTGTCCCAAGCAGAGGTTGGCCAATTCTGGCCTGTGAGCCAAATCAGACCTACTGCCTCTTTTGGCAAATGAAATGTTTGTTATTGGAACACTCTCATACTCATTTGTTTGCATATAGTCAATGGCTGTTTTGCACTACAATAGCAAGGGCTGAATAGTTGTGATAGAAACTCTATGGCCCATAAAGACTAATATATTTGCAATCTGGCCCTTAACAGAAAAGTTTGCCAATCCATGGTCTTGAGTGTGAACATTTGATTCTCTAGCTATCTTCATGAAAGAGCCAAATGAAATGGATGACACTCAATTGTAGCTACCTTGAGCACTATTTACTGTCAAGGTTGTGTGGCCAGGAGTTATAATGATGGCACTAAACAATGAGGAGCGAATTACATTGTTCTGAGAAATACAAGGCTTTCCCAACTTCATTTAAATTATTTTCAAACCCTGTTCTTAGAACCAGCCCTAATCTGCACAAATACCACAAACTTGCAGCTTTTGCATTACAAATTTATTGTTATTTCTTTTACCTCTTTTTTTCTTTTTTCTTTTTCAGGAAAAAGGTAATTAGGCTATAAACAGAGGTCTGACAACTAATTTCAGTCAAGGCAAAATTAATACAAAGCAAACATAGTTTTAGTCATGTGAAATTAAAATAGATATATTTTAATGACATTCTAAAAAAATCCAAGTCTAATTTTTTGCCCTTTCTTTTCCCCTACCTCCTCCTGTTCACAGATTTCCTATTCTGTGTCGGTAGTGACATGTGCTAATTTCCGTGACCTGGCTGTCCTCATCTCCTTTCTCCTGCCCCCACTATTGAACTTTGGATGGAGAGTTGCTTCTTCCCTTTCCTTCTTAGGGGTTCCTGTAAGCTGCAAAGATAGGACCAGCTGAAGGAAAGGTATTCACTGCCCATCCTTTCAATTTTCAAGTTTTTATTGACATTAGTAAGAGCTGGTGTGCTAAATCTGTATCAGAACTTCAAGAATTTAAAGGTTAGAGGCATTATGGGTATAGATGTGCATGTGTACATGTATTTCTAGGGGTGGGGAGGAAAGATTCCAACACTGCTGTGTTCTGTCACTCCATGAACATATTAAATATGCATCTCAGTGTCAGCAGCACCTTGAGATGTTATCTCCAAAAATTATCACCTGCCTTCTGAAAACCATAACCCTAAAAATATTGATTGGTTAAAAGGCAGGATCTGAAGGCATGAGTCAGTGTCTCTATGGATTATCCTAATCAAATAATGATAGTATTAACCTGGATACTCACTGATCTGCCAGTATTTGGTTTTGAAATGTAGGCATCTCAACTGAAGTTATGTGTTTCATTTTTTTGAATATTTCTCCCAGACATTTAAATACATTACCACTAAGGCAGAACCAAGGAAAGCATAAAAAGCGTTTTAGGGAATAAATTCAGCAAGTTTCCATTTGTACCAGATAGTAAAATTGTTGACATGCGTTATGAGGCATGTATATATTTCAGACAGTCAGGTCTCAGTCACATGCTCAAGGTGGGATATCTTGACTGCCAAGGGGTTTTGTAGAAAGGTCTCAGACATTTTAGGTAACAGTATTTATTAATACATTTACAGAGTTTCCAAGCCAGAAAAATATTATTTCATTAATTATGCTATAAATGTAACTTCAGTGAAGGGTAATCAACTAAATACACGATGAAAGGACTGGTAGGAATTCTCTCCATCGAAGTGTTGAGCTTTTTTCTTTATTTTTTTATTTAGAGACATGCAATTTTATTTAGAGGCACTTCCATTACTAAGGAGGCTATGAGTTGATAGACTGTGTCTTAGAATTAGCTACAGTGGTGAAAACACAAATTGCAAACCAGCATGAAGTCACAAAGAGAAAGGAGATATGAAAAGGAAAGTAAAAGTCGGGAATTCACATGCACTCTTCTCCTTTACAAAAATAAATACTGGACCAGCGGCTTAGTGTCCAACATCAGTTGGAGTAAGCCTCCTATTGTTAGGCATAAGTGCCACACAAGCCTTCCTTTCTCTTCTCATTGGCGTCTGTTTCCAGAGGAGTGTGAATTTTTGTTGGAGGCAAATGATTATTTTTCTCTGTTTGATGTGCTAGAATGAAATGTAGTTGGTAAAGAAAGGGAAAACCAGGACTGGAAAATGTTCTGGCCACAAAGTGTGTGGGTCACTGAGGAAGTTCCGATGTAACATTCTTTGTAGTTGGGGGAGGGGGTGGAGAGTGATTGGGTGTGCTGCACCAGCACATCCAAGGATAAACCTCAGTGGGGGCGGTAAAGGATTGAGAAAAGACAAACAAGAGAATGAAAGCTGATTCTCTCCGATGAAGAGCCTCTCTGATGGAGAGAGACAGCGCCACAGACTATAGGCCATGTCCTTCTTTTATAGCTAGATGCCAGGAGGCAAAATAAGGGCGTGGTCAAGATGTTTACAACATTCTCATGGGTTATGATCCTACTCAATTACATGCACTTGAACTCTATCAGGCCCAGGTCACTCAGGCACATGGGACCACGTGTTCGGGCCATCTGTTCAAGCTTACAACTATAGTTGTTGGCTATAATTATGTTGCAAGGGCTCTGCCCTCCACGCTGGAACTTGCAAGTGGCCATGAGAGGACTGCCCTCTCATCAGTCTGAGGCTTGAACCTGTCCAAATACTGTAGCCGCACCCCACACTAGGGGCTCACTTAAACATCATCTTTGAAGCCTTTTGGGGTCACTCCACTTCTCCCAGGAGGTGTTAATCAACATTCTCAGTGCTCCCTCTGTCCTTTTCAATGTGGAAATCTTGCACAGATTCAAATTAAGTATTCATCCTCACAAGACATTCATCCTCCTCTCTTCCCAATTTATTGACTAATTTTTCTCAAGACTCAGGGCTCGGAATAGTAAGTAAATTTCTCACCAGTGACCAGGGTAGACTTTTCTCCTGAAAATTCTATTGACAGTCTATTAAAGAATAATTCCAGGAATTCTGTTGTGTACCTTTTGGTGTTTCCTATAGTGACATTAAGACATACTTGTTGATTACACAAATAATTTTTTTAAATAAAACATGAGGAAATGTAGCTTTTATTGGCATATTTCTTTTGGTTTATCAAGTGATCCCATGATTATTAGCTTTTTTGCTATTAGAAGAAAAGCCCACAGCAGAGTGGACTTTATTATCCTCATTTTAGACATGAGGAAACAGACTCCAAGGCAAAGATTTGGCTCAGGTTAGGTGGCTGGGAATTTCCAGATTTTTGACTAAGACTCATGTCCCTAGATTTATAAGCATCATGCTAAGTTTCCCACCATTCTATAAAATCTTCAAAACATTTATACCATGTTAAAAACTTTCCTATTGGCTTTTTTTTTACACCTCCAGAGACCCCACTTTAGAGTAAAGCTAGTTGAAATCTCTAAAGCATGTCCAAATTCCTGGGAGGAGTAGTGTGCTGGAGTTGGCTCTGCTCACAGGAACCAATGGAGCCTGTCTCTTCTCACGTCCATGTTCAGTGGGATCAGGTTGGTAGCTTGAAATCGCCCATGCCATGAATGTTTACACCATGGCAACTGACAAACGTACCAAGTCAGAGAGAGCTGATTGTCACCTCTCAAGAGTGTAGGTTGTCAAACATCTATCAGCACACTACTGATTAGAAATCTGGGCACCCAGGCAAAAATCCTGCAGCTGGGTTCTTCATACTCAGCATATGTTCCAATGCACTTACTTGATTTGTAAAACCCCAAGTTTCTTTGTGAATCCTTTGGAGCATGTCTTCTTGTAGTCTTGTGAAACTCTATGTGGGAGAGCATCAAAGTTTCTTCTCTTAAGAGGGAGAGCGAGGTCTGGAGATAAAATTTGCTACTAGTTTAAGTCTATGGGTATTTGTGATCTTGCGATTGCACTTTAAATTACACATCATTTTAAACAACTGTGTAAAAAAAGTTTTAAAAGTCTAATGGTATTGAACCAAAAATAGGAATTAAAAAGTGAAAGGAAAATACGAAGCTATACCTTGTTTTTTTCTGCTTTAAAAAATAAGTTTCCTTCTCATTTGCAATTACGATGCACATAATTTGCATAAAATGTGTAAAGTTAGAGATAATTGAACTACAATAGCTATAAAAGTGGCTTTTTCATTTAAAAATAAATCAGATGTCCACTAAAAGGGTGTAAGAGCCATTCCCCCCCTTTCTCCCTCTCCTGTTTGGGTCTCTGGTATTTTTTACACTTTTATAACTGATTTTTATTGCCAAACAATCCGTGGAGTTTGTAGCAGCTCTGAGACGGCAGCTGGCCCAGGCAGGCTTGTTAACTCTGGCACGTTAAGGACCCTTCAGAAGATTTCAAATCCAGTCTCAGGATTCAGGTCAGTAGATCAAATCCAGGGAGAACTTTTTCTTGGCGGGGGATGGGGGGAGTGGGGGAGTTTAAGGGGAAGCTGCACCAGGGATGGAAGGAAAGGGGAACATGGGGAAAAAGGAAGACAAGAAAAGCTCAAGTACAGAAATGCCTTGCAACTAAATGTTAAAGACATAATAGCTGACTTTGTTTCCCTGTACCAGGGTTTCCCCTGGACACATCATGTTTAAGAGGGTTAATCTAGAAAAGAGTGCACCAACCAAAGAGTGGCCACAAGGGATTGTTCTAGACTGATGTTTGTGTTCTATTGAAAGACTTTCTTCCAAGGTGAGGTGCAGCCTCCATTCTGAAGGTCATCTCAGGACCAGTTTTGAGCAACTTCATGAAACAGGACTTATCTCAGGCCTTTCCCCAGCGCCCATCACTGAGATGGGCTTTACAAACATATGATGATGCACTGACCAATGGTACCTACTTGTGTGCGGCCCTCCTGAATACAGTAGGCATGCTCTCCATTTTGTCCCCTTCCATGAAAGCATAAGCATCTCAAGGGCAGAGACTATGCTTATCAGCAGACCCTTATGTGTGTGTGTTGGGGGGGAGGGGCAGAGCAGGGCAGAGGGGGAGGGGGCAAGGGTGGTTGTCATAGTGCTAAAATGTGATATGCTAAGTGTCCATGTGGGAAGAAATGTTCAATTCTCAGACATGTTACAAAGCTTTCAAAGATATTTATATGGAAGAATGCTAGCTGTAGTTCTCTACCTTCTGATAAAGAGTAAAATATTACAGTTTAAAAAATATGTAATAAGTAGAAACAAAGATAAGTGGTCTCTTCAAGTAGAGCGAGACTTCCCATACTAAGCCATTTCATGTGACCCTCAGATACCTTCTCATGACATGTTATGCAGTAGGTTCCAGAGCATCTAGAAGGTATGTAGAAAATATTTGTTGATTTAACTTGACATTCTTTATTCTCACAAACCCGAACCTTCATGGCCATCTCTATCTGGAGGCCTCTTCCAGTGTAGTTCTTTACTGCTAATGCGTCTACTCAATCCACATCACATCTCTTTAAAAGAGAAAACTAAAACATCCTTCAGTAACCTTTAAAAGAGGAAACTAAAACTCCTTCCTTTGGAAGTGATTAGCTGATCTGCTCACAGGGAACAGGGTTATTGATTTACTGTGCAGCCCTGCCTTATAGCTTATTTACTTTAAATTTGAGGAAGCATATATCCTGAGTCCCTGCAAACTGCACTATCCAGAGACCTATCTGCTCCATTTTTCCACAAGGCCAACCTGGACGCGTCCTTCATTAGTATGGATATATATTTTACTTGTACCATGGCATAGCCATTTCCCAGAGAGAACCAACATAAACCTATAATTATTTTTACACGTTCTATTTCCTATAAAGTTGTGTGACTAAAAATTATCTTTCATAACATGTATAACATAAACATACAATATAATATATATGATACATAATGAATCTTTATATAGTCTAACCCAAAGTTCTTAGCATCCTAAGAAAGGTCGGAAAAAGTTCTGTGAAGATACATCTTAAAGAATGAGGGATGCAGAAGAGCATCTATGCTGAGAGAGGATGGGAATGTTTGAATGACCTTTGGGACTGGAAATTAGCACCCGTGGGTGAGAGAACTGGAATACATACTATATGTGACCTCAGAATCTTTCTCAACACAGAGATCCAACAAGCAGTTAGATGAGGTTGTCCAGAGTAGCAATATTTATTAAAGAAATTAATGGTAAATAATGCTGAAAGTAAAATGTTCAAGTTTCTGGATTTTTTTTAAAAGTTGGTGAGTAGAACCTTTTTCAAACTTTTGGAAAGCCAGGTGCTTTATAAATACTTAATTTAGTTATTTTCTTCCTTGGGCTCTTCCACTACCTTATCAATCTGTTAGCATGGGTATGTAAAAATGCAAAACTAGCTTTCATTAAGAATAGAAAAAACATTAAAAAAATAAATAGAAGTAAAATATATACCATCTGACCTTCAGAGTTTCTTCCAGTGAATCTCAAACTTGGATTTCAATGTTCTAGCTCTCTGTTGTCAAAGATTCTCCTTCACAAGCCCATATGTTAACTGGCATCCATGAAGGGGCTCCAAGATGCTTAAGGGCTTTGGGGAGCACCATGGCTCATTTGGGGGCCACTTTGCCTTCATATTTTCACTTGGACTTTCCCAGTGTGGTTATTGAATGCCCTCTTCCATAGGAAATGACCCCGTAGTGCCTTCTCTCCAACTAGGGAGCTTCCGTTTTAACTTGCCTTCTATGAATGTAAATTCTATTAATTTTTCAAGAGTATTTTGTATAATATGGAAACCTCAAGCAGAGGACCCAAGGCATTTTCTTTCATCAACCTGATTCTAATTGTATCAAAGCACTGAAAAGAAACCCACTTGGCTTTTTTACTTGTCCAGAACTCTACTTACTCTGAAGTGCTTTCAAAAGCCACCTCTCTGATTTAAAGACGCCACTTCGGAATTAGGTAATTGGACCAATAGATGCCAGTTTTCTAAATTCTTGCTACCCCGCGTTATTGTAGAGCAGGCTACTGTTTTGCAGACCTTCTTTATTGCTTAAATGGCAACATTATCACTGTGTACACATTAGGAAAAGCAAATGGGACCCTTAAGGGAAATAAGGGTTCAAATAACCCAGACAAGGTAGCCCAACTGAATTGAGGATTCACCCTTGTTACAACCTTATTGCTTTATGGCACATGCGCTACTGGAAGGGACAGAATGCTTCAAGTGTGTTTCTACTGATCCTGCTGGCAAATCACAGTTTTATTACAGTAATGAGCCTGACCATATTTCTGTGCTTATGCATATTAGGCACCAAATGTATTTTCTGGCCTGCCAGCCTGTGGTAGTAACTAACATAAGCAATTTGTCCCGGGTTACAGTGTGTGTGCATGCATTAGGTAGGAGCATGTTAGTTGCTTTGGGTTATAAAATACTACATTTCATCATGCGTACTTTTATACGCACAACTTAACTGTATGCAAAATAGCTTGGCAATTAACCAATGCAACGTATTAGTTTACTATAGGATGATTGCATAAACGTATGAATGGGGGACAGCCACAAGTTCAATTCAGCAATATTAAAAATTTCCTAAGATTATTAAACATCTGAAAAAATGCTAACTTTTTTCCCCCTATGGTATAAATGTTAAGGCTTTTTAAAAAAATGTACTGATTCTTCTCTCATTTTCATTTCTAAAAATAACCCTGAGTGACATCCTTTTTAGGAGGCTGTGGGTTTTTAGACCATGAATTTTCCCATACTCATTGTGAGCTGATATTTGGCCTTTGACTCCATCTGCTTTTAGGGAAAGGGGAATGGTCATTATTCTAATTTCTTCCTTAGGACCATATTTTATGTATGCCATTTATTGGGTCCCTGATTATTAAAAAATGACATCAGCATAATTCAGCCCAACCACTGAACACAATGTATTTTCTTCTCTCTTTAACCAAGGGGATCATAAAGCTTGGTGCTGTTTATGACTATATAGAAAACATACTAATTTAGGGGCTTACTCCAGAAGAGCATACAGATGGAAATATGTCCTCCTGAACATGTCATTAAAATGGACTCGTACTTTCACTCCCCTGCAAGCAAAGAAAACAAAGTACATAAATAAAGCATTAGGATTTGTGGGACACCCCTGCTGAAGGTATATAGCGGTTGCTATGTCCACACACATCACTTATTATCAAGTGTCAGAGAATGACTTTTTTTTCTCCATTCAGGTTGGAGTTATGTAAATGACCACACAGGACATTTAGTCACTCCTAAAGCTGGAATCATGTTTGCAAGAGCTAATCACATGAAATAACATGGAATAAGTGGCCTTATTCCTTCTGAAGCTTACTTTCCAGTACTGCTATTCCTCCTGCTGTGTTTTTAAGTAATACAATAAAACAACACGAATGCCTTTGTGGCTAAAACATTGTTTCAGAAGGAACATGACTGTTTTATTCTTGTCCTTAATCTCTTCTACGTTGCATATTTGAAAACAGGAACAGCTCTATGGCCTATGTGTATGCAATAGGTTATCTGCTTATGTTCTCTACCCCCACTCTCACCTCCTACCACCACCCCTCCGTTATTCCTGCATGGGAGGAAGAACAGGAGAAAACCTGTGTTGATAATAGCAACACCCCAGTAAATATACAACCAAGATTGAAAAGTGCCTTTGTAGTCACGTCACAGATTAATATGGCTCTTGATAGATACTTGGTTCCCTGACAGTTTCCCCTGCACCTTCACTGGGAAGTTGATAGAAATTACTCCAGCTGAATGCTTAAAGCAGATGTTATCCCATTAATTAGCTCTGGACCCCGGTACACTTGAGACTTTCCCATTTTCAGGCCGAAAGGAATTGGTCCCAGTGAGCGTGCTCTATATCCACATTTAGTATCATCTCATAAACAGCAGTGAAAACACAGCAGGCCCTTGATGAAGATACATTAGCTTATTTCTAATTTAAAGTTACGTTGCTTAACCTTAATGTAATTGGTCACCGGTGGCCAACTGTTTGTATAGTGTGTTGATGACCAAAGAGATGTAATAAATTATAAAACTCTCTGCTTAAATGGAGGGAACGACTGTTTTGTTAAAAGCTTTGCATGTAATAATGGTAAAATAATTGCACCTCAAGCCGAATAACTGTGAAGCTGTTAATACTAACAACAGAGTTGTTCTCAGGTAGCTGTCCATCCCCATTTAAAACAAATACAGGAACCCATCTCTTATATTTAGCCAAAGACTAACTTTAAAAGCTGAATCTCACATTGAATAAAATTAAAGAGATAGTCAATCTATTATCTTATTTGGGGGATGTTGGTGATAGGTAGTGAGTGGGGTGAATTAAAATAATCAGTAGTTACAGTGAACTCAGAAATGAAAAGCACAAATAACTCTATTCTTCACATTGGTTTGTAGTCACGTCTTTAAAGAAGACTTGATTAGCTGGTAGAATAACTGGGATAATAATGAAGTATGAAAGTAACTGACACAACTTTAATGTTTAATAATGAATAGTCTGCCAGATGCAGAATAGAGGGAAACTATATTCTTCCCTGAGAACAAAAACTGACTGAAAATTTCTTAGGCCAAATATAGATGGCAATTACTCGATGCTTATGAACTACCACTCCAGGATTGCAGTTAACGTTATCAATATGGTAAAATATGAACCCACACGCTTAACATCATTCAATCTACCATGAGTAACTAACTATACTGATTCCATAGGTTTCCTATATGTTGCTGTTGAAAATCTATTCTCTCCTTTTCCTCGTCAAAGCTTAAAATCCAAAAGTAAAATAAACACTTTGGTGCTTTATTCTCTATGTTCTTTATTTTTGTCCTGGTTGGATTGTATTAACTAGCTTTGCTCTAACGAGTAGGAAAAGGAAAAGTTTTTGCTTTCCTCAAAAGATAGTTCTTTTCTCCAAATATTTGCATTTGGAGTTTGGATCACTTCCAAAGGGTACTCACTTCACAATAGAGAAACACACACACACACACACACTTCTCTCCCTTCTCACATTACATTTCGTAGACTTTCCAATAATTTAAACTATTTACAGTACCTCTAGGTCATTATTTCCCTACACTCCACTGAAATACCCTGGGACACTATTTACGGCTGACTTCTGAGTTACCTTATAGGATCAGTTTACAAAATGGAGACTTCACCATGTGAAAGTCATTATTTTGTTTAACACAACTTGCACTGTTAAGGTTTTTTTTTTTTTTAATTTTCCACTTTCACACAAACACTGCCGTGGCTGGGAGTGTTAGTTAAGAAAAAAAACCCAGAAGCTCTGATGTGAAGATAGGTATCTCTCCAGGGTCAATCTATCAATACTATTTGGGGCTAACTCATAAAAATCAAAGATACTGATGAGAAAACTACAGGAGTAAAAGTGTTTTGTTTTGTTTTCTTTTACCTCCAGGAAAACATCTACTTATGAAATTAATAATTCTGCATTATGGAGAGTAACCTACCTTGAAGCAGTCAGCTGTCAGAGGGCTATCCCATGAAGACCATGCTAATTGACACTGTAAAAGGGCACGTCCCCAAGTTTGTTTGGAGAACATGTGCCCTGGGAATAACTTCAGAGTTACCCTTCTTAATAGTAAAAATGACTCTGTTGCTGTTCCAACTAAAAATCAATGTGGCTCACAATTTTAATAAGGAACATGAATCTGAAAATGTGTTTAGTATCAGGTTATATAAACACACCCTAATGAGATACCATAAAATCCATCACATTAAAGGCTGGTTTCCTGCAAGGTATATTAGCTAAAAATGCTCCATATATTAGGTCAGTATACAACAGTACACATAATAAAGCAGCTCTGTCAAGATAAGATGCATGTTGTGCCCCTAAAAACTGTTATGTTTTGCACATTTTATAAGGTTCCTTGAATACATGAATAAGATAAGTTATTCCCATCTCTTTCTTAAGCAATCTCAGAAATGGCTATGACCTGAAATTGGAATTCTTGTAAACACCCATCCGAAGAAAATGTGTGCAGCTCTGTTTTAAAGAGACGGTACATGTTTAATTATCCCAACTTCTTCTAGCAGAATACTATTAACATGCACATTAGCATCATCTCATTGGTTCATCCTGCTGCTCCACCTTAGGGGCAGCAGTGGGAGCTAATCTTATTGCTCCCATGCGCATAATAATGAAATTTGGTCTTGTCTCAAGGCAGTGTGCTTTGGTCTAAAGTACAGCTGGAGACATTACCATTCTGGAGAATTTCTGACCAATTCATTGTGAAAGATAAAGAAATAAAATATCGTCCCAAACAACTGTGAAATTTGTATATATATCCCTGAGTATGTAGTATTAAGCCATGAAAGGTGCAAATGACTCCAGATTCGAATACAGATGGGAAGGGAAAATAAAATCTTAGATACCTATATCTGTACATATACCAAGGGGTGCACACCTCCCCACCATACTATGTGTCTACCTGTGAAAGTTTTGTTTCTGAATGCTATCTTCAGCTGTGTATGGGTATGATAAAAATAAACCAAAACCACAGAAAGAGCCCTTTCCTCATGTCTTTTTCATCTGTTTTCCAAGAAACAATGATAAGATTGCATGGCATATAGAATACCATTGCCTTTTTTGCAGGCAAGGTTGGAAAGCTCTAATAAAAAATATGCATATATCCCATAGCACACACAAAAATACATGTGAATTCAAGGCTACTGAATTCAGGGAGGTTGTTCCAACATTTCCCCCACTGTACATTATTTGTATTCAAGGTTTTTGAAATGACATTGTAATCTGATGATGCACCAGCCTATTATATTGTCTAGCAGGACAAATATCCTTGCGTTTTCTCTGTAGAACTAACACAATTTTTCCATGTCAGAGGTGCATAATATCCTGGCGGTCATAAGGAATGATGCTATTAATCCTCTTGGGCAATCTCCAGGTCTGATTATTAGGGAAATAAATTTGCATGCTGCATATGAGCTAGGTGAATCACCGAGAGCACAAATTATATTTCCTGACAGCAAGTTAGAGAATGGAGCCGTGTTGCTTTTTTATCTCCCCCCCCCCCACCTCTGAAAGCTATAGAATTTCAATTCATTACACAAGATTGGTTAGAATTCAAGTCTCTTTTTAAGTTGATATTAAGTTGAGTCTGTTATCTCTGCGAAGGCTGGTAGGTTCCCCAGAGTATCCACCTAATCACTACTTAAAAAAATCGAAACGTATAGTTAGTGTCATGATTTAGGTACCAGAGCTACTTTATTTATCAGCACAGAGTGAGATAATTTCAATTTGAGCCTCCATAGCCCTCATGAATTTAACTGACTTGAAAGCTTTTCACCCCAACTCCCTCTCTCCCTCCCCCTTTTGTTGCATATGGTAATAATAGTTATTCCGGGCACCTTCCTTACTATCATGCCACGCATTGCACCAGGCTCCTTAAGACCTGATCTAGCCAAGCTTGTGCAAACAGCCCCGTTTCTTTCTCCACATCTGACTGCCTCCTCTTCACCAGCAGTACTGCCAGGCGTGTCTGCATTCAATATCCATGATGAATGTATTTTTATTATTTTCAGGGATTGGCATCTGAGAAACCTTTTTGCATTATTAAATTCGAGCAGGGAGAATGATAGCATAATAAATTGCTTTATGTCCTAATGTATTAATTAAGCAGACATTTATTATAATGGTTGTTTTATAGACCCATTGTAAAAATGTATGATTGTGTGCTGATACTCATAGCTGGAGCCACATATGGTAACTCGGGTGGATGGGTTGTGACATTTGTCAGATTGGAAAGGGTTCACCAGGTCTAGTCAGCAAATTCGCAAGGCAGCAGAGAGCCTGGCTGGGCTGTGAGTTTGGTGAAATAGTATTGCTATCATTAGCGTGCAAGCGAGAATCCTTTTATTATTGTGATTATATGTAAAATAAAAATATACGTACCACACATGGTAAATACCTTATATTATATAGTGTTTTACAGTTTTTAAAGTAACATTTGCAGATGAATCCACCACAAAATATAGGAAAGATTATAGAGCTTTCCTTCAATTCAAAAATATGTATTATTACTATTACTTGAAAGAGAAATATGTGTACATTTCAGAATAACAAAATAATGGCAAACCCAAGAGGCATACAATTATAGACTATGTAAGATTCAAGTGTTTTAGATTCTATTAATTTATTCAGAGTGAGCCAAAAGCAGCACAGCTTAGAGGGTTATATCTTGGCCTTCTGATTACTTGAGTCATGGGTGATCATAAAAAACAAAACAAAGCAACAACAAAATCCCCACAATTCTTTCTTTATCATGCTTCTTCACAGTGTGTTAAGTGATTCATCTACCATTTTGCCAAATAAATAAATGAATAAATAAAAGGTCCTAGCAAATTTTCCCATTGCTTTGCTCTCCCATGCAGTCAATATGGTCCTGATGCAAATGTTCTCAGAACAGAAATACCTTTGAATCACAGGTATGCTTTGTGAACACCTGGATAATGGTTTTTCATAGTCAGGAAATATCTAGATTTTTAAAAAAGCAAGTAACAATCGAGAGGACTCAGAGAATGTCCAGGGGGAGAGATGCCAATGGTCTCAGAGACTGTTCTCTGCCCCTCCCAGGGGAATTATTTTTGGAGCAGTGCTTTTCAGCACTGTTGACTTTAAGTCCTCCCTAATACTGGATACCGAGACTGATTACGGAGGTAATTGGTTACGAGCTCAGAAAAGGGCACAAGATTTGATGAAAAAAAAAATACCTAAAACCAGTTACTGCAAATAAAGCAAATCAAATCCATCCCCAGTGCCATTCTAAATTCCCTTCTACAAGAATTCAGCACCCTGGCTGGCTGCAAAGCAGGTGTCAGGATGATTAGGGAGAGGCAGAGATGGAGAAGGGACAAGCTGGAGTATATTGATCCCTGAGTGCACAGGAGAGGCCCTGAGCATGACCGCTGGCCAACCTAGAAAAGAACTGTGGAGGCCATGCAGGGTACATCCATGAGCTGGTGGCCAAATTACATGCAATCCAGAAAAATGCTGCCTCCCTCTGCTTGATGTAAAAACAGTCATTCAATTCAGTGAAAAGACATCAGTTTGACAAGCACATTTATATTTAGAAGGTGATAAAGTCTGAGTGATCTGAGTTGGCTACTTTAGTACCAGTTGTTCAGATACTGTGTATAGATTAGAGAAGAAATTTTCATCTCTTAATGCCAAGCATCCTGATAGGCATCTTGTTTATGTTATCTTCTGTGGTCTGCTCCATGGCCTTTTGCCCAAATTTGAGACTGGGTGCTCTGTATTTACATCAACAGGAATAGTATATAATAGTATTTGTTCTTGAGAATTAAAGGGAGAAGTTTGAGGTCACATGATTTTTGGCCATTACCTTTCTCCGAAGATTTATTAGGAAGAGTACAGAGGCCATGAAGTCCCAGGACTCTGAATTATGGTGTTTGAACCCATACGGAGTTAGGTGTAAGTTAATCTTGATCTTCTTCTAACTGTCATGTCCTAGAGAAAGCCGCTGAACTTTTTTGAGTGATTTATTATTATTATTATTATTATTATTATTATTATTATTCATGTTGCTATTATCAATAATACTATAATTAGTACTATACATAAAAGACTCAATTTTACAACTTCATGAAGCTCAGTAAACTCCCCCAGGTCTCTGGTCAAAAATGCAAATTTATATAATCCAAACCATTACCAGGCAGAATACAGTCCTCCAGTGTCATTACCCACCCAGCATAAAACAGTACACTGCTTGGCCGGCCCAAGACACTTAGCATGAAACAAAAAACTGAGAGTGGCAGCAATTAGCCTCTCACACCGTAAATGTGGGGAACTTGAAAACATGTTCAATTACAATCATAGCAATTTCTTTCTTTTTTAAAAAATATTTTTTATTGTTTTCAGAGAGAAAAAGAGAGAGAAACATCAATGATGACAGAATCATTGATTGGCTGTCTCCTGCGTGCCCCCCACTGGGGATCCCCTTGTTCGGAATTGAACCCAGGATACTTCAGTCTGCAGGCCCATGCTCTATCCACTGAGCCAAACGGGCTAAGGCCAATCATAGAAATTTCCATGTCTTACATTGGTCTGGGGCTGTGTGGTGAACAAGAACTTCTACGTCAGGGTCCTCCCATGAGTTTCATGATTACCCCAAGATGTATCTGAAACTCCTAGTGACTATTACAGATGTGGAAACCGAGTTTTAGGATTTGGATTCATGTGCCCAATGCCACCAATCACCACTAGTACAATAGGACCGGAAACTCCAGTTTTTGGCTTCTTGTGGTGCTCCTTTATGTACTGAAACTTGGGATCTTGAAATTTAAAATGAGAATGAAATATGGAATATTTTATACCAGACTATTTGACCAGTATAGGAATCTAGAGAACACCAAGCTTTGTACATAAGGTCTGGTTCCACAAAGTGAGTTGAGCTATACACCTTTTAAAATTGCACAATTATAAGCACACCACTACCACTTACATTTATATATGGGCTTGGGTTCCAACCACAGCATACCTGTCCTGAAAGCAAAGGCTAGCTTTTCAGGGTTTTGCCTAGGGCCCTGGCATCCACCAGGGAGATGGCAGTCTACTGTTAGTTTCTGTGCAGTGACCTATCATGACAAAAAGAAGGAATTTCACGCAGCCCAAGCAACTGCCAAAGCAGCTCACCATTTAGGGAAAATGCAATACTTTCTGATAAGCAGCTTATGCTAGTTTTCTTAGCAAACAGCCTAGAAGCATTTCTGTCTGTGGCACTTCTTGATAAGTTGAAGGGAACCCCTCTGACCATACCATGGTCAAGGGACCACTATTTGGAAAAATATAGACGTGTGGCAATTTGAAAAATGATAGAAAGTAATTGATCACAGAGACAGCCCAGAGCATTCACTGTTAAGAGAAACACATGTCCCTGTGTATGAAGTTGCAAGCAGAAAAGTGTGCATTTTAAGCCTGGAGCAAGATTGGGTCAAAGCCTTGTCTCTTTCTCACACGGCTCTTTGTAAAACCAATGCCTATACTTTGGTAGCAGTAATTTCCAATGTGTGTTCAATGAGCAAGGGACAAGATGCTGGAGGTTCCCCCCGCCAGGTTTCATTTGCTCATCACAGCAACTTCATGAGGAGATACTATTACCATTTTGTGGAAGGAGAACTGAGGGTCAGAAAACGCCAGTAGCTTTCCTTACATTAGGAAGGTGATTCATAACAAGAGTTACCAATTTCTAACTCCAAAGCCCAGGGTCACACCCCGGCCCCCCTACCACCACCACACACACACCATTCTCCCTCCAGAACTCAAAAAAGTGAGATACGCCGTGCAGGGTTTGCCCGTGTCTGCTCATTGTGAAAACCTAGGGTTATGCTGCTAAACCACTTAAAGACAGAGGGTCCCTCTCTAATTATTCCCCAAAGAAAACATAAGGCAGTGCCATGTCTCCTCAGGTGCCTGAAAACCAAGGGCTTGGTCAGGCTCTGGTGAAAGATGAAGGCAATTCTTTGGGGAAATTTCCAAGTGACGTGCAGCCTTTGATTGCAGAGAACACGGTTGTGCCTACGGAGTTTGCTTTCATAAATTTGGTTGCAGGCTATTTTGAGCAAAAATGCATCCCATCTTCCCTTTACCTTGCAGGTATTCGGTAACTATTAGACCACATTTTGAAATGAATTGTGTGCAGCGATGTTAGAGAAGGTTAGACTCTCTGAGCTGCCACCAGTGACATATGACTATAGTGACAGACAGTCAGTGGTATTCAAACTGAATTAATCAGAAAACACAGCCTACTTCAATGTGACGTTTAGAGGGGGGAGGAATAGCTACTTATTTACCAAAGGGATGTCACTGAACCATCTTTCTAGCTGTAGATAGCCTATGGCTACGTAAGCCTTTCAAACCAGCAGGAGAGCGATAAACTACACGGAGCCAGGTATTCCAGGCTGGTTCCCTCTTGTTTTCCCCTCTCATTTCTCCAGCTGGCCCTGATTATTTTATTTTGGGCAAGGCCGCAAGATGAAGTGAGGGGTTCCTATGCCTTCTATGGGGAACAGAGGGGACACAAGGAACCTTTGGAGATGGAGGCATTTGTTCTGTTCATTCTTGGGAGTGAACACGCATACGTATCAACACCCTAGAAGGAAGGAAATATGGTAATAATGGTGCTAGTGGTACCTTGATTTTATAAATATGTAATGCTAATTATGTAAACATTTGAGACCTCTGAAATCTCTTCATCATGTGTGTCATACAATGGAAATATTATGCAGCCTAACTCGACATTATACAGTAATAATGTTATTTCACATTGGCTAGTTGACAAGCACGGGCCGATGCTGTCTATCAAACAAAACTGTTGTGCCAGATTGTATCTTGGCGATAAGTAGAAAAAGAGTCACTCAGAGTCTGTTTATGTATTAATCAAGGCTTCAGACTTAGGCCACTTCTTCCGATCCACCCTTTGCTAAAGAATATGGAAATCTTCTGCGTACCAGGTGTCTCAGTCAGCTTGAGCTGCCATAACAAAACTCCATAGTTAACAGAATTTTATTTCTCACAGTTCTGGAGGCTGGAAGTCCAAGAGCAGGCTGCCAACATGGTAACATTCTGGTGAGAGCCTCTGCCTGGCTAGTAGATGGCTGCCTTCTTGATGTGTACTCACATGGCAGAGAGAGAGAGAGAAAGAGAGAGAGAGAGAGAGAGCGAGAGAGAGAGAGAGAGAGAGAGAGAGCTCTTGTATCTTTTTTCCCCAATATATATTGATTTTTATTGTTTTAAATAAATTTGCATTGATTTCAGAGAGAAAGGAAGGGACATTAGTGATGAGAGAGAATCATTGATCAGCTGCCTCCTACACACCCCACACTGAAGATCAAGCTTGCAATCCAAGCATGTGTCCTGCCTGGGAATGGAACCATAGCCTCCTACTTCATAGGTTGATGCTCAACCACTGTGCCACACAAGCTGGGCTTTTTATTGAATTTTAGAGAGAGAGAAAGGAAGAGGGAGAGAGAGAGAGAGAGAAATATTAATGTGAGAAACATCCATTTGCTGCCTCCTACATGTCTCTCACTGAGGATGAAGCCCACAGCCCTAGCATGTGCCCTGACTGGGAATTGAACCAGTGACCATTTTTGTGAACAGGACAATGTCCAATCAACTAAACAACCCTGGCCAGGTGTCTCTTCTCATAAGGCTATTAATTCCATCATGAGGACCCTGCCCACATGATCATGTCTTTAAGGTTCAGCTCCAAATTCCACTGCATGCGGCATTAACACTTTAACATACAGTTTTGAGAGAGACAGTTCAATCCACAGCACCAGGGTACAGCTGGATATTTGTTACTGACCCCACCCCAGACACACCCATTCTTTACTCACAAATTTTTATGTTTCAAATCAAGTATAATTTAATGGTTCTATTTTTTTCCCTAACACTTTCAGAAATTATCTTGCTATAACTCTCACATTTTATCTGCCCCTCCCGCTTAGACAAGTGAGGCAGGTACCACACAAATTTGTCTGGATGGCAAGCAAACTACTTTGCATCCCGACTCGTGGCATGATAATGACTCTTGTCCCAAGACCAGGTATGTTGCTTCTAGAACAGACCCAAAATAACATGCACATTTTCATAATATCATAATCCCTATTTCTTATCGAATGCTTAACAGACTCATTTTTTTTAACATTGCATAATCATTGCAGTGGGTGAAAGCATTCAGGTCTCTGGCTAGAAAGGTCTAGGATTCCAGATTGAAACCAAACTTACAGTAAGGATATCTGTTGGGTGCCTGAAAGCAATGCCATTGATTTCATGCACACAGTTAGTGTTGGAGTATTTCACATGAGTTGCTGAACTAAAAAATTCCTTCAGTACTTAAGTGGTACTTACCTAGATAGAAATTAAGAGTGAAATTCTCTTTTAATCCTCCTCTATCTTCTCTCTCTTTTCAAGAAGCTGTGGAAAACCTGACAGGTTTATCCCATTAAAGGAAGAGACTATTGAGTAATTACCAGCCTGGTAAAACTTTGAGGCCAAGTCTCCATAGCATAAAGTGAAGAGGATATTTGGTAATTATTATTTAATTTGAGCAATCTTTGCCAAGAGGTCCTTTTTACAATTAATTAGTCTTCATTTAAACACAATTTCATAAGTGGACCCCCAAGTATTACCTCAGGAAGAAAATGCAGTACCAGTAATGTTAGTATTTCCAGAAATGTCATAATGGGATCTATGACATGACACAAATAATTATTCACAACCAAAATAAAGCAGTCAGTCCCTAATGTTCAGAATATCGATCCTACTTTTCCTTCTCAATCTCTCTCTCCCTGACAGAAAGAACAGAAAAATTTTCAAGACATATATAGAAAAAAGTAACTAAGGAAAAGACTTCTATTATTGTAGAGTAATTTTTTTTCCGTGTGCTTTGAACTTTGAAAATGCTGTTAAGTAAACTTAGAAAGGATTTATTGGGAATTTCTTCTATAACTTTTTAATACAAATAACGACCACTGAGTTTGATTTGCAGGTGATGCCAGAATAGAAGCACCATGTACCTTTGTTGCCACACTTCTCTCCTGTACATTTTAATTCAGCTTCATTCATTTCAACAGCCTGTAAGGTATACATGTAGGTGACACCTAGTCTGTTGCAGGCACTGTGCTTTCTAGGTACTGAGCTCCGGCTAGACAGCAAGTGCTTTACAGGCAGGAACCAGATCTTCATAGACTTTATATCCCTGATTCGCAGCACTCAACATTCAGGTGTGAGCATGTGCAGTGTGTGTGGGGAGTGCAGTCCTGGGTAGGACTAGACAGCAGTGTTAGGGGAATAGGACAGGGGAACTGATCATAGAAAGTCTTGACTATAGTCACGAGAGTCTCAGACAATAATCATGTAGAAACCAGAGAATGTTCTTGAGGTAAGGACTTGAATCCACATAATATGTGTGCCATTATCCAGTGCAATCTATCCAGTTGACATTTTTTTTTCCTCTAAAGAGTGAGATAGTAAATATTTTCTGCAGCTACTCACCTCAGCAGCCATTGCAGCAAGGAAAGTGGCCTCAGACAATATGTACACAAATGGATTATCTGGATTTAGCCCATGGGCCATGGTCTGGCCACTTCTGACCTATTTTAAAAATTTTACAATAGACCATATAACGGAAGTCTTTTGCATGGCAAGAACAGTACTTACTGAATAACGTTATTAGTGATTTTTTTTATTACATGCACTATATAGAGAGCAACAAAAAATAAAAAAAACAATATAACTCAGAAGTTACTGCACCTTGAAAGCCTACATTTGCAATGCTCCAGTTGAATTACAGGAATATGGATTGAGTGGTGAGTGAGTACTGCAATGATCCTACCAAAAATAATGTTAAAAAATTGCATTTCAGTGACCCAGTTAGACTAATTTAGAGTCAAACTATCAAGAAACCACTCCAGCCAAAACTGGTTTGGCTCAGTGGATAGATCCTCAGTCTGCGGACTGAAAGGTCCCAGATTCGATTCCGGTCAAGGGCATGTACTTTGGTTGCAGGCACATCCCCAGGAGGGGGCGTGCAAAAGGCAGCTGATCTATGTCTCTCTCATAGATGTTTCTAACTCTCTATCCCTCTCCCTTCATCTCTGTAAAAAGTCAATGAAATATATTTTTAAAAAAAGAAAAAGAAAAGAAACGCCATTCTCCTGAGAGATCTGCATCCATTTCCAGATGGCACTCAGCATGAAGACAGAAGCTGAGCTTTTTCAACTGTGCCCAGTTTACTCAAATATGAAGACTTGAGTTACGAGGTACATGGTCAGATTCTAAGGTGAGCCTCCTGCCATCCTTGTTGAGCTAGAAAGGACTGTCCTTCTCAGGAAATAATCCAAAGACTGGGGAGAGTTTTTCACAACACAGTCCTGGCCCTTGCAGGCAGTTGTAAACACACATCTGGAACTTCTACCTCCTTCCCATGCTGTTAACTTGTCACCTTTGAACAGATAGTGGTAATAATGATAATGACACAGCCGGGACCTGGCTGTGGTCTTTTTGGGCGAGCAAAGAATGAGTGACATTTTCTTTGCTTCCTCTCCTCCACTGGCTCCCTGCCTGCTACCCAGGTATGAGTTTTCTCTCTGTAGTAGTTTTTGAATATTTGAATGGTAGATCACACACCTTTAAGGCTGTTATTTTCAAGTTTTAATAATGTTTTGCAACTCATTTCCTGTTTCTCAGCTGCCAACCTTGCCAAAAGCATTCGTTGTCAGGTACTAATTTGGGTGACGTGACGACCACTTGCTCTAAATTTTTGGTGGGTAATTACTGAGTCAGACGAGAGTAATTTTTTGATATCCAGTGGCAGTCAGAAAGGTGGGTATTTTACTACCCACTCATTAGAGGTTCTCCAGTAGTGAAATGTCCTGGGTTTTGCTCTGTTTGCAGACAGAAGGGAAATCTGACTGCTCAAATAAAGAGTAACTTTTTGCTTATTTTGGCATCACTTACAAGGTATATTGGAGTTTTCTATTATGAGCCATTTCCAGAGTTTCATTGTACCTGCAATGTTAATTTTGTATTGACCAAAGTCTCATGAAATGACTTTCTTTTTTTAAGTTATAGAGATCTTGCATTTATCTTTAAAAAAAATAGGTGAATATATTTCAGTAGTAAATCTTAGTATGTGAAAGTAAAAAGCATCCATAATTTTTCTCTGAAAGTGCTAGCCCTTTTCATGTAATACTTTTGAGTGGTAATGTTTATGTTTCTAAAATTGTTCATTTATTTTTCTACCAGAATAAATAAACAATAGAAATATTTTTTTTGGTGAGAGATGAAGTATCACTTAACCTTAAAACAAACTCATGTGTCCAAATATTAGAAGCAGTGAAATGAAAGATGAAAATTTTGTTTTGGGAACCTCCTACAATTAGTAACAGAGAGCTACATATGATATCATGTGCCTTTAACTGCACACAGAAAGTTGAACTGCCATTACATACACTCAGAGATTTTTTCTTTAACAATGTCCTAAGATTAAGTCACAACTTTTTACTATAATTAGTCTAAATGTATAGTATAAAGCTATCCTATATAATGAAAGGCTAATAATCAAATCGACCAAATAGTGGAATGACTGGTTGCTATGATGTGCACTGACCATCAGGGGGCAGACATGCAATGAAGGAGCTGCCCCCTCGTGGTCAGTTCACTCTCACAGAGGAAGTGCTGCTCATTCAGAAGCTGGGTTCACAGCTGGTGAGCATAGCAGCAGTGGTGAGAGAGGTAGGCAGTAAGGAGCAAGGAGTTCTGGACTGCAAGAGTCCCAGACTGTGAGAGGGATGTCTGCCAGTGGGCCTAAGCTGGCAGGCAGACATCCCCCCAGGGATCCTGGACTGTGAGAGGGCGCAGGGTGGGCTGAGGGACACCCCCGCCTCCAGTGTATGAATCTTGTGAACTGGGTCTCTAGTATCTTTATAATACAGTTTAATTATTCAGGATTCTACTCACAGACATCCAGTTTAAAAGTGAAAACATTATTTCATTGATTTGAACACATTATTTTAGAAATATTGAATTGAATAATTATGTATTACTTTCCTGTGGCTAACATAACAAATTAGTGCAAACTGTGTGGTTTAAAGCAATATAAATTCATTTTCTTAATTCTGGAGGCCAGAGTCCAAAATCTATGTTACTAGGCCAAAATCAAGATGTTAGCTGGCTACAGAGAAAAATTTGTTCTTTGCCTTTTCCAACTTCTTGTGATTGCCAGCATTCCTTGGCTTGTGGCTGCATCAATCCAGTTTTTGCAGGTTACATTGCTTTCTTGTGTGTGTGTGTGCGTGTGTGTGTGTGAGAGAGAAAGAGAGAGAGAGAGAGAGAGAGAGAGAGAGGAGAGAGAGAGTGTATGTGTGTGTGTGTGTGAAATCTCCCTTTTCTTCTCTCTTACAAGGATACATGTGACTGAATTTAAGGTACATAATCCAGGGTAAATTCCCCATTTCATCTCTCCTTCATTTAATCATATCTGCAAAGACTTTTTTTCTTTGCCATGTAACATAATTAACAAGAGCTAGGGAACTGGATGTGGATGTCTGGCTGGGATGGGAATATTGTTCCAACTGACCATGAATTGAATATTGATACGCTACAAGACAGTATATCATCTACACCCTAATTAGAATACAATAGTTAGCAGGGGTTTGGAGAAAATAAAACTCACTTCTGTTGAGAATAACAGAGGTTATTAAAGAAAAGGAATTATAGACTATGCTTTGAAAAACATATATTAATTTGAAGGCAGAAACCAGGTAGAGAGAAATTCCTAGTGAATGGAAGATGTGGATGGAAGCTATGAAAGGATATAAACTGGGCAGGTAGACTATAGCATTGGTTGGAAACCTTGGGTTCTAAAACCAGATTTTGGGTTTGGATTCTCACTTTGCCTTTTTTCCAGATGTTGTCTTTTTTTGATCTCCATGTATAGCAAATACCTTGTTTATGTAATAGGAATACTTGAATATAACTCATAGGGGTTTGTTATAATATGTAAGGTATTTAGAATAGTATTTGCATATAGTAAAATATAAGCTGCTATTGCCATTCCTGAAACTCTAACATTTTCTGATTGCTTATGTCTATTCATAAAACACTTGTTTGGAAGTTGAATCAAAGATTCAAGTTTAAAGATAACCTTCAATTTCTGTCCCAGTGGCATATTTTATTTTCCAGACCCAGCTTCTTTAGTGGTCTCTTTAGATGCCCCCTCATGAATGATACAGTGAAAAGAACATATACTTTATAGTTACACAAAATTAGGTTAATATATGGACTCTGTCACCTGTGTGATCCTGAGCAAATTGCTTGTCCTCTCTGAGCCTTAGTTAGTCCATCTGTTCAAAGCTGTTGTTACTGCATTTCCCACAAGGTCACAGTATGAATGTTACCAGGTTCCTAAGGCAGATGTAGAAGGGCTCTCCAAATCTTCTACCTGCTTCTTCACATTTCTTTGCTGCCTGGCAGTTAGGTGGTACCATGTGACTAGTTCTGGATTTTGAGTTGAGTTGTATGTCCCATTCTGGGCCAGGGCACACAAGAGCTGGTGTGCAAGCTTCTGAGTGCCTTGTTCCCCCAAGAACCTAAGGTATCTTACATTCTATAAAGGGAAATGTTAAAAAATTCTGGGAAGCATATCCCACCCAATCTCTGGACATTCATAGGAGACATACAGCTGCAGAAAGAGGTAACTGCATTCTGTTAACCTTCTGAGATATAGGGGTTGCTACTTCAGCATGAGAAAGCTTTTGTTTACATTGCTGAATTATAAAGGACCACAAACATAGTTGTTTAACACAACACACTATTATCTGTTGGTCAGAAATCTGAGCTTGACATGGTTATATTCTCTGCAAAGGGTCTCATCAAGCTGAAATCAAGGGCTCTGTTCTCATCTGGGGCTAAGGGTTCTCCTGCAGTCTTACTTACTAATTTCCATGCGCTTGTAGGACTGGGACTTCATTTTCCCCAACAGCTACTCTTAGATCCTGGAGGACAAGTGCATTCCTTGCCATGTGGCTCCTTCCATCTTCAAGTCAGCAACAGGACATTACTTCCTTTTTTAAAAAAAAATGTTTTTATTGATTTTAGAGAAAGAAGAAGGGAGAGGGAGAGAGAGGATAGAAACATCAGTGATGACAGAGAACCATTAATTGGCTGCCTCCTGTGCTTTCATGTATTTTGAACCTCTGGCTTCCTCTTCTGTGATCAGTCAGAGAAGTGTTCTGCTTTTAAAGGATTCATGTGACACTTTAGAGCCGCCTAGTCTCCTTGTTTTAAGATTAATTGATTTGCGGCTATAATTATATCTGAAAAATATGATCTCAACATATGTATGTTAATATTTGTTGTGTGCACCAAGGGTTGGGATTCTTGGGGATCATTGAATACTGTCTACACAATACGATATCTTAATTTATAGAATACCTGTCATATAACAGGTGCTAATAAATATTATTTTTTTCTCATCACCACCCTCTGACTGGACATTTAGCCATATATCAGTATTGCATACATTCTCCTTTTGAAGAAACTTAGTTTCTTTCCCCTTTTCTCAGGAGAAGCTGTTATCAGTTTGGTGAGACTAATATGAAACCATTTGCTAGTATTTATATAAATATATAAATAACAGTACCAAAGAAAGAGTATGACTTGGTGTGTGAGGTTGTGTTTGAATACTAAATGTATGCCATGCAACTTGATTATTTTACTGAAGAACAAATATATATATTTCCATTTAAAATTATGGAACACATCAGAGACCATTGTTGTTGCAGCACATCCCATCAAAGACTGTAGCTGTTTGCTTACTTGACGCTTATGTTGACTCAAATTTCAGCTATCACAGTTAATTCCACAATAAATATCCATGCATATGACTCTTTGTACTCATGTCTAAAAATGTCTCTAAGTTAGTTGGTGAAATATGGATTTGTTGTGCTACAAACTATACACACACACACACACATAATTGTGGCCAATGCTGCAAAATTTATATCCAAAGTTCTTATAACAGTTCTAACTGCCCACCAGCAGTGTAGAGGAATACCATTTCCACATATTCTCACCAATCCTTTATAATACAGAGATAATATGCAAATTGACTGCCACACCATCACAAGATGGCTGCCTATAACGAAGCCAGCAAGGGTGTTAGTGAAGGACAACCAAACAACTGAACAAGCAGGCTGCATGGGGTGACCAGGCTGGCAAGGGGATTAGTGAGGGGCAACCAGGCCAGCAGGGGGGGCAGTTGGGGGGTGACCAGGCTAGCAGGCAGGTGAGCAATTAGGAGCTAGCAGTCCAGGATTGTGAGAAGGATGTCCAACTGCTGGTTTAGGCCCAATACCCAGGATCAGGACTAAATCAGCAGTCAGACATCCCTTGAGGGGTCAGGATTGGAGAGGGTGCAAGCTGGATTGAGGGGACCCCTTCACATCCCCAAGCACAAATTTCATTCACCGGGCCTCCAGTAATTAATATTAGTCAAAGGTATATATTTTTGCAATTCTATGTGTAAATATATCTGACTATGCCTTCAGGATCATTCACTGGTAATGTTTTTGTTATCTGTTTATTATTTTATACTAGAGGCTTGGTGCATGAAATTCATGCACTGGGGAGGCAGATGTTCCTTAGCCTAGCCTGCACCCTCTCCAATCAGACATCCCTCTCACAATCCAGGACTGCTGGCTCCTAACCACTCACCTGTCTGCCTGCTTGATTGCACCTAACTGCTTCTGTCTGCCAGCCTGATCATCCCTTAACTGCTCCCCTGCCAACCTGATTGAAGCCTAACTGCTCCCCCTGCTGACCCGATCATCCCCAACTGCCCTCCCCTACTGGCCTGATCTTACCCCCAACTGTCTTCCCCTGCCAACCTGATGGTCCTCCCAACTGCCCTTCCCTGCTGGTCTGGTCACCCCCAACTGCCTTCCGCTGCAGGTCTGGTTGCCCCCAACTACCTTTTCCTGCCAGCCTGATGGCCCTCAACAGCCCACCCCTGCAGGCCCAGTCACCCCCAACTGCCCTCCCCTGTTAGCCATCTTGTGGTGGCCATCTTGTGACAACATGGGGTGGCCATCTTGTGATGACAGGGGGTGGCCAACTTGTGGAGGCCATCTTGTGGAGACATGGGGGTAGCCATCTTGTGATGACGTGAGGGTGAGACACTACCTAGGCTTTTATTAGTAGAGATTCTGTGTTACAGATATTGAACTGCACATTCTCTGCAGTGTGACATGTCTTTATCTTAAAGTGGTTAAGATTCCTAAATTCTCAGCTCTTTTCCTTTAAGGTCTGACAAGGACCCATTTCTCTGAATATTCTTTTTTATGACCTGGGATCTTCTTTAAAGTCATCAGCATCTTGGAACACCTTAGCCAAGAGATAGGAAGAGAGAGGGCAATGGGAGATAATACATTAGAAATATTAATAATAAAATACATCATCCTGTTCCCTGCCCCAAATAAATCTGATAATATCAACTGCCAACTGTGTTCATGTGCATGTGCAAGGGATTTTGTGAAGACATCGATATTAGGAAGCACATGGCCATCAGTTAAGACTAAAATATGGGAACTCTTTTTTTTAATATGCATCAAAAGCAGCATTGGCTGGCCCAATACCAGCATACCTTTTGCTATCTTCCACTAGTAAAACTTCCAGGGAATATGAAATTAATGGAGAAAATATTGATTTTGGCTGTTAATTTGCTTTCAAAAATTGAAGCTCCTGCAATCTTGGTAGAGTAAGTCTAAGGCATATCTGTTTATCCATTTATTCCTATTAAAATGGCACTTCTAGAAAATATTATTTGGTATTAATCTGGTGAATAGTGTTATAAATGCCAGAGTTTATGTTTATTATACTTATTAAACTGGTCCTGATATCTCATAAAAATAAAATAAATGGCAGGGTTAGAAATTGAATACTTTGTATAATTCTTCAAATCTTTAATATTCTGTTTATTAAGTTTTTATTGAAATACAATACATGGAGGACAAAGTGAGTGAGCAGAGTTCCAGAGCTATATAGCAGCTGAACTCCAGCAGTCCTGGGAGAAAAATCGTCTTGCTGCTGTTTCTTTTATGAAAATCTCTTAGAATTCCAATGTCTCTACAATTCTTGAAATTTTGCTTTTTAGAACTAGGAAGGGGAAGTCGCCTCTTTCCTTTAGGAATTGCTTTTGTTAAAGCAAAGGGCAGAATTAGCGGCTTTCCACTCATCCAGAGCTTATTGCACCTATGCTGTCACCTTTCCATAGAGACGGAAGCAACCCCAGCATTGGGAGCAAGGAAGCAACCATGTCAGAGGCTTAAGGCAGCACACAGGCAGAAATAACCTCATGGGGAATTCTTGCGGGGGGTGGGGGGGGGAGGGAGAGAGAAATAACACCAACTCCTGCACCATCGTTTTTTCACAGAATAATAATAGTGGTGAGTTCCATTTGGGGAGAGGGGTAGCTAAATTGAAATGAAGCCCTGGAGAAGGAAATTCCAGAAAGTCCAGTTTAATGGAAGTCCAGCTTTTGCATGGGATGGAGTGAAGGAGCAGCCCTGTTGCTCAACCTTAGGAGTAGCTCTCACTGTCAGCGAATCAACCATTTTGTAAATCACTTAACTCTCTTGTGTCTGCTCTTAAAACTGCACAGCAATGATATCAGTGATGTTTAGTAACTTCCCTGGTATATTAAAGTAAAAGAGTTACTTAGAGTAAACACCTTGAGAATGTCCAAAGTAAAACAAGATTTCATTAGGGTAATACTAAAGTGTTCCATATGCACCTCAAATCTGAAAGGTCGTGTTTCTTGTTTGCCTTTAACCTATGTGTCAACCCTGATCTAGACTGAGGACTAATATAGACAGTAAGCACAGCAAGCAGGTGATTGCTTTCATAGGATGAATTCTAGAAAGATTTCTCATGTCTATGACTGGATTTAGAGATTACAGAGTCATTTCTATAGAAGAAGTCATTCCATCCATAAGAAAAAAATGTATTCTCTAAGAAAAAGAATATGGAGCTGAAGCAGTTAAAGAAGGACCTGTGAGCAAATACTTCCTATAAAGAACCACTCAGTAAATATTTTAAACTGTGTCGGCCATACGTCTCACAGTCCTGCCATTGAGCATGAAAGCAGCCAGAGGCAATGCATAAACAAAGGAGCTCAGCGGATTCTGATAAACTGCATTGGCCCAAACAAGTGGTGAGTCCCTCCTTGATCAGTCCTGCCCTATACTGTAAGCCTCTTAAGGATGTTGTAGGTCCCTAGTAACCCACACAACTGGTACATAGCAGAGGCATAACTATGACTCGTTGAATGAAGCACAAATATTACTTTCATTGTGTATTCATTCACATTGAACTTTGCATTCAGATTCTGTTTCAGCGCACTTTCTGTGGAGCAACTAAAATGTAACAGCCACTGGGCTATTTTACCTGACAGCTTTTACTGTTTTCTTTCTTGGCCTTTTTTTTTTTTTTTTTCAACTTCTACTTTTTTTTTTCAGTTGCTACTGTTTAGCTGCTTATTTTAGCTGTCAAAAACTCCTCAGAAGGGATTGAAAGTAGAAGCATATGTGAGAGAGTAAACAATGAGCATTTGTAGGAATTTGCATTTTCGATGTATTTTACTGAACTATCGCCTTTAAATGAGACATCATTTTCTAATGGGCATCCTCTGTCATATTAAATCTGCAAGATGTTCCTTGAAAAAAGGGTCCTTAACCTACAAAGCTAGGGAAACTATATTCTGTCTATTGGCGAGTCAATCACCAAAGGCACTAGGTTCTATAGTAAAGAATCAAAGAACCCTGATCATTTTTGTTTGACCCTCTCTTGTAATGGCCTGTGTGCAAACACCAGCAAATGTCATTTGCTACCAGGTCTCAGCAGGTGCACCAGCCCTGCTCTCTCAGAGTCCTGTGGAGATGTGAGGGAGGTATGCTGGGGCAGAGCACAGCTGGAGACACTGTGGGGCTGTATTCCCATAAAGGGCTCTGCCATCCTATTGCTCTCCCTTTGTGTGATACAAGCAGGAGAACCATCTTCAATGATGAGAACTGGGCTCAGGCATCTAGCAGCCTGAACTTGTTGGACACCAGCCATGTGGGGGATTGCTGGAAATTCCACTTGTCTGGTATCTGGAGACTTGAAGGGCCTTTGGGAAACTGAGTCTCAGGTCAATTGCTGCTGTTGAGAGAGGATAATGAGTTTGGAACGGGGGGGGGGGGAGAGAAGGGAGGGTTTGTAGCTGCTCCTGCTAAGAAAGTTAGAATCACCCTTTCTGCTGGCTCATCTCTAGGCATTGCGGAGAGGGATCCAATAAATGTGAACTTTCTCATTGTATGTGGAAACTCACCCTTCTCCCTTTTATATGTGTTTGTATCTGTGTTGTTTTGCAGACCACCGATGGGACCAGTGTTTTGTGCAGCACAGTTTGGAAACATTCTAATCGCTACTGTGATAGGATACATTTAACAATGGCCACACCTCCCTGGTTCCCCGTCCTTTGCAATGTGATTCTGTGGCTCCCCGCATTGTAAGGGGAAGTCTCTTCCATCTGCCCTGGAATTTGATGGAAGGCTGTGAGTTGCTTCTGCTAATGGAATTGGTGGAGGTGACAGCATGCCAGATCTGAAGCTCAACATCAAGAGGCCTTGCACCTTTTCACTCACTCTTTTGGAGCACTGTCATCGCTGTGGGACTAAACTTGAGTGAGTATGCCACATAATGAGATAATGGACCAGTCACCCCTATTGTCTTAGTCAAGAATCAGCCAAACATCAGAAAAAACAGTGAGGTCAGATCAGCCAGCCCCCAGATGAGTCCTAAACAGGGGAGGGACCCCAGTCATGACCAGAGACTTGACTATCCCATCCACAGCTGATATGAGTAAGCACAGCAGAGACCAGAACTACCAAGCTGATCTGTAAACTTATGATGGGTAATAAGCACTTAATATTTTAAGCCACTGAGTTTTGGAGTTCTGGTAGCTTCAGACTATTACTATTATGCATCAATGACCAATAACACAACTGTTTTATTTAGCTTTTTATATTTCTTTTGTTTATCTATGGAAAAGAGGTTAAGCAGTGACTTAATTGAAAGATAAATTTGGATCATACACCTTTAAAATGATAATCAATGAAGAGTATCATACCAAGAATATGTATTAATGCAGGATTATTATTGATGTTTTGTTTTCACTTACCATGGACAACCTTGTATAGTCATGGACCAAAAATGTAAAATTAGTGTGTAGGTGTATGTGGCAGGGGAATCTCAGTGTATAAGACCATATATATAGAGATTGTTTTTCCAGATTCTCTCTCATAGAGCCTCCCCTGCTGACAGAATCCACTAGGTATCAAAGAAACAAAACAACAAAACAAAACAAAACACATGCAACCAGATGACATTTCTAGAGTTGTCTTTCCATCCATAAACAAACAAACAAACAAATAAATATCCTGAATTTTTTTGATAACCCATTTGTGTCTGGAAATAATAATGAGTAATAATGTGGAAAAAATATATCTTTTTTTGTTAGGTTTTAAGCTTTGAAGGTAGAAGAAGATCCTCTCAAAGAGCCAAAAGGATAAAAACAGTAAAATGGCACAGATGTACCCTCCTCCCCCCGCCCAAGTCTCTGTCCAGGGGGAAATGTTGAAGCACAGAGGCTCTCTCCTCTCACAAAAGCATTCATGGGTAAACAAATCGGTGCCATCTTCCCCGTGCCCCGAGAAGCTGTGAGTGCAGCCCGGGGAGAAGGGATCTATCTTGGAGGGCAACAAAACAACTGCGAGCTGCTCACAGCAACCAGGGGCTCGCTGGACCAACGGAATTCCCACCCCACACACTCCAAGTCCTTAGCTAGTGCTGTTTGCTAGGATGCAGCCAGCTAATTGAATTTAAATTAATGCTGTGCATTTCTTTAAGTTTAAGCTGTTAAACTGTATTTCCTTGTTTGATAGTCATTTGCTAAATCTTAGGAAAACATTACATCTATAATAATATTCTGGAATCCCCTGTAGGGTAAAAAAAAAAGCTAACAAGTCATATATGATTTACTCATTTGCAACACATCTGTATTTTGAAGAAACATTAGCATAAACAAAAGAGGGATTGGGTGATTGATGTGAATTCTAATTCAGGTATTATTTAGGACAACTATGTCAGAAAACAAAGATATACTTTTTATCTTTCTCACAATGAACTTCTTAAAAAAAAAGAAAACCAAGACATGTAACAAAATAATTTTTCATAACATAAAAATTCTTTCAATAATTTAATCAGACATAATTCTCATTTTCTTTTCTTTAGCTCCCTGAACCCTAAATAGCAGAGGTAAAAAACAATTTACTCATAGCCAATTAATTTGAAAAACTAAATATGTAATCTTTTCATAGCATAAATGACTTGATTCTATGCACTTTGTTAATTTGGGAAAAAATGCAAGCAGTTGCAAAAAAATTAATGAAGAACATTTAAAGCAGATTTCTTGAAGTTTTTCTCATTATCATCATCTATAGTGAATTTATCACAAAAGAAACATAGACAACATGCTAAAATTTGGGCATGCTCTATTCTTATGTATAATGTTGCAATGAAAATGACACTGTGACACTAGAAGACATGGGTCCTATTCCATCTCTAGCACTCAGAATCAGGAAAGCTCAAGTTTTTGCTTAACACAGTTATAAATTGTATGACTCATGCATTAACTGGTTATGCTAACAGTAAGTTGAAATATGCAAAATTGTCAATATTTGGCCACTTTTGACCATAGAAATGACTATTTTATATGGTTCAACCTAATACTGCTCTGCCTTATAGGGTTACTGCACGAAAAAAAAATAAAAATAAAACATTTTGGAATACCATAAATTGCATGTAAATGTAAGATTTTTATTATTCACACAAGAAAACCATTTGGTGTAGCTGTAATAATAATTGATACAGATCACTACCCATTGATTTTCCTGAGATGCGAAAAGGGTTGAGCAGACTGGGTGGCATGAACAAATCTTTATGATCATTTATTTCTTCTCTATTGAGAGGACTACCACTTGGCCTTTACATTAAAAAAATAATAATAATGTGAGTTAGAAACTGATTAGCAGGTGAAGCCTTTTTTAACTTATTAGACAAATTAATGAACTGGCTTCTCTGTTGCCATCATCTGGATGCAAATCATTTGAAATTGGGTCCAAATGTGTCTTTCAACACTAGGTTCTGGTTCAAAAGCAAGCCACTTGGATAGTAACAGTTAACCATCTTCAGCTGTCTCCCCTGGCCAGACACAAACACAAACCCTCTCTACTCTTCTTATTTGCATCCTACACCCCACACCCTCCATCCCACAGCATGCCTGAGTGAACTCAGCAGCGTCTCCTTTTTACTAAGTTAGGTATGCCTGTTTGAGCTCAGCCAGCCCTCCCACCTCAGTCCTGTGAGTTGAGGTCCTGTAGAAGTAGCCAGCTCACCTGCAGAGGTGAAGACCATGCACCAGGAAATGCTCTGGTGGGGTCCAGTAGTCTCAGGAAGAACAAACAAATTTCTTCATTTCTTAAGACTAACTTATGATTGTGCTCTCTCATGGGGCCCGAGTTGACTTCCTGCCCTGAGGTTGTGTTAATTATTGTGCATTCTTATCATTTTTATGTAAGCTGGTATGAATGGGTTTCTGCCACCTGTAAACCCAGGGCTCATGCTCAAGGTACATACTATTCCAGGGACCTTTGGCTCATTTATAAATCATTAGACACAATCCTTCCTCTCTCTGTACATTTATACCTTGTTATTTTATGTATGTTATATCAGCATACACAGTTTTTAAGGCAATCATTTATGAGATTTATGTTCAAATGACTTTGGCTTTTAACCAGATTCAAATTCACTCCAATTTTTAAATGGAAACAAATGAATATACAAACAAAGCAAAACAAAAAAACAAAAAAAAAACACAAAAAAACCCACAGGACTTAGGATTTTAAAGCTCTTCAGAAGGCTGTGCTGTGAGACTGGAAATCCACATCCAAAGAGGATTACCAAGAAACTTTTAAGTAATCGTGGCTCCTTTGGAATATTTGCATAGCCTTGTGCCCTACCTGTTGTTGAGGTGGCAACCCTCAGTGGGCACAATAAAAAGGAAGTCCTATTCCAGAGTTGCATATTTTAAGAACCATGCAATGTTGCAATTATAAGTGGCATCAACTCTTTACTGACCATGGACCTCAGTGCTTTTAAATGGCTGATATTGACAACTAGAGGTGTGGTGCATGAAATTTGTGTATGGGGGCGTGTCCCTCAGCCTGTCCTGCACCCACTCCAATCCAGGAGCTTTCAGGGTATGTCCTACTGATGGCTTAGGCCTGCTCCCCATGGTTCTCTGCTCTCTGTGAGGCCTGCCTGCTCCACACTGGGGCAACTGCCAAACAGACCGTGCTGGGAGCTGCCTCCTCCCTGCTGTCAGAGGTGATGAGGTTAATTTGCATACTCTTCCTGATTGGCTGGTGAGCATAGTGGAGGTATGGTCAATTTACATGTTTCTCTTTTATTATATAGGATTGTGGCTACCAGTAGCTTAAAGGAAATAAACATAAACAAAACCCAAAATCCGACATTTTTCCTGAACCAGTTGCTTCCCCATGATGTACGCAGACCACCTGAGCAGCGGTGGCTGATCTTGCAACTGTTTGGATCACTCCTTTTGCAGACCTATTTTAAGTAACAGTGGCATGGATGCCCTTGTGTATTTCACAAGCAAGAGAGGTCCTTACCTTAGAGTCTCAATGAAGGACAGCAGTGACACTTCCCTCTAGGAGATATTTCTTGTTTAAACAAGTTACAAGAAGAGTATTTGAAGGGTAACAGCCAGGTTATGTACTCCATAAAAGTACAAATGATTTACAAATATTTTAACAAGTAAAAAACTAATTATGCTGCTCCTGTCACAGAGAGGCCAGGCTCAGAAATGGTATAATCAATATGGGAATGTTAGCTGTAATACAGTCTGTCAGCTTTTTAACTAACCAAAAACAAAACAAAGAAATCTGAAAGTCTGTAAACAAAGTTGCACCCTCTCTTCCAGCCTAGGGAATGTTATACACATATCTAGTTGTGTATACCTTTCACATGCAAGGCCTCTGAACATTCTGAAGTTATTGCCAAGGCCATCTGGGAGGGCCCATTTGGCCTGAAGTCAAATGGAGTCTATGAGAACTGGGAGCCTCGCAATAGGTCACCCTACACAAAATATAACATCTCGTTTTCTGGGTGCTAGTCTTTCTTAGAACATGTGTCTTTTCCTACCAAATTAAAACACATTTGACTCTACTGTAGGCTCAGAAAATTGTTTTCTTATGATGTGCAAGTGTTTCAAGAGGTACACACCATTGTCTATTGTGCATGGTATTACGTATCTATAGGAATTTCACGGTACAGATGTGTTAGTGGGTATCTCAGACTCCAGGCACACGGAGTGGTCGACAAGGCATTAGTCCAGAATGCTATAGGAAAGGTGGCTCGCACAATAGTGTAATGATGGAGGGACTCATGCAATGGTCACAAGCACAACTGGGGAGTCAGACTCTCTGAGTTTAGGTCCCAGTTCCGGCCACTTAGTAAAACCAATGTATCACAAATCTTTCATCTGAGAAGTGGAGCAAGCAATGGGAGTTATAAGGTTATGGGGAATTAAATAATACATGAAAAGGGCATAAGGCAATCTCTAGCACATAGTAAATACTCAGTAAATATTAGCTAAGAAGATCAAACTGAAGTGTTTCCAATTTGTAACTCATGTTGTCTTAGCCTTACTGACTTCGGGGTACAAACAGGGTCACATTCAGAGTCATGGTCCATATTTTGCAGGGGTTTGCTGGCATCTGCCTAACATTTGGGAGGTAAGCACTCTGCAAGATCATGCACGTGTCTCTCTCCCAGCCTCCGCCAATACGTACTGGAATTCCTGGGCTGTTCCACATGAGCTCATGGATAGTTGCTTACTTTTCTTGATGATGTTGGCTCCATTTAAAAGCCCTGATAGTGGTGCTTTGCTGCTGTAGCTGCAGCCAAGATCTGAGAAGGTCCCCACCTCCCTCCTGCTGCTTCTAAAGTTACCACTTTGTCAGGTGTCATGTGCCCCACAACTTGAGAGCCCCCTTTCCCTGACCCTGCCAAGATTGAAAATGTCTCTGCTCCGTGGCACATTTCATTGGCCCCATTGCTTACAGTTTCTTAAAAAAAAATCAGTCTTTTCCTAAGTGCCCTCCACAAGCCCAGGCACATCTGGATACCAGCTTGGGCTCAGTGGGGTCTCCCTCTATGTGATGTAAAAGGCATGGAATTTCTCTATATTCCAACAGAAACTCACCACATACAGTTTTGGGGGACATGATTTGACCTATACCAAATGCCTGGGTCCACATAGTACGAATGGCTCTGGCAGGCTCCTGTGCTACCTGTTCAGAGATGGGAACTGGTTGTAGCTTCTACACATAAAGTCCCCTGATTTGTGGCTTTGTTTCAGTAGTTTGGGTTGGTTACCACATTTTACACTGTAGTAACTTTACTTTATTGCTACTGTCACAACAAAGCAAAGCAGCTATTATCTTATAACAAACTAAAGCTACATTTCTAAACCATCACATCTAACCAAACCACAGTGCCATAACACCCAATTTACAGTTTATTCCAATTGCATGGACACGGGGAGCATAAAATAAAAATAAAAATATATATATTAGATTTCATTGGCTCCTCTGGGCCAAGTGCTTTGAAGTTTGGGAGGGTGGCTATAAAATAGCCCTTGCCATGTTGCGCACAAGACTTCTATTTAGAGCTGGGCAGCTGAGTACACATTGGGGCTGGCTTAACATGGTCCACGTGGTAGGTTGACATCACACTTGGGTTCTCACACCTTTGTCCAGCCAAAGAAGCCTGCCCCCCCAGGCTTATGCAGAGCTGCTTTTCCTCAGCTACGGCACTGCTGCATAAGGGATTCTTAAAGGTCCCTGGAAAGTGAAGATCTTAAAGACAATCTGATGGGCCAGCCAGCTAAGGGTTTGGAGAGGTGATAGGAGAGATCACCAGTCCAAAGGCAGAATGCAAAGTAGCTTCTCTGAGCCTTTAAGTAAACACTAGAGGCCCGATGCATGAAATTTGTGCAAGAGTAGACCTTCCTTCCCCTGGCTGCTGGCACTGGCTTTTCTCTGGCACCGGGATCCAGGCTTCCCTCACAGCCCAAGCTTCATCTAGAAGGTCATTTGTTCTAATTAGCATATTACGCTTTTATTATTATAGATACCGGTGTGTTTCCATTGAAGAATGTAGCTCTGGTTAAGGTTAGGGATGAACTACTCTAAAAATAAAGGAATGAAAGCCTGATTATTCTTTTTCTATTGTAGGTTCCTGCAGAAGACAAGATCATACAGGTTCAGAATGGCCTTATCACCTCTCTTATCCAACATGAATCTTTCCTTCAAGAGCCAACCACTCCCAAAGATAACGTGCAGGGAGTTTCTAACAAGGGGCTTAATGTGGGTGTTAGTTCTTCCAATCCCCCTCCCCACACCAGGATCAGCTCCTCCTCTGAGCTTCCATGGCTCTCAATTACTCCACAAACCATGGCCCATGTGTCAGCTGATGGTATTGCACTCAACGATCTGGGTGAAGAGGCATTTGGGAAATGGAATGGATGGAGCGTAATATGGGGTTCAGGCAGGAGAGAGATTTTGAGTGATTCCGGGTTTTGGATGGTCATTGAGCTGATGTGGTAGAGCCATTATTGACATGAGGAGCCTCAGAAGAGTAGAGATTTGTGAAGTAAGAGAATTGATTACCTACTTTTCTATTCAGCCACTTAACTATATGCTATTTCATCCTAGCATGGTGGCTTCCACAGATTAGTGCCCAATAAACACCAATTAATGACTATGAGACAATGTTGCCCATAAGCCTGGGTTATCAGACTTTCCTCCCTGGTCCTCCCCTCACAAACCTCCTTCCCACTGGGTGAAGAGTTTGCAGGGTTTGGAGTGAGCCCAAGCACAGACTGTGCTCACACTTTTAGACCATGTTCCAGGGCCAATGCAGACTTCCACCAGCTCCATCCTCCTGTGGACAGACTATGCTTCCTGTGCCAACTAAGAGGTGGCAGTGTGCAGGAATAATGTAGGAAAATGCTTGCATGTGCAGGTATCCATATTCATGTGGTGGGATGAAGCCCACGTGCGAAGTGCGAGTGTTATGTGCTAGGAATTGGGGACTTAAGACCAGTTTTCTCTGGACCTCCAAGTTCCAGTGGAGTTCCAAGGACTCCAAAAATGTTAATGTGGAACCTGAATTTCCAGATTATTATAAACATGTATTCACCAAGATAGGTGAATAGAAAATGTTACTTTAAATTGCTGTTAGCTTGCTATATTTTGATATTGAGATCTATGATGCATGTACTTTTGACCTCAGTACTGAAATATCAGAACTAGTCTGAATGGAGCACCCAGAGGCACTTTTTGTTCAGGGTGCCCATAGCACACCTTCAAGTTGTGGCCAGGACCATTCCCAATGTTGACCCTCTTGGGGCTCATCACTGACAGTTGGTGTCTCAGTAGGTCTGAGACATGGAAAGAGAGATGTGAGATTCAAGAATTTGGACAGTTGGAGGGACCTGGTATTTTTCTCTTAAATTATTTTGATCTCTTAGTAACTCAGGCTCAATCTCACTGTCTTCAAACTTAATCTATTCTTTCTGATCACATCACACTAATTTTCTTTCTTCCCTTTGAAAAAAAAAAGATGCGTTATAGTATTTGATTTTCTTTGTTTCTTCCCATCCTACCTCCTGGTTGTTGAACTGAATTTCTATGTGTTTTCATAAAACTGCAGTACTCCCTCACATTCTGCTAGTCATTTTAAGGGTTAGAATACTTTATTTTCTTTCAGATTTTGGTAATGTTTCTATTTCTCAACCTTGAATTTTGACCTTGACTGTTTTCTAATTTTCTCACTTACTTCCCCCACTTGTCATTTTCTGTCTACCTCCTCTATTTCCTGGTTTGTATATGGCTGAGAGAAGAACACATGGACATATTAGGACTGTTTAGTTTCCTCAAAATATGCTCTAAGCCCACGTATGGAGAAGTATCATCAGGCTTTAAAATCTCGTGAAAAACCTACACAAGCAAGTGACTGAGAGAACACATGTCCACCATCCCCTGTGGTTTGCTGGGAAAGGGGGAAAGATGATGTGGGGGGTGACCGCAAGAGAAGAGTTTGGGGAATCTTCGAAGGGGACATTCATAACTTAGGGCAGAATTTCTATGGAGATGCATGGAGCTGCCCATTTACCCTCCTTTGATTGCCCATCTCTTCAGCCACTACCATCACATGGAAGTGAATGGGCATTGCAGGGAGAGTTCTTCAATCCAAAACTTACCGAAAGGCATCTCTCTACAGAGGAGTGGGAGGCAGTCCCTGCTCTCCAGAGGCTGATAGTGTTCCTAGGGCACCACCATCCACACACAGGAAGGTGACACCAGCTAGAGCTGTTTTCTCAAAACAGGCAAAGGATAAATCCTAACCTCATCTGTCATATGGCGCTTGTTGACATTTGTCCCACAGGGAACTGGGAGGATGTCTTTCTTTTGCAGAGCCAGGCCAACACACACAAAAAAGAGAGCAATTTTCACTGTGCCTGTGGCATCCTAGGCCACACGACTTCTACTGCCCCAGGGTCTCAGTAGCCTCTGCCTGGGCACAGGTTCCTGGCATATATACAGTTGACCCTTGACCAATGTGGATTTGAATTGTGCACATCCACACATACACAGATTTTTTTCAATAAACATACACAGTACTGTGCATGTACTTCCTTTTCCTTCTGATTTTCTTAATGACATTTTATTTTCTCTAGCTAATTTATTGTAAGAATACAGAATATAATACAAATAACATACAGCATGTAATTTATGTACTACTATACAAGAAAGGGGCCTATCTTCTACTCCTTTGTAAAATACAGTATATAATACATACAACATTCATTTTAATTCTCCCTTTAAAATACAAAATATGTGTTAATCTACTGTTTGTTACCAGTAGAGCTTCTGGTTAGCAGCAGACTGTTAAGTTTTAGAGGAGTTAAATATTATATGTGAACTTCATGGGGGCTGACACCCCCAGCCTCCTGGTTGTTCAAGGATCTAATCAGGATCTTCATTTTGTGGGCTGCAGCCTGAACTCTTCAAGGTGGGCACTACTGTATAAAACAAGGAAGTAGCAACTCCTTTGTTCTTTCTCCTGTGTTTTATGTAAAACTCTGAGCTGCTACATTTTGCTTCCTTCACCTTGGAAATACTGATATTCTTGGATCTAACCATGTGCCACAGGCCATATGTGGTTTTTGGGCATATTGTGTACATGCTCTTGAATTTTAGGAAAAACAGACAAAGACTGTAGCAAACAAAGTCAAGAACTTTGCAGGATTGTTTTCACTGCTGTATCAAATCATTTGCCATCTGTGGCTGCTCCACCCCTACTAAGCAGAGCAAAGTGGCACTTCATGGACAGGCTCCATTCTATCCAGTGCCTGAGCCAGTCAGGACCAAGACAAAAAGAGTATGACCAGCCTTGTGCCACCAGATGAAAGAGCTGGAGATCATTCCATAATAGCATTTTTGCAGACATCTCCATTCATTTTAATTCTCCCTTTAATATTATGTTTCCCTTATAGCCTTTCTTCTTCCAAGATGGGCCCTGTGGTGTCTATTCCAAGGCAGCATATAGAGACTTCTTGACCTCTTTAGCAAGACATCAAATTGAAAGCTGCATTTAGAGAATCAGACCACAATGGGTTAGCCGTGGTTTGCCACTCTGTTGACTAATGAGTTTGCCAATCGCTGGGATAGGGGCTTAATCACAAGGAACAATAACAGCCTGTAATTACTGTATTGTAATTGAGAGTCTAGATTAGAGGTCGGCAAACTCATTAGTCAACCGAGCCACAGATTGCCGACCACTGGCTTAAGAGAATCCAGAGGGGAGAGGAAGGGGCCGGGCTGTCTGGGGTCAGAGAGCCTACCTATTCTACCCCCGGAAAATGGTGAAAAAAACAAGATGGAATGCAATGTGGGAAAAGGAAAGCTGGTAGATGCCATGGGTCCGGTGACCCCTCTTTGGGCTGCAGTTTGGATAGAACATGTATGTTAGAAAGGTATAGGGAAGTCATATGAGAGCGTTAGCCTACATTCAGAGTAGGCTGGGAGCCTGCAATTAGGATTGCCACTTTCGAATAATGAAAATGAAAAGGTACAGGAAATCAGCTCTGTCATCCAGTTTATGAGGGCCACAACCACCCTGCTCTTGGCTAGACGTTGGGAATTTGAGCTCGCGGCTTACTGCATGCCAGTGAAAAGAGCTGGCCAAGAATGGGGCCTGGGCAGTCCAGTGACTGAGCCCGTAGCCTGGACTTGCACACGGCCAGCAGTAAGCCGATACCGGCAAACTGGCCAGGCAAAACCAGCAGTTGCAGCAGCTTAATCTGATTGTAATAAATATGTGGATTTTATTTTCATCAAAAAAAAAAAAAATAACAGAAACGAAAAAGAGAGGCCTTGCAAATATCCCCCTGCTTGTACTAATTCATGCTTTGTGGCTAAATTTAAGCACAGAGAGGTAAAGTGACTTCTCATTGTCACACATCTAGAAGTGATAAAGACAGAATTTAAGTCTTTGCAATTCATGTTATTAATCTCTAGGCCTATAGTTCTCAATTGGGGACAACTTTTCCAAGGGACCATTAACAATGCCTAGAGAGGTATTTGTGGTTGTAGGAAATATCACGGGTGTCTATGGGGCAGAAACCAAGCAAGCTTCTCTTCACAGAAAAATAATCTGGTCCAAAATGGGAATAGCAACAAGTCTGAGGCCATTCACGTTCTCAAATCCTGATGGTTAGAAATGAGAGAGACACCCGAATTGTGCTTATGATGATCCCTGAGGCCCAGAACCTTCCAGCTACCTAAGTCAAAGATGCCCTTTATGTTGAGTGAAGTCTCAGTGAGGTTGCAATCAGGAGAATCTTGACAAATGCTTATGCAACACACATATTTATTCTGCTCTAGTTATAGACGTTTGAAGACAAGTATAATTTCTGTGTGTGCTGTCTGCTGTCCATCTCAGACCATAAGCAAGATAGTGACTGTTTTTTTCTCTCTACATATCAAGATGCTTAATTAACACTTTCAGGAAAAAGTGATAGTGATGAGCTACAAGCCATCACACTTATCATGTGGGTCAGGGTGGAAATGATCCTCAACAGTGTTTTTCTCTACTTTTAATTTGGAAATTATCATTCAGTGAGAGATCCTTTCTCAAACATTTAAGCTTAGAGGCAAATGCATGCTCTACACATCTGCTCCCAGAAACATTTTTATGTACAATTTATTTTTTTCTCCTTTGCATCTACTTTGGAATTCTTTCTCATCCTGTGTTCATTGTAATAGTCTGATGTGTTCTAGGAACACAACAATAATTCTGTGTATCTGTGTCCCTGAAGGTCAACAAACTACGTTCCTTTTTTAGTTACAATCAAATGACTACCAACACCTAGAAACAGCTAGAGAGTTGGTAGGAAAAAGTCTTCGTGAAACACCCAGAATGTCTGCAAATTCAGGAAATGTGGAATAGACCTAGGAAATAGCTAAGAAGCTCCCCTTTCTGTGTATTTCACAGCAACTCCTCATAATGAGATGCTAACATTTATTTAAAAGCCTCAAGTCATGGAATTCTGCTATGTAGTGGGAATGGTACTTTCTTGTAGCGATGAGGTGTACATTTTGATATGGAATGATAATAAATCTTATGGGCAAACTTTGTGCATTATTTTGCTGTCTTGGTTGTCCATATATAGACACCTTAAATTATGAAACAAGTCCTTTTGGAAACCAAATCTTAAATAACTAATTGAATTACATTGAAATTTTTAGATGTTCTTAATTGTTTTCTGTAGGACTTGCTGGTTTAAAACATTTCAGATTGTCCTCTGAAGCTAAAATATGCTTGGTTTTAGGCAAAACCAGTTTGGCTCAGTGGATAGAGTACTGGCTTGTGGACTGGAGGGCCCAGGTTCAATTTCAGTCAAGGGTATATCTCCAATAGGGGGTGTGCAGGAAGCAGCTGATCAATGTCTCTCTCATTGATGTTTCTAACTATCTCTTTCCCTTCGTCTTAGTAAAAAGTCAATAAAATACATTTAAAAAAAATAAAATATGTTTGGTTTTTGACTATTATAAGCTTTAATCTGATTGAAATAAATGAATTTTTAGGATCTCTGTCTTATAATGGACGCAGTAAATAATTCTCATATATATATATGACTTTTTCAGAGGGTTACAGAGAATATGAAAAAAACGACTTTGGCCTCAATGAGACCATTATGGTTGACTTCAAAATGTATTCAAAGTAGAAAGTTCTTAACAATGTCAACCATTGGTTATTTTCTAGGCATTATATTTTATCTCTCTGTTTTATTTGTACTTCTATTACATGGAGTCTTTACCTCCTTCTGTTAAACCTTTTGTAAAACATATTGTCTCCTATCTCCTTTAAACTTTATTAGCACAGTTTATACAATTGTCTTACATTGTTTCATGTGAATATATCATTTTATTCCAATTAGCTAAGTTTGAGGCATTCTCTTTAATCTATCATAACTCTATATGTTTCATAAATATCTGCTGAATAAGTTGGGAGGCAGCATGTTAGAGTAGAAAAATTATAGCTAGGAGTTTATTCATATTTATTAGTCATGCATACTGGAAAAGATAAATAGCTGACCCTCAGTCTCCTTCATCTGTAATAATGCACTATGTTCTGGTCATGGCAAATTACCTGGTACCAGACTTACCTTGCCTACAAAAATCTGGTAAATCAGACAAAATCTTTGAAATGACTGTTTTTAGATGTTGGACAACAGTCATGCAAAGCTCTGACCCTTGAGACAAGGGAAACCAGCCAGGTAAACTCTACAATAATACTTGTTTTCAGCCTGAAGGCATGTAATGGGCCACAGGAAACAGAGGGGAACAGGAATATTGCTGATCTGAAGATCTTAGAATGTAGGGAGATGAAGTGGCTGGAATTTGTGATGCAGAGCAGCAATCCAGAGAAAGAGCTCTAGGAATCTGTTAAGGGTCTTCAGAAGTCTCTGGCTGGAAACAACACAGGGGAACTCCATTAATCTCAGCAAAGAAGAAATGTTGAGGTATTACTGTAGGATGAGCAAACCACAGAGTTCACGTAGGGCTGGAAGATATTCTTGTTTGCACCAGCCAGATCAGAGAAGACAAAATCCAACATCAGGAAAGAAGGAGATGATGTACCCTAAATTTATTAAGTACATACTAAGAAAATATTATAAAAAACATTGAATTAATAAAGTTGATAATTTATTCATGAAAGAGGTAAGTTGTTTGAAAGACAGAAACTATCAGAACTGACACTAGAATAAATTGATATTATAAATAGCAATAGTTGTGTTCAACAAATTGAATTGGTAATTTTAAAATGTTCCCAGTATAAAAAGTCCAGGCCCAAAGAACTTCATGGGTGAATTCTGCCAATTATTTAAAGCAGTGGTTCTCAACCTTCCTAAGGCCGCGACCCTTGCATACAGTTCCTCATGTGGTGGTGACCCCCAACCATGAAATTTTGCTACTGTTATGCATCGTGATGTAAATATCTGCATTTTCCAATGGTCTTAGGCAACCCCTGTGAAAGGGTTGTTCAACCCCCAAAGAAGTCGCGACCCACAGGTTGAGAACCGCTGATTTAAAGTAAAGCTCATGCTAATTCTACAGAAATTCTTTCAGATATTAGAGGAGACAGCATTTTCCAATGCAACCTATGAAACCATTATTATATACTATGACACCCAAACCACACAAAGACGTTATAGGGGAAAAAATAAAGATAAATATCCTTCAAGAGCACAAATGCAAAATCTGAACAAAAGATTAGAAGATCAAATTCAACAATTATATGAAATATATATACATGATGGCCAAGTGAGCTTTATTCCCAAAGCACAAGTGTAGGTGAACATTCACTAAACATGCTTGACTCACTAATGACTCATCACTGTAAAAAATCACCCTGTATCAGAACAAATGAGGTAAGTCATTTAGTATAAATCATTTATAAGTGTGTGTGATCATCATAACAGATGCAAAAGAGGTGTTATCAAAATTCAATTTTAATTCATAATACAGTCAGCAAACTAGGAATAGAAGAACATTTCTTCAAGGGCATATATCAGAAAACCTATGGCTAGTCCCCATTTCCAAGCACTCATATCTCATGAAGGCAGTGACTTATCTCCTTTGATCATCTGTGATTGCCTGATAGGTGGACTTGCCTGGTATGGGCCCCATCTCTATAGGAGTTAAGGACTTTATCTAGTCTGCCCAGACTTGCTATCAATGAATCATGGTCAGTAAACGTATGACACTGATTACTGCGAAGACTGCCTATTTGACTAGTTATTAATAACATATTAATTTATCATATTTTCAAATCTCTAATTTCTTTCAATGCATGGCCCACATTACACAACTCTTCTATCTCTATTTCCAAACATTTTATTTATAGAGGTTACACATTCAATAAATGTTTTATTGTTTATTTAACTTGTTGTAGCCAATAGCATGTTATAAGTTAGAATTTTGTATAATTGTAAGCAAACATATAACCATATAGTCATATCAACCCTTCCATGGTTTAAATATGCATATATTCTGATTATAGATGTTTTGATAAGGACAACATTTAAAGCACCTATAGTAATGACTCATCACTTTAAAAAAGTATGAACATCAGTAACAGAAATGCCAACCAGTGGTGTGCATCAAGAAATAAACATTTTATGCTCATAGATGCTTTCAAGGAGAAAACATGGGTTATTAAGTAATATGCAAATTATTAATAATGTGAGCTTGATTCGCATTAGTGTCTTCTCAGCAATCTCTAAATATTGCTAATTTTCAGCCATCTCCCGAAATAGATGAAAGCTATCACTTAAATATGTCCTTTCTAGATGCCAAATACAGGAATAGATTTCTATTTTATTTTTCATTTTCCTTAGTGCATTGTTGAAAAGTGATATTCATAACCATTAGACAAATGTAGTTGGAATTGTTGCATTTATATATAACACATCAACACCTGCTTGTGTCTTCTCATTAAAAATGTGATATGTACTGAGATCTGGTTGCGTTTGAAAGGGTGAAAATGCATATCAAAAGCAAATCAAGGATTTTGTAAAAGAGCAGTGGTACAAACCTCTGAGAGTATCACTTCTTGAAGATGATGTATTGAAATCTGTCCTTCCTATAAATTTTCATGTGCAGCCTCTTTAACTGGCGAAGGCTCCCTCTCCTAACCTGATGGGTTTTTAATGGATGTGTGTGGGATAAGGTGTAGGACTTCCATTTTAGGTGACCTTTCCAGTAGAAGGTGAGTAATGAGAGTGTTCAACAAACATCTTTTTGACTGCCACATCTTATTCTGAGTCATTAGGTAATTCACTTAGAGGACTCTTTGACTGTGTTGGCATCTCAAATTTGTAAAAGATTCAATGTTTCCAAGCACCCACAACTTACCTGTGTTTTCAGGGTAGTGCAGCTGGGATACATGAAACTGCTCCAAGAAGCAGGACTGGTTTCCACGATGGTGAGAGTTTTCAAAGGGGTTTAAAAGGTTTGGTTATTTCTCGCTTGATACAAGGAGACATGCTCCTGACACAGGCCAGTAATGGCATGTTTTCATGCTTGAAGTATGTTTGATCAAATCAGAAGTTTTTTTTTTAAATCAATCTGCATTGTTTCTATGTTGCTTTCTTCAACTATTCTTTTCCAAATAAGATGAAGGCATCTATAATTTGGTTATATTTAATATAGTCTTTAGAAGGGTGTTTATATGATTGAGCTACTCATCCTCTTTTATTTTTCTCAGTAATGAAGACATTTTTTTTTCATCCAGCTTATTTCCTCTTATTAGGTGCAAGAATTGGGCCAACTAAAATTTGGTTAAGAAACAGAAACATGTAAAAAAGACAACCTCAAATCAAAGGGACTTTAGAAGGTGACTTCTTGTTCATGTTAATGTGTCAAGATGGCCGTTAGTCATTCAGGAACTAGGTTCCTTCCACATTGTGGGTCCACTACCTTCTAGGTTGTTGGAGACTTCTAGATTCAAATGCCACATAGGAAAAAGGCTGGGTGAGACTCACTTTGGGCGTTTTTATTGGCCAGGACTGTTTCCAGAGATTAATTTGTGGTGATGGCCACAACCTCTCTATAAGGGAGGCTGGGAAATGCAGTCTAATTGTGTGCCCAGAAGTAAAGGGAAAAACAGTCATTGGACAACTGGCAGTCAGTGTTACATGAACTGACATGCAAACTTCAGAACAACAATGCAAAACTCAAGGACTCCGGTAAAAATTCACACCTTTCACTAGAGCCTTTTATCAAAAACTGTGTAGGATCTTTTTTCATTGAAACACTTGGTTAGAGAGATACAATGAGGTTTTCTTCCACAAACTGCTGGATGTTATTAATGAAAGAATCACAAGGTACAAGAGCATATCTTCACTCTCATCACCAATTTTTTCTTTGATTGGCAATTGTTTGGGAACCACATTTGCTGAGTTCTTGAGCTCCCAGGCTTAAGGCAATATTAGTCTTGAATATGAAGATGTATATCCCTCAAGCCAAGATTCCAAGAGGCTCATAATATAATTAAAACATTTCCCAAGTAGTCATCATGTTATATTCATAGTAATAAGTAAGCCTGTACCAGAGGCTACGGAGCTGTGGGGGAAAAAATAAGGGTCATTCTCCTTTAAATAAAATGTGGCATACTTTCTACTAAAAATGAATTTTTTGAAATAATAGGTAAGCTGTCCTTTTTATTCATAAACATCTTATTTATGCATCTTCACTGTTGTGATAAATTAGCTGGGTTTGTTTTATATTTCCCTACAGTTTACTTTAAATAATCCTTCACAGTCGTTCACCACAAGACCACATAAGGTTCTTTTTTTAATACCCAGAATGCTGAAATAGCATTTTAAGCACAGACTGTAATGCATAACAAGTGTATTATTTCTTTTTGGGAATGCCATGCAAAAACTTGCTCTCATATTGTCTGTCTTTAGTTTAATTCTTTAAAGCCACTTTATATTTTTAAAAAGGTAAGATTCTTTGACCTTAATATCACAAACACCCCAACTTTTCTCCCCCTACATTCCCCATCAGTCTCATTCTAGCATAACCATATGCTGCATTCTATTGCCACAAAGTACTGACCCTTTAGGTGAGATCATAAGTAAAGAACACTGTCCCTCCTTTTCTTTTATAAACATATCCTTAGTTCCTCCATCACACCCAGGAGCCTGTTCCACTATTCCAAGGGTCATTCACTTATTCTACCCATCCAGTCCTTGAGTGCCAATATCAGTGACAAAGTGTGGTTTTTAAATTTAAAAGAATGCTGATTTCCAGTTTTAACATACTACCAAACACCCAAAATCCACCCATTTCACCACCACACTTACTACATATACTAGTAGGCCCCACTGCAGACCTTATCATAGCTGATATATACCTGTTAAAAGAGGCCCATTTGACCTATTGAATCTCATTTCAGGTGTCTTCTTGTATTACAGACCTAGGAGCATAAAAACATAAATGTGATTATTTGTTTTTCCAATCATGTATGGTGAAAGGCTAGAGAGAACTTTATAAAATCATTTGTTCAAAAGCATATTGAGTGCCTACTTGGCAGAGACAAGATAATGAGAACTAGGCCTTGATTCTATGGAGATCACTCTCTCTTGGGAAGAGATAATCACTTTAAGGCAGTGGTTCTCAACCTTCCTAATGCCACGACCTTTTAATACAGTTCCTCATGTTGTGGTGACCCGCAACCATAAAATTATTTCCGTTGCTACTTCATTACTGTAATTTTGCTACTGTTATGAACTGTAATGTAAATATCTGATATGCAGGATGTATTTTTGTTGTTACAAATTGAACATAATTAAAGCATAGTGCTTAGTCACAAAAACAATATGTAATTATATATTGTGAAATATTTATTTCTAATTACAAATAAATGAAATTTTGTCTTGAATCGTGGTGTAGCACGGGCAACAATCTTCATATGACAACAGTAAACTACATTGCTACAATTTGCTACACCGAGGACTGGTCTGTTGGTTCCTAAGACCATGGGAAATATATGTTTTCTGATGGTCTTAGGCGACCCCGGTGAAAGGGTCGTTCGACCCCCAAAGGGGTCATGCCCACAGGCTGAGACCGCTGCTTTAAGGCTAAAAGTAAAGTGTGGTAAAGGCTATGAGAGCAGATGCAGGACACCTTACAATTTCACATTTCTCGCTTTTCCCTCTGGTTCAAATGACATTCCACCTTAAATTTTAAACTACTATTCACCCTGTGTTATATCTTGTATTTGAACATCCTTCTTCATGCCTCACCCTTCCTGAAAGGAACACTACCTCTTAGTACTAACAATAATGTGTCTCTGTGTTCTGCATTATCTGTATTATCAAAATGTATCATAATCAGTTGTTTATATACATCTTTCCCTAGCTGAGTCCTCGAACTGGGATTATTTTTTATTCAATTTACTATCACTGGTAACTAGCACAGTGCTTAGAAAATAGTACATTTAAATATATATTATTTAAACTGAACAAAGTATATATTTAAAAAAAACAACAGGGGATATTTACAGACAAGCTGATCTTTGGGAAGGAAAGATCATACCCCAAGGATGAGAATGGTGTGTTTAGAGTCACAAAAACATGTGAAAAAGAGAATTGGGAAGGGAGTAGGGGCAAGGACTCAGTGTTTTTCTGTTTTACAAGCATGTGATAGATGACAGAAAGGAGCTTTGGGAGTGTAGAAAATGACATTGCTGAGGAAGTTTGAGTAGATAAGGAAGACTTTCATAAAACAACATTTTAAAAAATGTAATTCAAAACATTGGTCACCAAACTTTTTAAGAGCCAGAGAAAAAAAAGCCATTTTTATGCAAGAATACTGTTACTATGTTGGAGACATTGAAATACCTCAAACTCATTCAGGAACTGTGAAAAAAAGGCTTGTTTGGCTTTTGCCTTATCAATAATGAGAGTCATAAAAGGTTGTGATGTCACCTAGAGTAAATCTAGTTAACTAGTTTAATGCTCAGTTTAAGGAGAAGAGGCCAGAAATCAAGACATCAATTGAGTCTGGGTAGTCACTCAGAATAGAATTGCTACTTAATAATTTTTAGAGTCTTAAACATCTTTGCCTTTAGATATATTTCTGCATCCCTATAATTCTAGTCTTTTGGTTTCCTTTAGATGGAGATCCTTGGTTCAGGTGTCATGCATTATTTATGTATGTTTTCACAGTGTCTAGTAGAGTACTAGTAGTTTGTGCTAAGTCATCATCATTCAAACAGATTTATTAAAGAAATGAAAAAAATGCCTCTGAACTAACTTATCAGAGAGAGAGAGCACATTTTTTTAGAGAAATTATTTTCCAAATTGATGGTTAATAGGACAGATAAAGATTACACTTTTGCATAAAGTTATAAAAAGTTTTCATCAAGTAACCATGTTAACCTCTAGGGCAGTCATCAGGCAACGCATGTCACTCTGCACTTCCTCATCCCTGCAGACATAGCTAGTTGAGGGCTATAGCAGGCAGCTTTTGAAATGGCTCTCATCATGGTTGGTTTGTGTGAACAATAGCATTGGACAGAAATAGATGAATCACTTCTGAGAACAGGTTGCAAAAGTTGTTATTCTTTATCTTAGTAGGTAGGTAGATAGATAGATAGATAGATAGATAAATAGATAGATGATAGATAGATAGATAGATAGATAGATAGATAGATAGATAATGTCCATACCTATTCCTATATCTATATCTTCCACCATAAGCATGTTTTATATCATCACTTTCTAAAGACTAGATTATCTTGCCATTGTGCCTTTTTTTCTTCTATATATCACCTGGCCTTCAGAAAATTAGAAATCTGTGTAGATGTAAGCTGAGCTAAGAAAGCCACACAGCCTGGATTAACCTAGGTATGAACTGATAAGGGCAAAAGAATCTTTGTAGTTCAGTCCATCACAATAAAAGACTATATAAACAGTCTGAAATATAAGTCTTATTGTGATAAGTCTGTGTATCTTCCTAGCTACTCAAATTTATAAGAAATTACTAATCCATAAACACTGCCATTCTAAATTATATTCTAAACTTTGTATAGTCCAGCATTCTATCTTCAATAACTTGAATTGGTTGTGGGAAGATGAAGTGGGGTATAAAAGCATAATATAATTCAAAACTAAAAAAAAAAAGAAAATCTCAGAAATGTAATAATCTTTTATATTTAAGTCTTACTTCCCTTCAACCTTCTTCGGTGTTTTTATTTTCATGACTCTATGTTAACTTTTCAAAAAACTAGTTGTTTTTCCTCTTATACTATGTCTCAGATTAAAATATTTAAAAATATATTAAGGTGACAATGATTAGTAATAGTATATAAATTTCAGGTGTACAACATTATAATTCAATATCTGTATAGCCCATTGCATACTCACACTAAAGTCTAGTTACCATATATTTGACTCCAATTCACCCTACCCCAAACCCTTCTCCTCTAGCAACCCAAATTCTATTGTCTCTGTCAATGTGTTTATTTATTTTAGTTAGTTCATTTGTTACTTTGTTTTTATATTGTTTAAATCATGTGTAAAATCATGTGTTTTTTTAACCTTTCTCATTTAACTCATTTTTATTTAGCATAATACACTCAAAATCCATCCATGTGGTGTTCTAAATAACAATATTTCATCTTTTTATGACTGAGTAGTATTCCATTGTATATATGTTTGTTATATCTTCTTTATCCATTCACCCATTAATGAATACCTAGATTATTTACATATCTTGACTATTATAAATAATGTGGCAATAAACACAGAGGCATGAATACTTTAGAATTAGTTTTTTCATATATTTTGGATAAATACAGAAGATAAGAATTCTCTGAGGCAGGCATATTTATGTAGAAATATTAAATAAAATCTCATTCCATGCAGAGGTTTATGAGTATAAAAATATGGAATATTATTCTCTGAGATTTTTATGTTTTCTTCTTTCACTATGGAGCTCATTATAATAGAGGTTTTCAAATTCACCAGGGGTCATGAAATTGAGGGAAAAATGCAAGCCAGGTTTCTGATTATGACTTCTAAATTTTTGTGGAGTAAAGAAAATTGGTCTCCATACATTACAGAAACATTCAGTAAGTTCATAAATTCACTGAGAATCAATTCAAAACAATGAGTTTATTCATTCAACAAACCCTTGAATGCCAAATCCACGCTGCAAATATATACATGGTTTGCATTAAATAAATATTTAGTGATTGTAGTTGAGAAATTAGAAAAGTAGTTTAGAATGTCTTATAAGAACAGAAAATTATAGACAGGGGATAAGGAGATAGGTGATGGTCTCATGGTAGACTGATTTGTTCTGAAGTATAAGATTTTGGATGGAACCCTAATAAGACTCTGAGAAAAAGAGTGATACAGTTAAATAAAAGAAGAAATTATCTTTATTCACCCAATTTAGGATGGAATAGGTGAGAAGAGACTTTAAATTATGAATTTTGCAGCAACAAAACTTAGTGAGGCAGTTTCTTAAAGCCCCAGAGAAATTATTACAGTTTTCATCTTCAAGTCGGCATTGGCTTTGAATACCAGCCTTAGAAAGTTTGAAGTTTTCTCTCTGTACTCTCATTCCTCCCTCTAGCCATCCAGTGTTGGAAATCTTTTCATTTCAGAGACCAATTGAGTATGTTTGCCAAGGAGAAAGTTTTTCACTCAACTCACTTCTTTTTTTCTGATGCAGAAAGTTGGAGTCAGACCTCTGGCCAATAAGATGGCATTGACAAATCCCTATGCTGGCCAGCACATAAAATATTTATACTCAGAGAAAGCTAGACTAAGTAGTCATCTGAGTATTTTGCAGCACAGAAGCCAAATACCTCCCTAAGACAGCAGAGCATGTTCACAAAAGCTCCTCTTTATAGATTGAAAAGTAAACTATGATTTTCATAGGAGAGGATTGCTTGATGTTCCTTTGACGTGGTGCCTGCCATGAGCCTCCTTAAATCACAGTTTACTTGATTGAAGTATGGGAGAATTTTGATGTTTTTGAGTTTTACTGTTTGTTTTTTCTTTGTGTGTGTGTGTTTGTGTGTTTTTTTTTGTTTTTTTTTGTGTGTGTGTGTGATTTCAAAGACATCCATTTCTGGATGGGATGCGTAGGCTTCGAATAGTAGACAAGTGTTCTCTTCCTAGAGAGTGAAATCATTCAGCCCCCGACCCAGTGGTGGCCTTGGGTGAGGGCAGAGCTTCTTGTTTTGCCACCTCGACATGATTTGGAATCGTGGAAAGAGGAGATGAGCTTTGATGTTGGAGCCGCTCAAAGGAAAGCAAAAGACAAGGGGAAAAGAGCAGTGAGTGTAGCACTGCTGACCCTGGGCAAGGCTTGGCTGGTCCTCCTGGCCCAGCCTTATATCCATGGCCTCTCCATCAGCAGCACGGGGCACAGAGGGCTTTGCTTTTAGTTGAAAGCAGAGGGTGAGCTGAGCAGGGAGTTCAGAGGGTCATTAGAAAGCATCAAAGGAGGCAGCCTCATGATGGTAATAAGACGGCTGTGAGGAAATAAAGTGGGCATTGATCTGCACTATCGAGTGTGACATTTTAACCGAAGCTAAAAGCCAAGAGCAAATCTAGCCCTCTTATTCATCTGCCTGCCTGTTTTAGTAAATTGTCTTCCCCTCCCCCAAACCACTGGCCTCAGAGGTCACTTCATATTAGCTGGCTTGTTAATACTGAGGCAATCAATACTTAATCAACAAGTAATGGGATTTTGCAGTCATCCTGTATGATCTTTCAATAAAGCTCCGAATCCATCTCGGCCCATTCCACGCCTGACGAAAGGTGTGTGGCTGCAGCAGATCCTGGATTTGATGGGCTTGATGTTCTTCGGCTGATCTGCATCTTATTATGATACCAGGTAGCCACTGTCCTTCATCCCTTTGTTTCCTGATCCCCACAGAGCACAGTGTGGCACAGCATCCAGACATCTAAGTTTTTACATGCATCAGTAAGAACATTCAGATTTCTTTATTACATAGGGTTCAGAACTCATAGCTAGTATTATATAATCAAAAAATGAATAAATAAAAGACAGAGGAGAGAGGCTGCAAACAAGGAAACTTTAAAATGGAAAAATGGCTGCTTTAATATATTATACTAGTGACCCGGTGCATAAAATTCATGCACATTAAAAGGGGATTAATTAGAGGAAATAATTTAATATTGTTATTTGCCCTTTCTTTATAATAGAAGTGTCAGAGATGAAAGAAAATTAGTAAAATGTATATGAAAACCTTCCTCCTGTCAGAGTCTGGGGCACAATATGGGATCCAGAATCAAGTCCCCGCCCATCCACATTCATCTCAAAATTGCATGAGACTCAGAACTGGCCATCTCCTCCCCATTGGGCTATATCCAGACCCAGCCAGTCCCACCCTTATCAAGCCCTGCTGGGCAGGGAGCTTAGCCTCAGATCCCCTGACCCGATGCCTGGGTGGCGTGGCATGAGGTCCCCCAACCCAAACCAGGATGGGGGCCATGCTTTGAGGTCCTCTGTCAAGTCCTGCTCATGGAGGACATGGCCTGAGGTCCCCTGTCAAGCCCCATGGGGGCAGGGGTGTAGCCTCAGGTCTCTGCTGATTGCTCATTGAGGCTCCTTACTGGAACTTGGCATCAGCTGTGGGTGCAGCCACCTTTGTGATGGGTGATGATCAATTAGCATATTCTCTCTTTATTAGATAGGATTAGACCTGAAATCCTCACATGTCTCAATTATTGAACATTGGGCTGCCTACTCTCTTCTCCGAATGGACTCAATAGTGATGAGAGGAAGGGGCACAGGGCTTGGCACTGGCCTTGGGCATTTGAAGAGGGTGAGGGTCCAAAGGAGCTCCCCAGGTACTGCTATATGGAGAGACATTGGTGCTTTGACACAGAACTTAGGCTCCAATACTTTTTTAGTATCTGGATTAATAATGTGTTCTTTGTCCACCTGGCTCTGCCATTTACTAGCTGTTATGACTTTGTTACAGCCTAGATGTTGAAAGGTGTCTCATAGTAAAAGAAAAAGGTCTCCCAGAGGAAAGCTTTGTTGCCCTCCAAACAGGACCCCCCAAAGCAGGTTTTCTTTGGTGCATTAATCACTTGCCATTGTCTCACCTTATCCCTTCAGGTTTGGAAAGGGAACCTGGACAGTTTCTGACTCACTGATGCCAATTCATGCTAATAAAGGTAAATGAATAGATGAATAAAACTGAAATGCTGACTTATTAACATAACTTTCCAGCAAATAACCTATCAAGCAAATGGGGTGGACATAAACATGTGGTCAGCGTATCCTTTCTTATCAGAAAAGAAGCTGTGTTCTTAGAAGCTTGATTGGCAATCACTGAATTATATCAGGGGGAATTAGAAAATGATATGAATATTTAATGGCAACAGGATCTGGCACCCTGATACATGCAACTCCACAATCCACTGTGCCTGCTACTCCGCATTTATGTCTTAGACTCCATGTCTATGAGCACCTTACCCATTACATGCATTATTTCATAAAAACCTAATAAAACAGGCATTATCAGTATCCTCATTGTGCAGATGAATAGAGTGAGACTTAGATTGAGAATTAAGGACTAGTAGAACTGTTTGCTCAATATCATGCATTTAAACAGATAGAAGAGCAAAGATTAAACCCACACAGACTGACCTCAGGGTAGTGATATGAACCACTAAGCCATATTGCCCTGGCCCTGCCATTTACTAGCTGTTATGACTTTGAACATGGCCCTTAAAATGTTTAGGCCTCAATTTCTTTAATCAATTTGGTGGGAATAATAATCATATCTGTCTCAAAGGATTGGAGATTAAGTGAGTTATGCAATTAAGTCCTCCATATAGAGTGTGGCTGCGGGTAAATGCTTACTAAACATAATATTCTGATGTCATTGTAGCATTATCATATTCATATTGGCTTGAGATGTTGTCTCCCCTCTTCCACTTTGCTTGGATAGACTCTGCCAACATTTCCCTCAGGAACACTTCTTTGTTTAGGGCAAAGGCTGACCTACACTCCCCTAAATGTCCCAGCCTTCCTTCAGCTATGTTTGTGACCTCAGTCATGTCATAGTGCATTCTGGGAGGCTTAGGAGCTCTTCTACCCTTTTTGGTTAATAGTTTATTTCCTGGAAGTAAAACTGATTTCCAGGTGCTCTGGTGAAAGCTGCGTGTAGCAGGGTGCTAGCTAAAGAATGTTACGGTTTTCCCAGCATATTCTTGGTGGCTTATAGGAGGGAGCACAACACCAAAAATCTATTTTTAAGGAAGTCACTAGATTTGCATTAAAAATGGTTTTGAGGAGCCTAGCAGTTAGAGTAAAAGAGAGGCTAAAATATACTGTTTCTTTTATCTGATTTTATTTTCCAGAAAGACAGACATGTTTCTTAACACTCAACTTTTCATAGTTCATTTCCTTTTTAAAACTCTTTCTCCTCATTACAGTAACAATACATGTTAGCTTTTAAAATTCAAACTTTACAAAAATTTCCAAAATAAAAGGGCACAAAGTTTTGAGTAACATAACTCCTTATTTGATATTCTTGATTTTAACTATTGTGTTTTCTTTTCATCACCTACTTGGTTAGATGGCTGGTCCCCAAATATTGTGCCTCTTCTCAAGTCATTCAACTGCTAAGTAACTTTCAATGGCTATGTAACCCTTAAGGTCAAACCCACCTCCTTTCCTTACTCAGCCCAGTGCCTCACACCCCACCCTTAGCAACCTTCCCACAGCTCCTGTGTGCAGACCTTTGTTTAAGTTCAAGTTTCCTTCTGTCTCCCAGTTACAATCACCACAAGGAATATCTCCTGCTTAGTTTAAGCCATACCTTTATGTGAAGGTCCTTCCTCCATAAAATTTGCTCTGGAAACTTTAGTCCTTTAGATCTTATTCTTCTTTGAGCCTCTTTAGCACTTATAGTCTGTATTACATGATTGGCCTAATTTTGCTGTTTTTTTGCATGTGGATTTCACTTCCCCTATAGATCACAATTTCCTTTGTGGCAGCACCCAGATCTAAAGCAAGCAAAACCAGCACAACTATGTGCTGGGTGTTTCCTCTTTCACCTCCCTTGACTTCCACCCCTGCCCTGATCCACTGTCCAGCCCTTGTCACCTGCTTGGGCAGGGAAGTATGACAGGTGAACTACTTCAATCCATTCCCCAACCTCTGGCTTACAGCTGTGTTTGGCTAATGGGAAGCACAGGTAAAATATGTCAAGGTGGAGTGGGTGTTTGTTCCTTCAGCTCCCTTCCTGGTGGGTCACAGTATGTTGACTGTTTTTCTCCTGAAGATTACGGTTCCTGTGAGACAGTCGCCTCCCCAGCAATGGCCAGCCTCTCTGGGTTGCGCTGCTGCTTCCTCCCTTTGCCTATTCAGGCTTAGGAGTGGTGATTGATTCCATTGCCAGCCCCAAAGTATTACAGAAACCTTTAGGTTTCCCATATCCCTACTCTTTTGATTGTTCCTTTATTAAGCTTTCTTTAATTGTCCTATTTGAGTGTGCTAACTGATAGCATGTAAAATAATAAAATAATGAGAAAGAGAAAAATGCCTAAAGATTTGTAAGATCTAAATACAAATTTTAATTTGGAGGGCTTCCTAAAGGAAAAAGAAATGTACCATATTTTAGATTTACTTTCTAACTTGAGGGAACTCTTTTAAGTGAGCTATGAGTAGACTATATATTTATATTTTGGAAGGGGATGATGGTAAACTTAGAAATTAGGATGAGCATCACATGTGAAAATAATTGACGCTGTGAATGGCATACTTCTAAAGTGATTATGATAAAGTCCCAACTCTTAATTTGGATAAATTGCTAACAACCCAACTTAGCACACCCATTTGCAGTAATCATTATTTTGCTGACTTGGCTCTATGTCTGGCTTGCATTTCAAAAGTGAATGCAAAGCCTATAAGCATTGGAGGGCTTCCTTGCTAAACATTTTCCTATTCACAAGGAACCCAACCCTGATCAGAACATCCCAATGCCTGTGATATATTTCTGGTTGAACATTAAGAACTTTTGAAGTATGGCTTAACTCTTAAATGCTACCAAGGGTCTTTTGAATCAGTCACTGAAGCTGCTTGTAAAGTTCAAAAGACATCATTTAAAAACTGCAACCATTAGCCAACTGCCTTATTGACATAATGAATCATATTCAGATGGAGCACTTAACCCCAGCATGTGCTCACTCCTTCCTCCGTCACCATGTGCACAAGGCAAGGATGTGAACAAGTGTGTGCATCAAATGTATCTAGTCTGATCATTACCTGAGTCTCTTTCTGAAGATCAGGCAAATTAGCAAGCAGCATTACAATGATTTCTTTCCCCTCATTGCCACTCTTCTTGGTAGGAGATTCCATCAGTCATTTAGAAAAGAGCCTTGGTCTGAGAGTTCTAGTCCTCTATTACTGCCAAACCACCAGGAGGGTTTTTGAACAAGTCACTTAACCTCTGAGCTTCTGTTTCCTTTTCTGTAAAGTGAAGCATTTGCTGAAGTTCTTTTCCTTACTAGAATGGCCTATCAGCCCCCTCCAAATGTCTGTGGGCTCATTTCTTTGTAGTCATGTTACTCCAGTATCTTTTGAATAATTTCTGGAGTTTACCATGACATATATTGGCATGCCTGGACATCTCTAGGTAGTTATAAAGAAAGAGCTATTTTTATGAATATAGATTCCCCCAAACACAGTGATACCCACCCATATTCTCCAGAAACCAAACTCATCTGCTGGCTTTATAAACTTGATCTTCCAAGTCCATATCCATGTTCTAGGTCAGCTTTGATTTCATTTCCAGTGGAGTTGTCTATTTTTCTCTGAGTGATTGTTTATAAAGACAACTTGAAGGGACTCTGACATTGCCCCGGGCAGTGTTGCTTTAGAAGGGGCCTTAAACTTCAATGCAAGAAGGCCAATCATACATTCTGCATGCGTGTCACCAAAGATGGCAGTCCTTGGCTAATGCCTCAGAGACTGTGTTCCAAAGACACCGTTAACTAAGTGCAGTTCAGGTGGAGAGAAAGGCAAGGAAAGGAAAAGAAATATCTAGTAAGGTCAAGAGTGTTCTGAATTGTAACCAGTATCAAGCATGTCCTGGTTAAATATTTCCTGCTTTTTCCAGCCAGACATCACCTAGCCATCAGCTGTTTTCTTCAGCAGGAATAAATTCACCTAGGTGGTAGGAAGCATTAGCATGGGATTGTAACAGCATGCTTAAGAACCTTCATGGAAGTTTGTTTTCATCTACTTGCATAATGCATGTCCCCTTTTCTCCTCCCTTCCTTTCCTTTTCTCTTTCTTCTTTTTACTGTCTCAGCTTACGCCTATCCTGTATTGGAGAGTAGATTCTACCCACAAGGATCAGGTGGCAAATATCTTCTCTCCTTCCAACCCCAGGATTCATACCAGCTACAGATTGAAGGAAGCTGCACACTGGTTCCTAGGTATGGGACTTTCGAGTTCTGGCTATAAGTCTGGCTGGAAGAAAGTCATTTTACTATGTGTTTGCAATTGTGATATATTTCTTCCATTGCAGAGTTCTTTGTTATGCTATTAGGTAAATGGGCTTCATGGTTACTGAATATTTTGGGTGGATCACTCATTATTAACACACAGTCTTAACCTATTAGGGTTGTTTTTACTTTTAAATTTTATTTTGTTTTGTGTTGATATTGCTACCATCTTCTTTTTGGTTAGTATTTACATTGTGTATCTTTTTCTCCCCTTCATCTTTGGATTTGTAATGGCCTTGCTTTCAGAGATCACTGTTAAATAACATATAATTTCATCTCTTTAACCTATTCTGATAATCTCTATATTTTAATGTAGGAATTTATATATTTACTCTGCATTGTACATGCCATTGACATGTCATCATATATTGTGTTTGTTTTTTATCATCCTTTATTCTTCATACTGTAGATTGAATAATTTTTAAAATATTTTTTCAATCTTTACCATATAAATTTTTCTATGATTTGGATTATATGTTTATGTATTGATTTTCAATTTATCTAATGAATGATTAATTTATAAACATTTAAGTGACTATAATATTTAAAAATCTGTCTACAACAATTCATGTTTAAAATTTTATACTAAATACTAAAATAATTTTAGCACAATTTAGGTACTTATTAAAAATCTCATTCATCTTGATTTTATTGTCTATAGTCATAATTTCACTTTTATTAACCTAAAAACAATGGTTTATTAAAGTAATCAATATTGATTTAGGTTATCCAATAACAAATCAATTTCTGTTCTCTCCACTGTTTAGTTTTTCTCCCCAAACCTTTATAATAGTTTATTTTTATAGCAGAAGTACATATTTACTCATTCTGTTAATAAGGATCTGTGTGTAGGAAAAAGCAATCTTAGTTTTTGTATAAGATTGTCTTTATTTTGTCCTTATTTTTAAAAGATAATATTGCTAGGCATAAAATTTTAGGGTTAACAGTTAACTTCTGTCAATTCATTAAAAATAAGGATTCACTATCTTCTGGCTTCTACTATTGCTGGTAAAGCTTGTTGTAAAAAATAAAAGTCTGTTATTTTTTATGGGTGACATGCCTTATCTTTATGAAAATGTTGAGATTTTCTTTCTATTTATTTATGCATTTAAAATACAAGATATGTGCTGAAGCATGAAATTATGACTTTCTCTTGAATAAAGATGCCTTCTTTAAAAAAATAAAGTAATGCTTAAAAATGTTAATTGTCAAAAATGCAGATGAGCAAAGTAAAGGAATATTTAATTCAGCCAGATAGAAAATCTACTGTGATGTGAATTTTTGTTTAACTGTGTGTTAATAACATCTTTCCAATGTAAAAGATAACTGTCTACATCATACTTTCTAAAGCAGTGGTTCTCAAACTTTCTAATGCCATGACCTTTAATACAGTTCCTCATGTTGTGGTGATTCCCCAACCATAAAATTATTTTTGTTGCTACTTCATAAGTGTAATTTTGCTATTGTTATGAATTGTAATGTAAATATATGTGTTTTCCGAAGGTTTTAGGCAACCCTGTTAGCAGTTCTCAACCTGTGGGTCATGACTCACAGGTTGAGAGTTGCTTGCTATAGAGCTTAAGATCATCGGAAAATAATCTGGCCACTCAGTACATATATTTTTAGAGGCCCAGTGCAGTTGGCTGGCCTGCCTCCTGGTCAAACTCCTGGTAGAGGGGACAATTTGCATATTAGCCTTTGACTATATAGGATATATACTGAGTGGCAAGATTATTATGTGTTCAGAGATCATAATAATCTGGCATATATATATATATATATATATATATATTTTTTTTTTTTTAAAGAGTACTCAGTGGTTTATTTCTTTGGAAAAAATAGTGCAATACAAATATACAACTATCCCATAGGAGAAACACAAATGTAGGGAAGGCCACACTAGGTCAAGACTGATAGTTGTCCCCTAGTAAATATGTTCATTTTTCTTTCAGTCAAGCCTTCAGATTTGTTTCCATTTTTGGTAAGGCTGAGTAATAATCTCCTGGCTACTAGTAATCTTCTCTCAGATGATGACTATAACCTATGGACAAAATACTCAGACAATGGCTCATCAGCACTGGAGGCTGAACAGAGCAGGTGGATTCTGGAGGAAGTTGACATTGTAAAAAAGAGAATGACAGGTCGATTTCAAGCCACACTTGGCACTGAGTAAGGCACTTAAAACTCTAATAGAAAACCTACATGTTTTCTGACATAAAGGAACAGAGGAAAGCATTTGAGATACATACAGAAACCAGCAAGTAAGTGTCCATCCCAGAAATAAAAGAGACAAAAATAAGGAACTCTGATTTTTGTGGACAAACTCTGCCCAAGTCTTTGACTTTACTGTAACCATGCATAGCCAGAACAGAATCCAGCTAAATATTAAAGCACTGTACTGGGATTTTTGGTTTGAATTTGACCAGCATACTAGTAATTGCCTTCTAAACAAAAAAGATATTGCCTTTCTAAAGGCACATAACAAGATTAATAGCTTCATAACAAAATATTTACAGTGTCTGGAATATACTTTAAAATTATTTGACATGCAAAGAACCAGGAAAATGTTACTCACTCTAAAGGTAAAAGACAACCTATGAACACCAGCCCTTTGATGCTGGAACAGACAATTATAACTAAGCACAATGATGTAGAGGACAATATGCTTGTAAATAATATAAAGGTAGAATAGCTCAGCAGAGATATAAAAACTATGAAAGAAATTAAGTAGAAATTCTAGAACTAAAAAAAACTATAATATATGAAATGAAAATGTAACTGGGTAGACTTAATAGAACAATGAAGGAAACTAAGGAGAACTGAACTTGTAGACAGGTTAATAGAAATTATTTCATCTGAAGAACAGAGAAAGTAAAAGATTGAAAAAGTAAGCAGTCTCAGAGGCAGGTAGTATAATTACAAAAGGTCAAAGATGCATGTACTTGGAGTCCCAGGAGGGAATGAATTTGATAAGAAACTATTTAAAGAAATAATAGGTGAAAACTTCTAAAGTTTGGCACAAAACTAAAATAAAATTAGAATTAAGAAGCTTATAAAATTCCAAGCAGGATAAATATGAAGGAAAACCATACAGAGGTACATCATAATTAAACTACAGGAAACTGAAGATAAAGAGGATCCTCCAGATTTTAAATTGGCCATATGGTTGCCTTTGCAAGGAGATGTGGCCAGGTGACTAAATGTTGACCAGTTGTACATTAGGGAAAGCAAGGCATACAATTTTAAGACATGTCCTTAAAGAAAAGAGATATGCACCTTGTTCCCCTTTAGTGCCTTCCTGCTGATTGAGGTGTGATGTGGTAGTAAGTCGTTTTGGACTGAGAATAACAGTAAAACCCTAAATATGGTAAAGTGATAATGGAGAAGAAACCTGGGACTTCTGATGCACAGAGTGCCATTCTGGTACTAGATGACTGCATGGAGCAGCAACCCCATACCAGCCTTCAATGCTCCATGGGATAAAAATAAACTTTTATCTTTTATATCTTGGCAAAAAATAAAAATTTTATGTGTTGTTTTTGATTTCCTGATCACCAGCTCAAATCATAGACATTAATACAGGTAGAGACATCTTGCTTCAATGTCAGGACACACTTTACACAGGGCAGAAAGCAAAACACGAGTAAGCCAGAAGTCTGGCAAGAGGTAATTAGATCCTTATTAAATTTCTGCTTTAATAAGGTAAGAGGTTATTAGTGGAATCAAAGTGCTATTCTCTTTGGTATTTTTCCTAAGCTTAATGTAACTAATGCTTTGTTAAATGGCTCAGAGGAGTTTTCAATCAACTTCAAAAAACAAAGGAAGAAAGTCATAAACATAATTGAAGGAGCCTACTGATATTTTCCATTTTCCTTCCATCCTGGTTTTGTTATAAATTAAAGCCAGTGCTTATTCATTGTCTCTCACCTGTTCTCATCCTACTTATCCCTAAGGTCTTGGCTCTTCCTAAGGTTTTCTTATGCCTCTATCTCCTTTGACTACTCCAGAAAGACTCCACTATGTCAGCATGTAGGTGATGTGGCTTGGTTATTCCTCCCTGTGTTGGAGTAGAATGGTGGTACCCATAGGTCTATAGATTATCATGCATTCCACTGCATGTCTAATTAGACTGGCCCCATCCTCACTGGATTTTCAACTCTGCCCCCAATCTCTCTAGGGTTGAGAGAAATACCATTTAATGATGTTGCCCTATGAGAGAGCAGGTACCTCTTGCATAAATTTTCAGTGCAGATTGTTTTTAAGAGTATAAAGGAGCCAGTATTTTACTAAATATATATTTAGATAAACTCTCAATAAATATATTGAGAGAGAGTTTATCTAAATA
>JAAGEH010000041.1:36723744-36745825 GCA_011751065.1 Lasiurus cinereus | reverse complement strand
GTAAAATACTTCATTAGGTTGCATTGAGTGGCTGACAATCCATTAGTGAATGTTACTCCTGTTTTATGATTTTTGTTAGTTCTCTCTATTAAGGATGGCCAGCTTGCTCTCAATTGGTTTCATTTTTGCAGCTTTGATGCTCTAAGGATTGAGACATTAGAACTAAACATCAGGCTGATTTGGTCTCAAGGTTTTTTCAGTAAATAGTGTACCCAACCAATACTGCCTGTGAACACGCATGTGAAGAAGCTGGGCTCTTCTCCCTAAGTCTATTTAGCATTTAACTCCAATTTAAGTTAGATACAAACAAGAGAACAGTATCTTCCCACTTCCCCATGTCCCATACCTGTATTATGGCCAGACAGGTTAATGTTAGCATGTTGCACTTGCAGCATCTTCTGTGTTACTTCAATAAAATCCCTAAGACTCCGTGTCCATGACCTTCTCAAGCTCAGAGATCTGGTCAACATTAATATTCACTGAATTTGCTCTAAGGCACTTTGATTTTCAACCCATGCTTATTGTTTTGTCAACAATTACTAATTTTAAAGAACCAATAACTTTTTTAAATGATTATAATATGAACATGTATTTTGGGCCAACAAAGGATAGGTCTTCATTAAAAGGTGGCTAATCTCATCAGATTTTTATTTTGCATTTGGGGGTCTTGGAACTTTCTAGGGCCATTTCTTAGTACCAGTTTGAGAGTGACATGATTGAATTGCACAGATGCATGGTCCTGGAAATGAAAACAGACCCTAATTGTTTAAGAGTTTAAGAGAATTACAAAGTACAAAGGAGTCTTCTGAGAAGAGGCACTGGTAGAATAAGAAGTCCAGGTAGGAGGTTCCTGGGTTGTTCTAAAAGTTGGGTAAAACCTAATATAAAAGAAATTATCAGAAAGATTAATATCCTGAAATCTAGGACCAGAAGCAGCAAGTTGGTATCAGATAAGTATCTCAGCAGGAGCAAAGAGTAACCATTTGGATAATGTAAAATGTCAGCCCTGTGAAAAAGCAGAGGGTATGTAGTTAAAGCATCGAGAACAAGCCCCAGGCCCACAGAAACCACTTATGTGTAGTTCCCCAGACTTCTAGACTGAGAAGCCACCATAGTTGGGGGTCTCAGATGACTGACTCTTAGAATACAATGCCTAATTATCAGAACAAAGTGAGGAACATACTTCACACAAGAGAGACTTGATTCTGAGTTCCAGGATGTGGAACTAATGCTTCTTGAAGCTTCTTTTAAACAATTAGGGTCTGTGTTCATTTCCAGGCTCATTTGTGAGGGTTCAACCAAGAATTTAGTAGTAGTACTGAGTCTACAGTTTGAATTCAAGAGGCCAGTTGGAGGAAAAAGATGTCTATAAACAAGGTATGATTGGACTTCTTCACAATAATCTTGGTTAGAACTTTTCATAGGTTACTATGTGTGTAGAATACGTAGTTAGGAAGGACAAAAATCTATTCTCATTAGACTTATGTGAGATTTGCAATGACTTTGTTCTGGATGTTTTCTTCAACTAGTACTCATCTTTTGTTTTCAACGCTGAAATAATTATTTTTAATATTTGAACATCATGCTATATATCATTACACACATACACACAAATGACAGGTGATATATAGATAGACAGTACATAGAGATGAAGTTTCATGGAGTAACATTCTGAGTTTATATTCTTTTTTTAAAAAATATATTTTATTGATTTTTTACAGAGAGGAAAGGAGAGAGATAGAAAGTCAGAAACATCAATGAGAGAGAGACATTGATCAGCCGCATCCTGCACGCCCCACAGTGGAGATGTGCCCGCAAGCAAGGTACATGCCCCCAACCGAAATCGAACCTGGGACCTTTCAGTCCGCAAGCCAACACTCTATCCACTGAGCCAAACCGGTCTCAGCTATATTCTTTTAAAAAAAATATGTTTTTAGTGATTTCAGAGAGAGGAAGGGAGAGGGAAGAAGGATAGAATGATAAGAGAGAATTATTGACCGGCTGTTTCTTGTGCAGCCCCTTACTGGGGATTGAGCCACAACCCAGGCATGTGCCCTGACTGGGAATCGAACCCACAACCCTTTGGGGCACAGAACGGTGCTCCAACCAACTCATCCACATTGGACCAGGGCCTGAGTCTATATGACATTTTAAATTTATAATACAGTATTTTAGATTTATGGAAAAGTTGCAAAGATAGTAGTCTCATATACCTCACCCTACCTAGAAGGTTTCACCAACTATTGGTTATCTTAATGTGAAATAATTATTAAGTTTCTACTCTGTGCAATGAAATGTCCTAGAAGCTTGGGAAGATACAACTGTAGATAGTGTTCTCTTCTATTTCAAGGTAAAAAACACATGCAAAATAAAGACAGTCAACCACATATAAAGAGTTAAAAGTAAGTATCAAACAAGAGATGCAGAACAATGAGTCCTACTAGTATCCTGAAGAAGGAACAAACCTTTTGAGTACAGATGGGAAAGGGTAGAAAAGTCTTAAAAAGGTAACCAGTGTCTTAAAGAAACAGTATAAGTTTAGAAGTTGAAGAAGATTAGGAGAAGTGTTTGGTTAAAATTGAACTGTGTCCTACCACACTTCAAATGTTGAAGTCCTAACCCTCAGTACCTCAGAATGAGACCTTGTTTAGAAATAGATTGAAATAGATGTAACTAGTTTAGATGATGTTATACTGGATTAGAACATGCCCTTAATCCAATATGACTGGTGTCTTTGTAAAATAGGGACGGTTGAATACACATGCACACACAGTGAGAACACTGTGTGGAGACTGGCGTGATGCTGGCTCTAGCTAAAGAACTAACCTGCCTGGATCAAGAGAGAGGCCTGGAGCATATCTTTTCCTAGCTCTTTCAAAGGGAGCATGGCCCTCCAATACCTGGATCAGACTTCCAGGCTCCAGAACTGTGAGACAATACATTTCCTTTGTTTGAGCTACTCAGTGTGAGGTAAGCAGCCATGGGAAACTCTCATAATGAGCAGAAATAGAGGCAGGAATGTGTTGGGCAGGCCCCGGGGAGTGCTAAATCTTTAGTTACTATCAATAGCTAATACTTTCTGAATACTTTATCATGTACTTCATGTGCATCTGTTCATTTAATACCCATATCCACTCTACAAGGGAAGCTCTACTATCACCCCATTTTATGGATAGGAAGATTCAATTGGTTAAGAAGAGGGCATTAGTGAGAGAGCTACTGGAAGAGATGAGGAGATAAAGGGGGACAGAATGTGGTACATCCTATCATCTCAATGCATTTCTCTATACCAAATGCAAATCACAGACTAGCAAAAGTATTCCACTGAGGAAAATAGAGCCACCAAGTATTATTTTTAGAAGAGACCAAAAAAATAGTCCTGCGATTTTCTCCTATTAGCAATAGGGATTAATATCCAAAAGAAATAAAAATTAGCATATGGCCAAACAGCTAGTGTGGCATTATTCCTGAGGACCATGCCTTGTGGCTCCACTTCCAGTATCTCCTCATTCTATCACCTACTTGTGTGAGTGACATTGATTGACCACCTGGCCTCTGGGTCATGTGTCCAGTCTCTCAAACTAGAACCCACCCAACTCCAGGGAAGTGCCCTGCCCTGTGTTTTATATCCACTCTGTGCTTGGACAAAACGAGAAACCATACCCCTTTTCTGAAACATCACACCACTCTTTCTCCAAGCGTGCTAAGTGTTCCTGCCTGGCCTTCCTGGTAAATATTTACCTTGAGTCAACACTGACCTTGAGTCACCGCTGTCTAGAGAAGCAGAATAGGGATTTTGGACATTTGGAATCTGGAACCTGTGATGAATAGAAATACAATCTTAAAGCTCTGAGTCTCTGGTCTGCCAAAGGAAAATACTTTATATAGCCACGGGCTTGACCTCCGAGAGCCTTAAAAGGCCTCACATACTCAAAGGTGCATTACCAGGCCTTACACTAATTCATCATGATAGCTAAAGTGCTCTGTGCAAACCACAGGAGAGCTGAGTCCCCGGGGTATGCAGAAGTCAGCATTAATTGCTTGGAGTTTAGCATAGGGAACCGTAAGTGAACATAGGGGAAAGAAGATTTGCATATCGTTTGCAATAAAGCTTAGAAATGGTTCCAGATGTCTCTGTTGAAACCTCCCCAAAAGAGTATCCCAGGTTGGACTCAGCACAAGCCAATCTAATAGAAGTTCCTCCCAGCCTTTCTCTTCCTGCTTGGAATCAGAGTTTGCAGGTTGCAACAAGAATACTCCCGACAAATTTTTATTCTGAGCAGGCTGGACATGATTTATTAATTCACTTTTGAAATAACAATTGCAGTGGGGAGGGATCAGCTGAAAGCCTTAATTACATTAGAAAATATGCCTCTCTGTCGTCTGCCCCTATCCAGAGTACAGAACACATAATTATCATAATTTTCAAATTTTATTATTAGTATTTAAAAAAAAATTTGATGGAGAACAGACTCAATTGATTTAGCTACTTCAAAGCAGTGGCCAAGTCACATTTGAACCTTCACATAGAGATTTCCCCAACTTGCTTGTTAAGGCCTCTTAAACAGAGAGCATCTACTAGCTGTTTCTAGCCAGAGACACTATTTGTCCCACAGAGCTGGCTTCCCAATGTCTCTTCTGCTTTGTGCGGAGAGGGACATGCTCAGGTGTGCGGTTGCCAGAGTGATTAGGCTACCTGGGAGCTCTCCTTGGACAGGAGGCTGGAAAGCCTTCGGGATCATGCCCTCTCATCCTTGTTAAATGACTGTGAGTTTGTGGGGAGATAGGGAATAGGACACAGCTGCCTCCAAAAGCCGCCCCACGCACACCTGCCTAGAGGGAAGAGGTTTATTTTCATTTTTTAAAGACCCAGTGTGTTTTTAAAAAGAAAGTAGACATTTCAGGAAATGAAGTTGGTGTTTATGTTAAGCAGCAACAATGCCAAACAGGAGTCTCAGCTGTTACCATTGGCTTCTTTGTCAACTTCCTGTCTTTGGAGAGCCTCTATCTCTGGGTTTCTGTGACCCCAGATTCTTTGGCTAGCTGTGATACTTATCAGTTCATGAGTTCGGTTCCTGTGTCAGTGCTAACATGGTGAGCTTCCGCCTCAGCCTCCCCCTGACCTATGGATTCTCTGCCTTCTATTTTCCAAGACTTAGGGTTGAATTAAGCCATTTTGAATAATTTAAATGCTCTGTTCAAATGGATCTATTTAGGAAAATAAAACAAATTAATTAAAAAGCATACAAAGCAACAACAAAAGAAATAGAAAAGACTGATTGGCCCAAAAGAAGCTTGAAGATAAGCCATCTTTCTGTAAAAATGGTTTAAGTGCTACATATCTCCTGGTTATCTGAATGGAGGAGCAGAGTGAAAGCACAGAGGGTTTCCACCAAGTGGCCTGGAGTCCAGTCCTGACAAGGTCACTGGGAGAGTTGCCTTGAGGGCCCAGGTTTCATTTCGTCAGGGCTAAAATCAATCATACTAGTACTGGGTCCACTTACAGAACTTTCTTGGGATCCTATCATATAAGCCATGTTGTCATGATTTAAAATCATCTGAAGTGCTTTGAAAATGTAAAATTGCATTATCAGAACTCAGAGTCTTGAGCACAGTAGGAACTAAAACATTTCTCAAAGTTAGTATACTTGCCACTTTCCATTTTATAATAAGGAACACGGTGGTTTTGCTATTCCTGAAATGACCCAGTTCCTGCCTACATATCCCATGAATGCCTGGGCTCAGGTTTTCTTAGTGAGAAAAATTTAAATAGCAAACATATACACCCAGGGTCCCAATCTATCCTGGAAAAAAGAACATTTTATTCTCAACCAGGGACACAGAAAAAAAAAAACTTGTTTATATGAAGACAATAATGACATTTGGAATCATTTAAATCTAAAGATGAAGGGGCCATAGAGAAATTAATGTCCCATTTCATCTCCCAACTTCATTTTCAGAAGAAGAAGCCAAAGCCTAAAGTTTCAGAGGAAGGTCTCTGATTTCCCAGCTGGTCCTATAAGCTTTTCACCCCTTTTCACTAAGCATCGGGTAGGAATGCTACTCTGAGGTATGTATCCTCAGCAATACTGCCCTTGCCTCAGGGCCTTGCCTTACAGAGGAGAAGATTGAGTCTATGCAGCCCTCTGCAGAGTCTGTGGGAGGACTAGCTAAAGCCACCTTGAAAAACAGAGGCGAAGCTTTTTCTCCAGGTTCCAAGCAGCCCCCTCATAACCCACGTGGGAACAGCTGTGTAAGAATGTTCACAGTTGCTCTATTTGTCTTTAAGACGGTGTTTGACAATGCGCCCTCTCTATTTCAGTTACTGTATATCTGGTGGAAATGACCAAAGGTGAATATACTGTGTTTAGGGAAAATATTCCACTCTAACCCCTCCTCACTTGGAGCATCCACTTTTCTTTTTAGGTAAGAGGTGAATATTATGATGTGCCTTGTGCTCCTCCCCCTATTCACTTTGTGTTTTTGTTTGTTTGTTTTTTGTTTTTGTTTTTCACCAAAGTGGATGACTTAGTTTTTTGATCAGGTTAAGAAAAAAGGTGGTTTTCTTGTTTGGATTGTCTGAAGTCTGATAAGGAAGAGTAAAGACCATGGAATGAAGTTTAAGCGTTGGAACCTGTTCAGGTCTTTCTCGGTAAGAGTAAGTGCACCTTTCAAAAGGTGGAGACCGTGTGAAGCTAGTGCATCCTTCCTCTTTACTCAGCAGTTATTAGATTTAGCTCTCTAGTACCAATGGAAAAATGTATTAAAGTCTCCCCTCAAGGACCTATTACCTCCGAGCACTATTATTTCAGAAGTCAGAACTTATCCACTTTGACAAACACCCTGGATACCTAAAAGGAAAAGGAATAAATGGACCATATGGCAGGAGTAGAAGGAATAAAATGACATGGTATCCTAAATCTGAAGACACTGTTATCTACTATTGGCTTTGAAAATTAAAGAGTACTCCACATAGCACTTAAACCATTTGCGGACACTTCAGTATGTGTGAAGACTCCTGTTCACAGTTCCCAGGGAAGGAGAGTGATCAAGAAGAGAGACAGAAATGGTTTATATTTCAGCTCTTTTCATAAACAACAGCTCCTCCTCCTCTTCTTCTTCTTCCACCTCCTCTTCATTCTCCTCCTCCTCCTCCTTTTCTCTGCCTCCAAATGTCTCTAAGACAACTGCCTTATTCTTTAATCTACCTAAATGGAATTACTGGAAGTGAATAGCTCTTGATTATCAAAATATGAAAAATTAGAGCAAGTTGAGATGGGCCTCACTCTTTTCAAAAGAAGGCCCATACTTGCCAGGGAGAAGTTCACTCAGTTTGTGAACACTTTTAAAATCATCCAGAGACTCTTCCATAGCTGTTTGGTCGGCAGGCTACAGTGTCTGCCATCTGCACTACTGTTGAACAGCCTTTATCCCCATACACATATAACATTTGTCCCTCTCCTCTTTCAATCTTCCTGTGAATATCAGTTTCAATTTGTCCCTATCCTCTTTCAGTCTTACTGTGAATATCAGTTTCAATCTGTTGGAAATTGAGTGGAGCATCACAGTTCATTTTTAGTACTGCCTTGAATGAATTTCTTGGTCAGCATTGGGTTGGGGAGCATTGACCCATGAGGTATGGAGGAGGATGTGGAAGACTAAGAAAGTATTCAGTGTAGCAGTCAGCGAACATGTGAAAGTGATTTGATCAGTTGACAGAATGAGCAGCACCATCTCCCCTACAGCTTGTAGGAGGGTGCGGACACAGCTGCTTCCAAAGGGGCCACAGAGAACAGTACTCACTCCTTTTGGCTTATCATGAAACTGAAGAGTCGCCTTTCGCTCATTTCCTTTTAAAAATTCTTCACCTCCTTTCTCTTGAATGTTTACTGTCAACATCCCTCCTCCTCCTCCCACTCTTCTCCCCACTTTGGAAAGGTGTAAAAAAGGCACCATATGTAGACTCTCTCTGCTCACAGTGTTTCCAAAAGACCTTGTCAACTGGTACTAATTGTTGTGACTGCAAACTTCCATTCATCCCTGGATGCTGTTACAGACTTCTTTTGCCTTTAACATTCTGGGCCCATCTCACATTCTTATGTAGTTTCATTGCCATTGACAAGACTTCAACTTTTAGAAACTCCTATTTTACCATCACAACACCCTTTCCATCAGTCCTTCAGCACATGGCCCATGATTTGTGATTCTTTCACTTGGAACCAATTTTTCCCTCTGTCAGGAGGGTCCAGGTACCAGCTTTATTCTTTTATTCACATTAGGGACTATTGAACAGCATATTCAGAATGGGTGGGCTGTGTTTAGAAACTCAGAGTGCATTATTCGCCAAGTTATCTCTGATATGCATGATGTTGACCTGCACCTGACAAGGGCACCAATCAGCGCTACAACTTTCTATCTCCAACAAAACCCCTGTGATCTCATGGACTCGCTGGGCAATATTAAAACCTGAGGAAGGATGCAAAAGGAAAGCTTTATGAGAGCGACTTCAGAACACTATCCAATTATTAGTATGCTTTTTCATAATACTGACGGCTTCACTTTTTATTGAGAGAGAGAATTTTTCCCTCGCTCTCTTGGGAATGATTTTATTGAAAGCATCAGACCGAAGAAGATGGTTGCATCATTTCTGCAGTGCCAGGGGTCAGAATCTTTGACTGGTGTGGTGTAATGTGCACATATAAAATTTCACTCAGTGCTTATTCATTGCCTTTTATTTAATATATAATCTGGCTAGATCCACTTTTATTTCTTTACATTGACTGCTAGCCTGCATTAGGCTCTTCTTTAGGCTGCTTTAATAAGTATATATTAAATTGTGTGCATGTGTATGTATTTTCTTTTCTCCTATGAAGAATCTTGCATGATGGGAACACTCCTTCCTTTTGCTCTTTTGCCCAGTAAGTCTAGTCTAGTAACCTAGGTAGAAATGAAACTATACACAGGCAAACACTTTATTGGTGATAGCCATTTGGTCTAGAACACTATTATTCCTTCCAAAGTAAATGCCTTCCCCTTCAGTTGTCCCTCTTTCCTTTCTTTGTATTCTATACCCACTCCCATCCCATTAAAAAAGTCTCACTCATGGCTAAGAGTAAGCACTTTAAAATACAATAGATTTTTAGTTGAATTATTAAAATACATAAGACTGAATCCTAGAACTAAGTTTGAAAGGAGAGTTTTCTGACCTAAGGAGTGTGCTGTTCTCCAAGTTCTAGTCAATAGAGAAGATACTCAAGGAGACAAATGGAGAAGGGCTAGTTTTATTCACGAGGGCCCGATAACTTCCCAAATATGGACTCCTTGATAAAGTTGAATTGGAAGATGATATTGCATCTGAGCCATAATAGCTATTTCTGATACCTCCTTGATGAATTGACAATAACTGACTCTCAGTGAAGGGTTAATTTATCAGTTCACAATTCAGTAAGCAGCATATTATAGAGACATTCAAAATAATTTGCCTGAACAGAGTAGAAATTTATGTATCTCCCAGGCAAGAAAGGTCTGAAAGGAGGCAATGTAGAGTTCCTAGATTTTCTCTAGGTTAAGGCTTTGCATTATGAATGTTATGAGCTTACACTTCTGATCCAATGACGTGTCTATCCTCACTCCTCAAAGATACTTTTCAGAAGTTCCATGTAATACTCTCACATCTCTCTGGCCAAAACTTTGTCAAATGGCCACAAATGAACTGAAAAGGAGGCTGGGTAACTTGTATGTCCCATGCAATGTTGGACCTGTAAGCATTAGGATTTTTATTTCTAAAGGGTAAAAGAATATTGAGAGGCACCCAGCAGTTCCTGCAAAACTTGGCTGTGAAAGGATGACTTCTATAATTTAGCTCATCTTAATCTCTTTCCTGACAACTCCCATATAACTTATCATAAAAACTGGATTATCTTTGAGAGTGAAAGAAAAGACTATTAATAATACACCAGGATAACAGGAGCCCACTGACTTTCCCAGGCAAACTAGTATGTATAAGCCCTAATCATCTCTCATCTCTCTCTACTTACTCACTTCATTTGGACCTAGGATTCTAATGCCAACATTTTCCCTGGCAAATTCCTATTCATACTCTCCATTGTCTATTCCAGCTCCTCTATTGCCCTGAGAAATCTTTTCTAACCAGTTTCTCTCAATATATAACTAATCACTTCCACTTTTATACTTAGCTTATTGAAAATTATCTGCTTACATGTTTACCTTACTGTCCGGATAGGTGAGGTTATGCTAATGCAACAACCAACCTCATAAAAATTTATTTATTGCTCATACTTCAGGACCACTTCTGGTTGCTGCGAGGTTCTGTTCTTTGTTCTTTGGAGTTTGTTACAGGCTGAATGAACAAAGATAAGTTAGTTAGTGCAGTAAAATTAAAGTAAGGAGTCAAGTGACTATGTCCAAAGGTGTAGCCAAACCAGGAATAACCAGATGGGAAGTAAAAGAAAAAAAAGATTAGGGTCAGCATTCTATTTCTAAACACAGATGTATAGGCCAATATTCCAAGGCTTGTATAAATAATCATGGGTTGAGGATGAAATCTGGATGAGTTCCACACTGGTATGTAATATCCTGCTAAGAACGTGTAGACAAGCGTTGGTGGGTAAGCATAGCATTAAAAGCAAAATCAAGAGAGAACATCCCCAAAAGTCCTTCAGATGGCAAGAGCAGAGGACACACCTTATCTGATAGGACTAACAGGAGGTATGATGTCAATATATGCAGAACGACCCATTACTATCAATAAAGCGTAGTGTTTCCTTCAAACTGCTCTTCCATGCAGGCACCACACCATGCTTTCTCATCTGTGTCATCAGAGATTCCGTCGCATGTTGTGAAGAGCAGACTAAGTGAACGGCAGTTGAGCACTGCTTTGCACACCAACTTGGGAGGACACTGCATCCAATAGTGTCCCCTGGCCTGACTAGAATGTCAGAGTAGGTGCACTCATAGTCTGCTTACCTGTTAAAGAGCATGAAGGAAAGTGGGGAAGCCTTGATGGGAAAATACTCTGCAAAACAGAGAGACCCATTCTAATTACGGCTCACTGATGTGCACACTAATCTCAGGGAATGGTGACCAGTAACAAAAATAGCAATAATGCACAGAACAGCCTGGAATATGTGAGCTGGTAGCCGCTGCAGGGATGTTAGTGGCTCCTCATCACAGAATCCAAAAGGCTGCTCAGGGCCAAATACATAAAACATTTGGCAAATTTGGTGTGGAAAATGTTCCAACGATGCACATGTTGTTCAGTAAACAGAGCAGCCACGGCTGCCATGGGGCAGCCACCACTGAAGAGGAGAGGGCAAGAGGGCCGGCCCATCTGCAGAAGGAAAGAAAAGAACTGAGCAGCAAGATCTAAGAAAAAGGACTCGGGAAGTTAAAAGACCTTGAAAGAAAACAGCACTGGGCTCTGCTCCAAGCCTGAATTTATGAAAACATTGGGCCAAAACAAAATAATATGGCAGTGTCGCTTCACGTAGGGGCCCTCACTGCCGGGCACTATTATTCCAATTGCTGACACTTGAATGAAATGTGGTATAATTGGGGTGCCCAGCCTCCGCTTCAGGCGACATCAATTGCCGTTTTTAAAAATGATGATGGTGGGGAAGGAGATTCCTTTTTCCCTTTAATGTTTTGAAGTTGCCACACTCTCTGTGCCACTTGTACACTACTTGGAAGGGCCATGGGACTCCTGGGAGGGTCTAAAGTGCCAGTGGCTGAGCCCAGGAAGAAATATGGTGTGTTGATGGCAGAGGCAGCTAAAAGTGGCTGAAGATGCAGGATTAAAGTCGGTCCCATGACACACTTCTCTGGATCTCTCTCTTTTTCTTCCCTCAGTAGGAGTGTGGCTTTTCCCTCCTGTGGCTTTCTTCCCCTCTGTTTTACATATAATGACTGGGATCTTTTCCAGCTTTTGTATTTTTTTTTCTTCCCTGGGACTTAATGATGTGACATCTGTAGTAGTAAATCAGAACAAGTGTTGTCACTAAAGAAAAGCCCATGGCATGCGAAATGGAAGACCCCTAGTTCACAGTGTGTTTGCATATGCTGTTTGCTTCAGTGGTGTTTCAGGGAGGGGGGCAGCTGGAGAGAGGAGAGAAAGTTGGGGAATTTTTAAGCATCCTTATAGTCTTCAGTTACAGCTATAAAAATAGAAGCAAAGCTGTCTGTGTGAGTGTGTGTGTGCGCAAAAAATTGTCTTCAAACCAGAAAGAGTTTTAGACCTGCCTCCAAGCAGGGGAGGGAGCTGGAAAAGTGAGGAGCAGAGTCATACTCAGAACACAATTCCCTCCACTCTACAGTATTTTCCTGCCCTACCCATGAGCACCTTCTCCCCCCAATTAGTCTTAATAGAAATAAATAAATATAATTTGCAATGCAATCTGGAAGCTCTGCTCTGAAAGTCCCTATGCCAAGTGAAAACTGTCAAATACAGCTTAAACCAATGTTTTCCAAAAATAGCTCTTACATTTTCATGTTTCTTAGACCCAGTTGAGGATTCTGAGACTCCTATATCACATGATGTCATCATATGAAACTAAAACAAATATGAAACTGCTATGTTAGGACATCTTTTACAAAAATGTAAATATTTATCCCCAAGCACAGTGTCAAGAACAGAATAATATTGGGTTGGCACTGGTTCTAAAACAAAAAAAAAATAACTGTTTTTCTTCCTCATTTCATGTGTCACATATATCAAGTATGGGGAGAATTTACAGTGTTCTTAACTTAAACATTGGGATCTGGAGGAGAGTAGTTGTGGCCTCTGTGTCATTCTAATTAAACAGCTGGGTTGACTAGTGTTGTGAACTTGGGAGAACCACGTTCTCTCTGCCTCACTTCCTATCAGTGAGATGGGCTGATAAACCCACCAATGTCCTGAAAACAAATTCATAACAGAACCATCAGTCATGCACTTACTCAAACTATAGAAGTATTAAAGTCCACCGAATTTAGTGTACCAGGCAGGGGGCCACCTTGCACCCTCTCCAATCTGGGACCCCTCTGGGGATGTCCCAATGCCAACTGGCAATTGGACATACCTCTCACAATCTGGAACAGATGGCTCCCAACCACTCGTCTGCCTGCTTGACTGATTTCCCCTAAATGCTTCTGACTGCCAGCCTGATCACCCCCTAACCACTCCTCTGTCAACTTGATCAATGCATAACTACCCCACTACCAGCCTGGTCCTTCCCAACTGCCCTCCCCTGCAGACTTGGTCACCCCCAACTGCTCTCCCCTGCAGGCCTGGTCATCCCAATTGCCTTCCCTTGCAGACCTGATTTCTACCCCAGCTTCCCTCCCCTGCAGGCCTGGTCTCCCCCAACTGCCCTCCCCTACTGGCCTGGTTGCCCACAACTGCCCTCTCCTGCTGGCCATCTTGTGGTGGCCACTTGTGACCACATGGTTGTGGCCATCTTTTGACCACATGAGGGAAGCCATCTTGTGCGATGGCATGATGGTCAATTTGCATATTACCACTTTTTTCTATAGGATACCAGACCCTTCACAAGAGGTTATGCAAGTGTGAAAAAGTATCACCACTCTTGATAGTCCCTCAAAATTAACTTCTTCACACTGATGCTTCTAAACCACACTGGATTGCAATTGTTCTCTTATCTATGAAAGGCAAGGAGACCAGATAGCCACCATCCCATACCTCCCTAAAGAAACAGGTCACAGGTACAGATAATGTGCCACCTCTCTCTGCTTTAATAGTGGTCTCAGATGCAGGTCTTGGGCTAAGAGGTAGAACCAGACTGTCATTTCTATTTCTAACTGTTGGAGAAATAGACCCCAGGCTGCTCAATTTAGGGGACTGCTGTGAATTCCTTTAGCCTTTGGAGAGGCCAACCCACAGAGCTAAAAAGGACTGTGAGAATGTTATTGCAACTTCTTAATTCAAAACATCTCTGGAAAGAGACTTCCTGGGATGGAGCTGGGGGAAACGGGCTGCTCAGCTGGGATGAATTATTGGGACTGCTGGGTTGGTTTTGCCACCTAGTGGTAAAAGGCTTAGGGACCCCAAGAGCTGAATGGCTTGCAGCATCATGGGAATGCTCACTCTTGACCAGAGGTGACAGTTGGGTACAGCAAGAGGACACTTCATGGAACTAGCAGAGCCACTAACTAATAGCATGACTTCTGCTCAGAATTCCCATACCTGCAAGTTGAAAAGGATGGACTAAAACACAAGTAATTCAATTTTTCCTGCTCTTACTGGTAGATGACTATAGAAACATATCCCTGTGACACTTTGATCTCCCCACATATTTTCTGAGGGCAACAGAGGCTGTGTTTTAAGGTCCTTATGGTCTCTCACTTGAGGGCCAGTAGCATCTAAGTGACAGAAAAGACAGTTTCTTGAGGTGTTTGAGATAAAGGCAGCAGGAGAGGATTGAACTTCACGGTAGGTGGTGTTTGAAAGAAAAGTTTCCATCTTTCATAGACATCCTTTGTGCCCTCTCTGGATGCCCTGAATGTGAGCAGAAAGTTGGAGAGATAGAGCAGAGCAGTCTCTAATATCTATTTGAATGAACTTATAGATAATACCACTTTCACATGAAAGACTTTTCTCATTTCTCTCATTGTTTCTCATATCCCAATTGTATATGGACCAGGAGTCACAAAAAATAACCCAGAAAGGATAAAGAGCACCCCAACTCCTGCAATACAGAGGCACTAGAGACCTGAAATGAATTGAGTTAGAAATACAACCATTGTTCTGAATTGCTGGGATATTGACTATCTAAAGCTCTGTGGAAGTATGAGACTCTCTCAAATAAAATGTTGTAGGGCTTATTTTTTTCTCATTTGTGATCCTTGCTCACTGAATCTTACAGCACTGCAAAACATATGAACATGCCATTGATTCTTTTCTTCCTGTGTCATCTTTTCATATTTTCTAATGCATTCTACTTCATCAGACGGATAATTCTCCATGGCATCCATACAATTTAAAGGTTATGACCAGATTAAGCTGCAAACATGCACTTTTTTTTAGTCTTTCCCAATTCAGTGGCTTATTAACATCTCTTCTTATTTTTTTGGCCAAAAGAGAAACAGATTATATGCTTTTTTTGGGGGGGGGCAGAGAAGGGGGAAAGGGTGGAGGCTCTACCACCTCTGAATGTCACTAACAAGACCCTGTAGTCAAAGTCAATCAGATTGAAAGGATAAAATGAATTTGTAGTACTTTATTCAAAGGAGGGTTAATTTTTCAGGGCAGGCAAATGATCCTTGGTGACCAGGAATTGTTAACAAGAAGAATTCCAGGTAACTAGAAAAAATAAAATACACTGTTCAGTGAAAAGTGGCAGAAACAATAAAATCCATAAACTTCTTTACTAAAACCTGTTTTTGTCTGGCTAGAGTGAAAACGGAGACAATGAAATCACTTTCAGCAAATTATTAGTGCAATATATATTTTTTCCTTTTAAGAAAAAGAAACTAAAGAATGGTTGTGGCCTTTTGTTGTAGATAGCTTTTCAGAACAGTATAACGTAAACAGATTATCTGCAGTGTTTATTCAGTGTGAAAAAACAGTTCCAAGAGCCCCAGGTGCTTGCCAAGATCATAATTGTACCTTCTTAAATACTTTCATTACTTGGAAGTACAATAAGCGAAGCAGGGACACATGCTTTCCATTTTCTTGTCAACAAAACACCTCCAAGAAATTAAGCTCTATTTTCTCTAGAAAATTTCTCTAGAACTGTTCAGGGATATGAAAAGGGAAGGGAGGTAGGGCTTTGGTTTAATTTTTCTATGACCTTGAAAAGAAGCACATAAAATCCCTGATAAAAAGGCAAGGGGAGGGGGCACTGAAGTTTGTAATACACGATGGCTTAAAATCAGTACATTAAATGCAAGATGATTCCTGTTTGGTAAATGTGAATATGAAAGTGCAGAGTGTTAAGAAACAGGACCAGATTTAACACATTCTAGGTTGTTGGTTTTTTTTTTTTGTTTGTTTGTTTTTTGGTTTGTTTTTGGAAGGAGATGAGCCACACTTGAGTGTGAGGGGCATGAGGAAACCACAGGACAGAGCTCAGATCATATTTGTGGAAATTCACTGAGCCAAGTCCTATCTTCAGGGTGGGATGGAAAATGCTTGACCTCCCAAAAGAGCTTGTCTGATCATAAGATGGACGGGGATCCAACTCTGCTTATGCATGTTAGTAACTTCTGGACAAATTAGACATCCCAACTGCTCACATTCTTAGGATATAAAATCAGATTGGCAAATGTGCATCAGACCTCAGAGGAGAGTTTGTTCATAAGAAGAGATTTTCTCTGTCCTTCCTCCCAACCTGTCCTTTATTTTTTTTCACCTTCAGTCACTGTTTTCACCAGCTTAATCAGGCTTCAATCTCCTGGGGTCTGTCACAGCTGCTAGTATATATGCAAACATTTACCTTCATGTAGCCTCTGCTACATGTTTCTCAACTTAATCACCATGTGATAGTGTTGAAAGTCTTCCTGGATCCTGAGCTGACATATTAAAAATTCAATAATTTTTCCACATCTCTTTTTCTCTCATTGATCAGATTCACCTCCAAACAAATTGGAGGGAGATATGCTGGAGAGAGAGAGAGAACAAGAGAGAGAGAGAGAGAGAGAGAGAGAGAGAGAGAGAGAGAGAGAGAGAGAGAAGGGAGAGAGAGACTGTGTGTAGAAAGTGAATAATTAACCAGAACTTGCAGAACTTGTCTAATCAAAATAGTCAGTTAATTAGAATTTTTCTGCCTCTGAATTTTAGGAGAAATGGTAAGAAAATAAGGAATTAACATAAAACACTTCTGCATGCATTATTTCAGTTAATCTTTGAAACTAACTTGCCAGCTAGGTTTTTCTAAGTCCATTTTACAGACAAGGAAACTGAGCTCAAGGAGTTTTTGATGGGGGACTGCAAATTATGGCCTATGGGCCACAGTTGGCCTTAACTTGCTTTTGTAAAAACAAAAAATAAAAATATTGGAACTCATTGATTGACACCCATAGGTCTCTGTAGTGTCTGTGACTGCTTTCACACTACCAGAGCAGAGTTGAGTAGTTATGGAGACTGTATGACCTACAAAACCATATTGATTATCTGTTTATTTACAGAACAAGTTTGTTAACCTCTGATTTAAAAAGTAGTGGTATCTTTGCTTGAAAAAAGTGATAGAGATAGGAATTGAACCTTGACCTAGAATTTTTCTGGTTCCACACCAGGCAGGCTAAGGTACATTCGTACACCTGAACAGAGGTCAGAAACTTCTTTGTTCCCTTTGTTGCAATCTGTAGTCAGTGGAAGAACATTTGAAAAGTAGAAGAAGGTTCTGGACTTTGGTGGTCAAATTACGTCTGAATCGATGCAAAAAATCTCCTTAGGGGTGGAGGATGTGTAGGGTCTTGTCAAGTATGGACGTCCACACTGTTGCCTGGACTTCAGAAACACCTGTGGGAGATTGCCCAAGCCCTGCCCAGAGCTACCTCATCAGGATCTCCTGGGGTAGGTCATGGGATCTTCATTATATGTTTACATTTCTCAGTGTGATTCTACTGAGAAAATAGGTTTATTAACCATTACGGTGGCATAACAATATCCATAGAAGTTAAGGATGTGGTACTGAATGTCTGCATCTTTCATTTTGTCATTTCCCTCTCTGAACATCAGTTTCCACATCTCTAGAATGGTGATACCAATAATACCTACCTCAAAGAATTGTAATGATTACATTGGTTCATAATGTCCCTGATACACATTATGTACTCAAATGCTGTTGAATTTCTAGTCCCCTCTTCTTCATTCCTTTCAATGTCCTGGCACCAAATGCACAGAGTCCTCACTAAATGCACATTATCACCTGAACGCTCGTTGCACACACCCGACTCCTCATCATCTCATACCCTCTCTTTCCCTGTGTGCCTCATAGCATGGAGGCCCCCTTCTCCAGACCTGTCCAGATCCTGTCTCCTCTGAGATCCTGCTTATGCGGGACCCTATCCACAAAGTCCTCTCTTGCTGCTCCTGCTTCCTGCACTCTCCCCACCTCTGAACTTTTCTGGTGCATAGTGTCTTCTCCACTTCTCTTTGACCCCTTTGCGTCCCTGTTATAACTGTACATATCTCTAAGTCATTTTCTAGCTAGATGACACTACTTGAGAGACAGGGCACCTTGCCTGATACTTTCCCGTAACCCCCAGACGACCACAGGGCACGTTCAGCTTTGGTCACCAGTGTCAGTGGGGGCAGCTCCTCTCCAGTCCTGGTGGCCACTCTGAGCAAGTCTGAGAAAAATGCCACCAGTTACACACTCCCAGTCCCTGATCCTGCACCCAGCCAAACTGCTTAACAACAGAAAAGTGTTTGTTTATCCCGGTTTGGTTTAATGATTTTCCTGTAGATCCACATCTCTTTCTATCACAAAGAAACCACTTTATCCTGCTGGGTAATTAATACAAATGTACAGTATGGCAAACATATTCCCGTAGACTGCTTATTTGGCTGGTAAATTACAGGAAATCCTATACAGTACACCTGGGATACCCTGCAGTTTAAATTAGAATATAAAGTGTCTCTCAGTTCCTCCTACTTGGCCAGGATATTGGTCTGATTGTGAAAGTCTTCCTAGTTAGACATGTAATAAGCTGGAATGATGGCAAATTCATTTACTTCCCTGAGCTTAAAATTAATAAAGATTTTAATTCTAAGTTTGAAAAAGCCCCACCACCCTGTCTACAGCCCTCGGAGTTACTAGAAGGGGAGGTGGCGATATGGTGTTGGCTCCCAGTCATGAATTCATTCAAAGAAACATATGCCACATACACATTTGTAACCAAATCCTTAGAGTTTAGGTATGTGCCAGTAAAACTCCTTGGCCAAGCTTTCGTTCTGTGTGATGTCACATCTATATGAGCCCTGCGATAGCATTAAACTGGCCACAGCTGTTTCTGATTGAAGCCATAGAGGCCTCTCAAAGGCAGACTCCCCTCTCCACCGCCCTCCCCCTCCCCCTCTTCTTGAATGGCTTTCCTTAACAAAGGGACTTCTTTAGGAACATGGTCAGTGGGCTCTAGCTGGCTACTCTCACAACAAGTCCATAATGATTTGGTTAGGCCTGGGAATAGTTTTGTACACCATTCCCATGTGGTACATTCACGCACACACACACACACACACACACACACACACACGCACACACACACACCACACATGCACACCGAAGACCCAAACAGCTTTCTTCTTCATAATTGGTGTGTGCCAGTAAGTCTCCCCTAGGCCTATGTGCTGAGGTACAAAGCAAACACCTTTCAGCATCTTTCTTTTAGGAAAGAATAGTCTGGTCCAGAAAAAGCAGTTTGTGGGAAATATCAAACCTCATCTCTTCTTACAAAGGGGAAAGGGTAATGTGAGGGTATGTGGCATAAATTCGCTAAAATGTAGCCCATCATTTTGTTATTGGGTGTGCTATGTAGTTCTCCAGGGGTCTATAAACTTTCTAAAAAAGCCAGATACTGAATATTTTAGCCTCACAGGCCACACACTCTGCCACCCCTACTCACCCTGAAATGGTGCTGGGGTCTATAGACAATTCATAAGGTCTGACTAAAACTTATTTACAAAAGCAGGTGCTGGGTGGGAATTGGCCCACAGGCCTGTTCTAGTGCAGTGCGAACTCAGAGTGCAATGGCCGGGTGCCAATGAGAAACTACTTGGAAATGTTCCCCAGCAAGGTAAGTATGGAAATTGAAAGTACATGCCTAGAAACTTTTATAGCAGTTTGACATCACCACGACATCCAGGCATATGAGCATCGCCTCCCATCCTCTGAAGAATAGGCGGGTTCAGATGTTGTGGACCTCAGGGTGGGTATTGTACCTGGTAAGTCTGTGTACCGGTCATGCTGAGTAGGATACACAGAGGTCCAGAGGTCCATGTTGTATTTGAAAATAAAAATTAAATAAAAACAAAACTGATATGTGGGTAGTTTGCCACAGACAGTGTAAGGGCTATGACAGCAGAGCTGAGTGAGCAAGATGTCAGTGTGCTAGTCGTACGTCCCGTGCCACTTGCCTGTCTGGTGAAGAGGTGTTGGGAAGGCATGTCCAGTCTGCCTGCCTGGGACTCTGAAGCACAGCCTCCATGTGTGCTATTGGTGCATAACAAACAAAGGGGTCCTGCCTTTGTCTCTGGGAAGTCAGCCCAGTAGCATGAACTCCTGATACATCATGAGAGAGGTTGGATTTTAATATCTTTTGGGGGACTCATGGTGAAAATTATTGGTTCGAGTAGACCCAAAGGGAATGGGGAAGGAGGTGAAAATTGCTGGACCTGAAGAAAATGGGGGGAAAAAAGCAGTAGTACTTGAACCAAGACTGTTTTGTCTCTTTCCTAACTCCCCATCCACCCTCCCTCCAGTAAAGCCACCTTCCCAGCCAGGCCTCTTTTATAAGGTGCTACTCACAGGGTTGGCCTCACAGTTTGTAAACACATAGAAACTTATCTGGGAATCAGGGTTCAAATCTTCAAAAATCCAAGAAAACTTTGGAGAACTAAAGGTCATTAAGGAAATGTAACAATTGCCAGATTTTGATGGGTTGGGAACATTCTAACATACTCGTGTTATTGGATTCCTTTCTTTAAACGCTATGATGTCACTGTAGAGGAATATGATGTCAGGCTGTAAAAAAGATCAGAAAGCTTTGGAACATTCCTAGGCCATGTTGGGAAGTTTATATGCAGTGCTGAACAGAAAATAGGGTTCCTTTTCTTTCTCTCCTGCCCCCACTCCTCCTTCGTAAGTACCCCTGCCTAAAAAACGAAGGTGAGGCACACACTGCTTGGGAGTATAGCTGGCTTTTATTACTAGAACTTGTTCATTCTTTAACAGACTTGCAGTAAAACTTTCTTTTTAAGTTCCTTGGCTTAACGACTACATGAAGTATTAAATGGTCAGCCATCCCCTTTTAGAAAGAGTATTTATTTTCCCTGAAGTAGGCAAGGCATTTTCCTTTGTGCTGGCTCAGAGCTCTCCGAAGCATGGCAGTCACTTGTGGATTTTCACTTAAGAAGGCTCTGGAATCATTGTCCTCTCATTAAAGACTCCCTATGTCTCCCCAAGGACTTCGTACTAATAATGTTTTCTTAAGTATTTTAAATTGATACATTTTCAAAGACAACCATCTCACATGCTGATGGTAAACTATTGGATAAATCATGTGTCAAGAATGATTATGGTGCTGGAGAGACTGATTTATGGGGAAAGATGAAAAGAACTGAATGTGTAGAGCTTGGCTAAGCAGAAGCTTGGAAGGGGCACCTGACAGTCATATATGGAAATCAGGAAGGGGTGGAACTGAAGGAGAGGGGCGAATGATCTCACCAGAGAAACAGCTGGGCTCGGGGTAATGTGAAGAAATTCAGGAGAGGAGGCTGTATGATTGGCATCATGGAAGCCCTCCAGACATCAAGATCCATGAGGTGGTGGGCAATCTCTCAGGAGGATCACTGTAGGTCCCATTTTCTGAGATGTGAATGCTCAGCTGGGGAACAAGTTATACTTCAGGGAACTATTCAGATAGCTGGGTATCAGTGAGATAGCAGCTTTTTGGGTTCCATTCTACACACACACACACACACACACACACACACACACACACACACGGGACCTGGTGCACGAAATTCATGCACTGGGGGAAGAGGTCCCTCTGCCCAGCCTGCCCCCTCTCACATACTGGGAGCCTTCAGGGGATGTCCTACTGATGGCTTAGGCCCACTCCCCCCACCCCCGGGGGAGCTGGCCTCAGCTGCAGTCTGGCTTCCCTTTGTGAGAGGTGACCAGGCTAATCAGAAAAAGGCACCAGCCCCATCACCCCACTGCTGCAGCCACTGCCAGTCACCACAGCCACCAAGGTATTTCCATCAATATAACTCCAGTCCCTTCACCATGAAAAAATGACAACTTTCCTTAGGCATTTTCAAGATGTGTCTTTCATAATATATAATCTTTCTCTTCTTTCTTTCTTTCTTTCTTTCTTTCTTTCTTTCTTTCTTTCTTTC
>JAAGEH010000041.1:36632305-36723734 GCA_011751065.1 Lasiurus cinereus | reverse complement strand
TTCTTTCTTTCTTTCTTTCTTTCTTTCTTTCTTTCTTTCTTTCTTTCTTTCTTTCTCTTTTCCTCACCTGGGAATATGTTTCCATTGATTTTCACAGAATGTGGAAGAGAGAGGGAGAGACAAAGAAACATCTATGTGAGAGGGACACTTTGGTTGCTTCCTGCATGAGCCCTGACCTGGGCCCCAGCCAGGGAGGAGTCTGTAACTTAGGTACATGCCCTTGATCAGAATTGAATCCAGACCTTCGGTCAGCAGGCCAAGGCTCTATCCACTGAACCAAACCAGCTAAGGCAGGATATGACATTTCTTGGCCCCCTAGCAGGGAACCTTTGGTTTTTCTCCACGAGTATGGTGGAAAAGCCCTAGATCACCATTTTGGGTTCTTATACCCAAGTTACTAAAAATACAGGGAGCTTAGCCAATGAGCGGTCATAAAAGATGTTTCCTCTGTAGTTTACACCTATCACCTCCAATCTCCAGCTTCATCCCTGTCAAGGCCTAAAGCCTTGGGGCCTGGGCAGGGGCTCCCAGCTCCCTCTGATCACTGGATCTGCCCCTGCCAAGGCTTGGGTCCTTGGCAGGGCCCTTCTCTCACCCAGCTCCCTCCAATCTCCCAGCTCTACCCCTGGCTCAGGCCCTTCCTAGTTGCTCACGATACACCCCGGGCCTACCTCCAAGTGACCTGGGTGCTGAGAAAGTTTCCAGGACCCAGGCTGCTGGGCACCAACATATGCAAATTAACCTCCATCTTTGTTGGGTTAATTTGAATACTCACTCTGATTGCCTGTGGGCATAGCCAATTTGCATGTTTATCTATTATTAGGTAGGATATTTTACCATGTTGTCATTTTGATGCCTCAAATATTTGCAAAACAATGTATAACAATAGCAATCAGAACAAAAAAGGAGAGGCTAAGAGGAGGGGGTGGGGCTGGATAAGCCCATATCTATTGATTTCTTCCTCCTAAGAGATGGTCACTTTTTCCTGCTTTAGTCACAATGTCCCATAACCTAGTAGGTTTAATGTGTTTTTTAAGTTAAAAAATACATAAAGTAAGAGTAAAGTAGAGGAATAAAATATTCAGTTTTCATACTGAGTTGGGAGAGATAAAATGCTTTGATCAATGTTGGGAAATAAATTCACTTGAAATCCTGCTGACAAAGATAAATAATGTTAACAAGTCAGTGTATATCATTCCTTCAACATCATTTGTGCATTAAATGGTTTTCAGCAAGCTTGTTGTTTTCAATGACTTCAGGTTCGAAGTAGCTCTACATTCTACCACATTGCACATTCGGTTGCCCCAAATACCAGCAGAGTGTGAAGCAAAGGACCAAGTGACTGCCTTTGGCTACTAAACAGAGCTTTTAGTAAGTGGTGGAATTTTAACTCACCTAGTGTGGGAATCCTGGCTAGATTCTGCTTATTTATATAGTAGGGGGTGAGACCACCAGGTCTTAGAATAACATTTCTTTGAATATTTGCTATTTTCTTTTTTCCCCCTCTATTCACTGAGTGTAAATAGAGAATTGTAAAGGGCAAGTGGGGCTAAGCAAGAGATAGTGGAGTGAAAAAAAAAAGGGGGTGGGGGAGAAAGAGGAATACAAACAGAGGGAGGAAATAAAACAGATTTCAAGAGATTTATAACCTGGTTAATATTTCCATCCTCCCAAATCTCTAAGTTTCATATGTATTTTCCCTGTGAAACACAGCATCCACATAAGGCTACTATTAATGTGAATCTCTCTTAGCAGCAGGTGAAATATCCTAGAAAACATTATGATGTCCTTCAAACAAGGTCAAGAGAGAAGAGGGCACAAATCAATGTGATAGGTCATCTTGAGAAAAAAAAAACACAAACAAAAAAAAAACAAAAATGATTCCATAGGTGAGAAAAGACCACATCCTGTTAGGAAAGAAACTGAATGTTTTGCAATTGGGGTCACCTTTCACATAAATGTTATTAAAAAGCTCAGAGAGCACAAAGGTGAGGACAGATATCTTGCAGAATTCACTTGACCTACATATGAAAACAAACACATACATTTTCCAATATACTGATTTTTTTCAGCATGAATTCAAACTTTTGCTGTTACAAATGAAACACCCGGGTGTTTTCCTTCAAAGTCATAATATAGATTTTAGTTGTGCAAATATTTAAGTATTTTTGTTGAAATTTTAAGCTCTCGCCAAAATTCTTGCTATTATAGGGTAAGCCTAAATGTCCCTTGTAGGACTGTTCCATAAAAATTTGGACCTAATATCTGAGTGGAAACGTGGTGTTCCTTTCCCTAATTGTTTTTTCTCCCGTGTATGGTGGGTCAAAGGTCATTGGTCAGTAAAGAAAGAATGCCCAGCTGCCCTTGGCATACTAATACTAGTGCCATGAAAAAAATGAACCTCCCCAGCCCCGTCAGCCAACTGACTTTTCCTCATTTCCCCTCCACATGTACATGCCTATACGAAAAGGAAGCCAAAAGATAGGTGTGAATCTTGCTTATAGCTTTTCTGGGTTTTCAGTTTTGTTTCTGCTCTTTGTCACTTCCGTGGATGTTCTGCGGGTGTGAGAATATGTATGTGTGTATGTGTGTGGTTTAATTATATGAAAATTATACTGGGGCTTCAGTAACCAGTGGCTTGAAAATTAACTGAATTATGAAAGCTGAAATGTTGCTCATAGCATCAGTTAATGACAAGGTCACTGCCACTGTCATTTTCAAAAGAAATGTCACACTTGAATGGGGCTGAGATGGCTGTGTTGTCCCAGGGTCCCAGGTAGAAACAATGAAACAGGGGCTCCTTGGGTACGGTTTCATCCCCTGTTTGAATCTAATGCATTTTCTTTCAGCTCGCTTTGGTTCTGCTGCGTTCCCATAACATATGGGGTCCCTGGGCATTCCGATCTAACATGGAAACTTTGGGGGCTGGGAATAACAGATCATGAATAGATTGAAAATTCTCTCTAAATGCCCCCTTGGGTGGTTGATGTAAAGACTCATTGTGTGTTGTTTCTGTCTTTTACAAAAATTAAATATGTCTAGAATTATTTGAGCCCAACAGGCTGTATTAGGGATCTAAATGCCAGCACACCCCATCCACTATCAGATAAATGATGACAGATGTACACCCCTAGTATCTCCTCCTATCTCCCCAGCTCTAGGCAACTGTAGTTAATTGAAAAAGAGGAAATTAAGTTTGGGATGGAGTCAGTTGGAAATGAAAGAAAAATCCAAATAAGAGACTTTGATGTTATGCCCATTCCAAACCAGTTGGCAGAGTTGCTGCAAGTAGAGAACAAGGATGGGGCTGGTGGTAGGAAGAGCAGGAATTCTATGGAGCAGAGAGCCAGAGAAGGAGCATGGCTGAGGGGGGCATACCCACAAGGAGATGAAGTGTGTGTCTGTCTGCTTCCATGGACACTCATGGACTCCAAAGGATCAGAATGTGATCCGGAAAAGAGGAGGCAGTTCGCTGCTCTGTGATTTCCACCCCACCCTGCCTCTCCCCCGCCCCCTCACTCCCAAATACTGCAACCTTCTCTTCATCAAGCAGCAATATAGTGAAGCTGATATTGTGCATACATTGTTTCTCTCTCAAGATGAGTATTAGTTAAGACAGAAGACTAAAATATGAAAACGTGAATATACTTTCTTTTTTTTCAACGTCTGTTTCCCACCTGAGCCCAGATTCACAGATTCAATGTGTTGCCTTAAGTGTCTTCAAGGAAATCAAATACATGAGAAACAGCTACTGTTTTCCTGTCACGGTGTTAAGTCCTTTGCTTAAACCACCTCATTTAATCTTCACAATAGCCCAATGAGGTTAATAATAACTCTCCAGTTTTAGAGATGAGAAACCCAACATTTGGAGAGGAAAAGGAAGTAAGTTGCCAGAAGCCAACCAACTAGAAAGCAGTTCAATCTGGATACAATCACAAGTCTGTCGGAGCCAAAGTCTGTGCATAAGCCATTTTTGCTTCACCTCTAAGATAGGGGCCCATGACTAGGGTAATCTTAATTCCTACTTTCCCAGGACAAAATTATTTATCCTTTTGCCACAATTTTCTGCGTGCTTGACATTTGCCCCAGACAAGAATTTCAGGTTATGGATGATGTGGGTACTCTGCACATTATGTAACTCGCTGGTGTAGCGACAAGGTTTATCCCACTGCAGTGTCAGCAACAGAAATGTTGCTTTGGCTTTGACCCCAGGTGCTCAGGGATGTGGTAGTTGAGAAGGTGGGATACTTGCTTCAGGCTGAGTGCTGAGTGCCTGCAAGACAACGAAAGGATGTGTAGACGTGTAACACCTGCTCTCTTTTCCCCAGTGCCAATTACCTCAACTTCTCTAGAAATTAGAGAAGGTGAAAGAAGATAGTGTTGAGATGACCAGTGAACTCGCAGTTGAGAATTATTCAATAATTTTGTCTAATTAGATAACTAAACAATATGTTGTGATGTTCTGTGATCAGTCATGCTGAAATAATCACATATTGGAGAAGGATATCCCTCAGTACTAATAGTTGGTAGAGTCAAAACACTTGCAAGGAACATTTTTGCAACTCTTGGTTTTAGGGGAGACAATACATAAACATCTGAAGAAGATGTATCTTAAGGTTTGTACATCAAACAAGAAAAGCATGTGACATACTCTGGAATGTACCTGTTGCTCAAGAAATGTACCTCCAAGGAAGAAAGCAAAAAGCAAAAATAAATCATAGCCACAATACCATAGGTCTAAGTCATGTCACTGGTTTCCTGTACATTGGAGTTCCCACCATTTACAGATAAAGAGAGAAAAATCTGTGTCCAATTTCTAGTTCTCACCCTAATATCTGCTGATGTTCATACCGGCTGCTGTGGTTCACTACATTAGCAAGGTTAGTGGAGTGTTTTTTGTTTTGTTTTATTTTGTATTTTTGTTTTTCAGAAATAGTGGACACTTTCCTGTGTGTGGAATCCAAATAATATCCTTGAACTAGATTTCATGATAGGATAAGTCAGCCACTTTTTTTTTATATGTGCTTAAAAGCCAATGTGGCGAAAGCTAAAATAGATAACCTTTTGAACACTAACTAGATCATGCTCTATTTTGAGGGATTTACTTAGATTAAGTAATTTAACATTCTCACTACACATCCAAGAAGGGAAGGACTTTTATTATCCTCATTTTAAAGCTGAGGAAACACAATTCCAGACAGAATATCACTTCTAGAGTTACATCGTTTTTCAGCCCATCATGAAGATTGGCCTTCCCTATTGGATGTTTCTGAACTAGATGAGAAATAGAGTTTATTTGGGTTCAAACTTGACACTTACTCTTTTCTTTTTAATTTAAAATATGCTATACATAATATTTTCAAATCCCCATCATGTTTTCACCTCTGCTCATAGGTGTATAAGTGAGAGGCATAGTATCGACAGCCTAAAAGCAGAAATAAAAATCTGATCATGTGTTAGGACCTCAGCAAAAAGTACTTGTTGTCTACCAGTATCCATTCTCCTCCTTCCTTAGTACACCATCTGGTTGGGGGTGATGGTGTGCTCGGGTAAAATAACACAATACAAACGCCAGTGTACATTGCTCAGACTCCTTTGCAGATATTTGTGAACATGTGACATAATTCTGACCAACAGGTATTAATAGATATTTTAAGGTGAGTCTTCTGGAGAAACTTAAGAGGAAGGGAAGCACACTCTGTAGAGAGATATTCTTTATACTTTACGCATCTTTTTCTTCTTTTCTGATGTCTGAAACTATCACAGATACTCTCTTGTCATTGAACAGAAAGGAAAAGGCAATAGAATTACAGAGACTTAAAGCTTTGAGTTACCACATGAACCCTGGATTTCACCTCCATATCTCTAATTCCTCAAGAGAAGATGTTATGAGGATTAATGGATAGAAATATCTAAGCTTATGGCAATACTACATACAGCAAATCTATGATGTGGCTATTATTTATTTTACTAAAGCTACTGTTATGTAGGTTTCTTATTATGCTCAGCTGAACCTCATCCTTAACTAATATTAGTCCTAAGTATATCTGAACAATGTACTAACAGTTTATCTGATAAGATTTGTGAGGACTGTAACAAAAATCTTCTGTAGAAAGTTAATTGTTTAAAAACAAAATTGATCAGATTTCTCTATTGCAGTTTTTCTCAGAGCCATTAGTAATTTAATGTGCATTAAGGATCTTCAAGTAAGAGATGAAGAAAGTGGTACTTTTCCAACTTCTTAAGCGAAAGAACACTTTTCTGCATTTTATGGGACTGGTGTTCTACACAACACACTTGCAGGAATCTTCACTTGGATGTTTTAAAAGATGCTTTCCATTTCTATTATGTTATTATTCTTTTCTAAGCTATTTACAGAATACCGGAAGGCACTGTGCTATTTCATTCCAGCCCATTGTTCAAACTGCTTCCCCTGCCTGGAATGCAGCTTTTTAATGAAACCATTAATTGAGTGCTATTTTGTTCCAAGATTGTGATTAAATATTTTTATACACTTTCTGAATTATTTCTCATAACAATCGATAAATAGGTAGCTAGATTATAATATGGTAAGAATGACAAAACAATTACCTGAAAATCTTAGCTGCATGATATAACAAATGTTTTGTTTCTCACAAAAAAGTCTGCATATATGAGTGACTTTCTAAGATAACCAACCATCCTCTGCGTGTTGACTCAGAGACACTGGTGGCTTTGAACTTGTGGCTCCACCTCTCAATAGGATGTCTCCTCCAAGTTTTCCATCTCAGGGAAAGAGAGAAAGGCATGCATGGGCTGTTCCTTTCCTCACCCTGGAATGAAACCGATCACTTCCTTTCACAGTGCATTGGCCAGAACTAGTCATGTGGCCGCTTATAATTATAAGAGAGCTAAATAAGTACAGTCATCAATGTATTTGAACATTGACAAGTCCAGTAAAGGTCTATACAAATTCTGTAAGTTGGTTAATATTTTTATCGTTTATTTTATTGCAGATGAGGAGACTGAGGCTTCCTGACCTCATACTTGCCAGGGGTAGATGTATGTAATAAGCTCTGCTCCACTTCTTCCTCATCCCCTGTAAAGGAACTGCTCAGACAAGAGACCAAAAAAATCAAATAGAAGGAAGAATGTCTGCAATCTTCCCCCCACTCTTTCTAGGCTGTGGCCCCTTCCTTCCACCAACACGTAATGCACATCAAACTTAAAAAAAGAGAGGGAATAAACATCCCCAGCCCCTCCACACGCAGGCAAGTGAGGCCCTTCTGCTGCATTACAGAATGCAGAGAAAACAATGGTCCTGTGTAGAGAGCTCTAAGTCTTTTATCTTTCTACAGATTCAACCACAGTATTGATTCTTTATTGACCTAAACTGTCCTAAGCGTGTCTGTGGTTTTTTCTCATATAGTGTATGGGAGAGTTAAGGCAGGTACTACTTTAATATTGATTTTTGTGAAAAAGGTAGAGGAAAGAGAGCAATTTGTGTCTGCAGTTGCTCTTCACTATAAAAGATACCATTGTTAGGAGCTTATAGTATTATATCAAGGGTCTTAATCTGTAGCAATCTCTTTTTACAACTAGAAATAGGCTTGGGCAAATGCGTTATTGGTGTTAATGATATTTTGAAGTGAAGCAAATTTGTCAGCCTTTCTAAGTAAACTGCTCAGCTTAACTATTTGGGTTGGCAGGTTGACTCTATGAGTGTACAGGAATTGGGTGACTTATTTATTTATTTGAAAGTCCTTTGGAAAGAATGTTTTGTTGTATAAACAGTGACAACTATGTTTGCTCAATGAATCCTTGAGACATGGAATGATGATGTAGGGCTGAAATAAGACATACATCTCTCCCTTGAAGAATATTTCTTCTTACTTTAAGAATCAAAGTATTCTAGTTTCTGGAATAGCATTCTATGATTCAGGAGAGAGGAGAGAATAAAAAAAATATGCAAGGGAAGGCAATTTTATTGGCCAGAGTATAATGGCCATTGAATTTGTGGGTGGAGTTTTTTTATGTTCTTGAATGAATAAGAAGAATAAATATTTTTAGAAAAAGGTTCTGTTTCTATGATAAAAAAAAATTCTGAAAATATTTTTTTTAAAAAAAAAAAAGCTCTCAGAAGTGGTAGCTTTTCTGAATCTGGCCTGTTTTATTTGTTTCATTTTTAGCACATGCACTAAAAATGGACATTTAACACACTAAATTAGAGAGATTTTTAGCCACTACAGTATGGTTTTATAGAGGTTGTTTTTTTTTTTTTTTGCTTCTCTTCATATGGGGATGGCCAGTGAATCAGTGCAAAATATTAACTGTGTATCTACTGCACACAGAATGTTTTTAAGGCACTGGCCATATGGGAATATAAGACAATGATAATTTACAGGCATGACTCCAGATAAATGATGAACAGGGACAAAAAGGGGATACTAGGACATTAAGTTCTTTATGGGTATGATAAGATCCCTGTTAACTTACCTTTAAAAACTCAGAGGGATAGGCTCCTCCTCAGTCACTGGATAGTGCCACATAACAGCCCTCAAGGTTAAAAAGATTTAGTACTTCTCAAGATGCTGAGAAGCATCCTGATAGGAAAGTCTGCATGTGTTTGACAATATTAAAATGATGACTTTCACTCATGAATGCTATATTAGTGAGCATTAGTCCTCTCTATACTAAGCAAAATCTATCTCTTGGGTCTGATTCTTGCAGACAGATGCCAAGATGTATCAAATACTCAAATTATCACTTTCTTGTAACACCTGGTTTCTGCTTAAAACCCCAAGAAATTATAAAATAACACCTGCTCTTTAGATCATTAGTTTTTGTTTTAAACATTTTTAAAAAAACTTAATGCTGTTGTTTGAAAATATATAGCACCAAGGCCCCATTGGGCTGCCTTGTATATATTAAAATATCATAGTACCTGATACCAGCTATATAAGGCCAGAACAGGGATCATTCCAGAAGGAATAGAGGGATTGGTGATTTGATAACAACTCTAATCATCATATTTTTCTTCCATTTCATTTTCTTTTTAATTAAATCTTTATTATTCAGATTATTACATTTGTTTCTCATTTCCCCCCTCCATAGCTCCCCTCCACCTGGCTCCCACCCCTCCCTCAACCATTACCTCCCCCCCCATTAATGAGTCCATAGGTGTATGATTTTTGTCCAGTCACTCCCTGTACACCCCTCCCCCTTTTCCCCCTGAGAATTATCAGTCCACTCCCTTTCTGTGCTCCTGATTCTATTATATTCACCAGTTTATTCTGTTGATCAAATTTTTAATTCACTTAATTTTTAGATTCACTTGTTGATAGATATGTATTTGTTGTTCGTAATTTTTTATCTTTTACCTTTTTCTTCTTCCTCTTCTAAAAGAGTACCTTTCAGCATTTCATATAATACTGGTTTGGAATTGATGAACTCCTTTAGCTTTTTCTTATCTGTGAAGCTCTTTATCTGCCCTTCAATTATGAATGATAGCTTTGCTAGATAGAGTATTATTGGTTATAGGTTCTTGCTATTCATCACGTTGAATATTTTTTGCCACTCCCATCTGGCCTGTATCGTTTCTGTTGAGAAATCAGCTGATAGTCATATGGGTGCTCCCTTGTAGGTAATTAACTGTTCTTCTCTTGCTGCTTTTAATATTCTCTGTCTTTTGCTTTGAGTATTTTAATTATGATGTGTCTTGGTGTAGTCCTCTTTGGATTCCTTTTATATGGGGTTCTGTGTGCTTCCTAGACTTGTAAGTCTATTTCTTTTACCAGATGTGGGAAGTTTTCAGTCATTATTTCTTTAAGTAGGTTTTCAGTATCTTGCTCTTTCTCTTCTTCTGGCACCCCCACAATTCTGATGTTGGTACACTTGAGGCTGTCCCAGAGGCTCCTTACATTATCTTCACATTTTTGGATTCTTTTCTCTTCTTGTTTTTCCAGTTGAGTGTTTTCTGATTCTTTATATTTCAAATTTTTGTCTTGATTCTTGCCTTCCTCTAGTCTGCTGTTAGGTTTCTGTATAATATTTTTTATTTCAGTCAGTGTATGTTTAATTTCTATTTGGTCCTTTATCATCTCTAATTGGTCCTTTTCCATCTCTAGTTGAATCTTTTGCATCTCTAGTTGGTCCTTTTTCATCTCCTCTTGGGTCTCGCTAACTGTATTCGACTTTTCTAGGATATTCTTGAAAAACCTTATAAATGTGGTTTTGAACTCTATATCCAGTCATTTGTTTTCCTCCATTTCTTTTGTTTGTGATACAGCATTTTCACTATGCTGGGAGAACTTCTGTGTTGGATTCAGCCTTATGATACCAGACTTGAAAAACTGCAAAAGCCTCTCTGTTGAGCTTGGGATGGGTGGAGTCTCAGGGCTTAAGGGACCGCCTTGCCTTCCAGTCGGCCCTGCCCTCCATGGCCCTTGAGTCTCACGTGACTGGGTAATCGCTGGAGTGGTTCCTGTGTGTGCGAGCTCTCTCGCAGTGCCTCTAGACTGCTGCCCCTCTGGTTCCCCTGTGCTTGGGTCACCAGGGTTTTGCCTGAAACTGGGGTTTAGTGGAGTTAGAAGTGGCTCAGTTGAGAGGGTCTGTCTCCCGCCCACTCCCGAAAGCCAGCGGCACAATCGTCGGTCTTCTGTGCCCAGTGCCATGTACACCACCAGACTTCTGATCTTTTGCAACTCCCCTATATTTCCGTGCACTTCTCCCACTTCACAGTCCAAACTCCTCCGTATGCGTTCCGGCTGGTACTGGGGTTTAGTGTCATAGAATAAGGAGTTCAATGCCTTTGAGAGTCTCTGTCTCCCTCCCACCAGAGAAAGCCAGCCAGGTTCTCCGGCACCCACTCTCTCCACTTGCGTGTCTCCGTACCTCAGCTTTTTACAGCTCCTCTGGGTCTCTGTGAGCCCCTCTCTTTCCTTCTAGTTGTAGAATTTCCACTCATCCAGCTTTCCTGTGGTTCTGGATAATGTCCATTCTGTCTTTTAGTTATAGTTTTGAAATTGTTGTGTGGGGCAGAAGTTTAGGTGTTTACCTATGCCACCATCTTGGATTCTCCCCATTTCATTTTAAATCTCCATACTGAGTTACCTGACAAAATTTGCAAATGTGCAGAAAATATGCCCCATATTGATTGACTTTTTGACATAAAAGTAAATTATCCTCAGAGCTCATAAATATATTCCACATACATGGGCATATTCATACACACACACACACACCCTTTACACAGTATGTCATTTGGAAGCTGAACAGCCATAAAAATAAACATAGGCCCATGTACCAGGCTCTCAAAGAAACCAGATAATATGGTAAAATAAGCATTTTTATGCCATCCACAATTCTGTTTTTAAAACTTTTTACTAAAATCTCTTTGTGGATGAACTCAAGCTATCAGCTTGAAGAAGCTAGAAGCCAAAGCTATGGCTTAAATGATAAGTGAACAGGAAGCATTGAGTGGCAAGTTGAGAAGATTAGCTAGCAGTGGAATAACTGGTGACTGAGAATTAGTAAAGAGAGATTGTTACTGAGACCAATATAAATCATAAATTGGCGTTCAGGAGAATGCAGGCCTGCGAGGAGCCTTTAAACATTCACCTCGTCCCATTGCAGGTATTTTTAACAATGTCATTCGGGCATGGGCCAAGTCTTATCTTACATAGCACATTTTGATATCTTAGGGAGCATTATTGGTTATCAAATGATCATGCCCAAGAATTATAGATGATCTTGCATGTGAGGAACTTGCCTCTGTCCTGTGAAACTTTAGAATTCTCTGCAACAACAGTATGTAAGTAAAAGTATATAACTCATCCAGACTGGAGTGTAATGCCACTTTAATATTTATATATTTTCACAATTTTAGCACATGCTGACTTCTTCCAGAATGTTACTACCATGTTAAGTCAAAAGAGGGCATACTTAGTTTCATGGAAGCAGTGCCAGGAAATTGGGTACCATTTCGACCAGTGACATCACTGACCTACTTGTGGCATTTGATTTACCATTTAACCCATCTCTATCTGCATTTGTACCTATTTGACATAAACAGGGATGCTGTGTATTTTAAATTGCTGGTTATTGTATTTTAACATATAGCAGTATGTTATATGTTTTGGGTCAGATGAGGTTGAGGACCACTGGTTAAAAGTAAAGAAAAATGAGTCTAGTTATTCTACCATATACTCTTAATTCTAAATAGTCATCTTCAGGCTTTTTCTCACACATGGTTATCTCCAATTTCTGATTTGACTCTCTTTTTCATTCTTTAAACTAGCTACTCAACACCCTTCTACTGGCCACAATCCCACCACAGTGCCCCAGGCTACCTTGGATAATTTCCTCTCTCAGGTGAACTCAACTGTAATTCCAACCTCATTTGCTCCTGTCCTACAACTAGAAAAAACTCTCAGGTCACATAATTCAATATGCTCATTTGAAGATGGCAAAATTGATTTTCAGAGAGATTGTTTAAGACTTGTCTAAGTTTATACTCTTTTTATAGAGAACATGAGGCAGATAGATTGTGTTCTGAGCATTAATTCTTCTACTCTGCACATAAGAATCAGAATTCTGCACAGCAAAGATACCTTCAAGAGATCTAATGCCGATCATGCTTATAAGACTAAACTGTGATATGATTGACATATTCTTTCTTTATAAATGCTAATGTGTTCATTTGTAAGCTTTAAAGAAGAGCTTGACAACTGACCACCCAAGAGCTGTTCATCTTCTAGAAGTAGATAAAAATTAACAAGGAGTCTTCCAAACTCTGTCTAGGGCTGTGGGAATATTGGCAGTTAGATTTTGAGCATTCAAGCCTATGAGCAAGATTATCTTTGTTATGAGATGCACACATCTAACTAAGCCTGATGCTGCTAATCTCTAGTTCACCTTATTAACTTCCTTTGATTTGAGACCATACTCACCATGTTTAGGTTGGGTTATCTAAGGCGGAAACAAGATCATTACATGAATGAAATTTATAATCTAGCATCATTTTTTGTTGTTGCAGATAAGTATACTAGTATTGGCAACCTTTGAGTTGAAATGTTTTATTATCGTTTGGCTTTTTCAAGTAATTTGACTATGGACTACCAAGAAGAAATGTGTTGGTCATGCTGGCCCAATTATCTTTTTTTCCTAGAAATAAGTATTTTCTAATATATCAATTTTCAGGTTTTATTCATCAGTTTTTTTGAGGTTAGTTAATTTTAATTTAGTTCTACAAGATGAACAGCTCTTCGGTGGTTAGTCAAGTTTCTGATCCTGCAAGTCTGAAGCCCGTGTTATGAATAGAAATTTGCCTCCAGAATGTAAACTCCATGTGGGCAGGAATTGTTGTATGCTTTATTCACATTTCTTAAGAGTGTGTGGAATGAATGAATGGGTATATCTCTGGAGGAAACAAACTTCTAGCTATTCCTCAGGTGTCCTGACTTTGTCTTTCCTTCCTTTCATCAGACCTGGCAGCAGCAGGAAAAATAGTAAATATACCCCTGTTGGCTTGCTCAGGCAGAAATAACATATAAGGAGGGAGATGGAAATGTGCAGATTTTGTGAGATTTAGCTTCTGGCAGAATGAAAGAATAAGGGGAATGTGAAAGAAAACCCACAGGAAATCAAAGAAACTAAGGAGAGTTTGCTCTTTTATTTATAGTCTTTTTATTATGTTTCACATGGCATTCAGCAACTAAAGATATGGATCATTTAGGCTGAAACTTATGAAATGAAAATCCAGAAAGGAAGATAAGTACGCTGAAGACTAAAAGGTGTCAATATGATTTGGTAAATACAGTACATTCAACAAAATAGGAGCAATAATAACTGTGATGTAAACAGGGAAGGAAAGGTAAGCCATTTATTTTTTCCTCTTTAAGTTTGAATATGAAGAAAATAAGAGCAATCTGTAGCTAGAGAAGAGCTTCAAGTCAAAAGAGGTTTACATTTTATATATATATACTTGAGTATGCTTTAGCCTCTAGTCTAGAAAAATTGCCATTAAAACATTTTAAACTCGTTTTGGTAGTTATAGCCATTGGCCTTTTATTATATAGACTAGAGGCCTGGTGCACGAAATTCATGCATAGGTGGGGAGGTGTGTCCTTCAGCCCAGTCTGCTCCCTCTCCAATCTGGGTCCCCTTGAAGGATGTTGGACTGTCTGTTTAGGCCCAATCCATAGAGGACAGTCGGGCATCCCTCTCACAATCCAGGAATGCTGGCTCCCAACTGCTTACCTATCTGCCTTCCTGATTGCCCCTAACCATTTCTGTCTGCCAGCTTGATCACCCTCTAACCACTCCCCTGCCAGCCTGATAGATGCCTAACTGCTCCCCTTTTAGCCTGCTTGCCCCCTAACAGCCCTCTCCTGTGGGCCTGGTCACCCATAACTGCCCTCCCTTGCAGGCCTGGGTCCCCCCAACTGCCCTTACCTGCAGGCCCAGTCACCCCCAACTTCCCTCCTTTGGCGACCTAATCACCTCTAACTGCCTCCACTATAGGCTTGATCACCCCAACTTCAGGCCTTGTCCCCCCCAGCTGCCCTCCCCTGCTGGCCTAATCACCCATAACTGCCCTGCCTTGCAGTCTGATTGATGCCTAACTGCTCCCCTGCCAGCCTGTTTGCCCCTAACTGCCCTCCCCTGCAGGCCTAGTCACCCCTAAACTGCGCTGCCTTACAGGCTTGATCACCTCCAACTGCCCTTCCTTGCAGGCCTGGTCCCTGCCAACTGCCCTCCTCTGCTGGCCATCTTGTGGTTGCCATCTTGTATCCACATAGAGGCAGGATCTTTTGACCACATGAGGGCAGTAATCTTGTGTGTTGGAGTAATGGTCAATCTGCATATTACTCTTTTATTAGATAGGATAGAGGCCTGGTGCATGGGTGGGGGCCAGCTGGTTTGCCCTGAAGGGTGTCCTGGATCAAGGGTAGGGGTTCCCTTGGTGTGTGGGTTGGCCTGGGCGAAAGGCCTGTGGTCGTTTGCAGACCAGCATGCTCCCCAGTGACCCAAGCAGAGGCCCTGGTATCTGGGATTTACTTATCTTTTACAATTGAAACTTTGTAGCCTGGAGTGGAGCCAAGCCTTCTGCTTGCATAGCCATTGAAACTCTGCTGCCTTAAGCGAAGGCCTGTCAGGCAACCCAAGCCTTCTTCTTGCTCTCTTTGTGGCCATAGCCATCAAATTTGCATGCTTGCTCTGATTGGCTGGTGGGCATGGCCAGTGAGTGTGGCTTGTGGATGTAATGGGGGTATGGTCAATTTGCATATTACTCTTTTATTAGATAGGATGACAATCCTGCAAATCCTGGTGGAGAGGGAATAATAGATGAATAAAGATTCTGAATTAGATGGTAGAATAAATAATCCACAATGCAGGTTCTTCCTAACGCAGCTGAAATATGGTTCACCTAAGATCATTTCAACTCCTATTATATGTTAGAAATCTCACAAGCACTCTCTTACAGAGGGGCATTATAATATAATAGAGGTCTGATATATGAAATTCATGCATGAGGTCTTGTCCCTCAACCTGGCCTGCACCCTCTCCAATCTGGGACTACTCTGGGGATGTCCAAGTGGTAGTAAACTGGCAGTCAGACTTCGCTCTTGCAATCCAGGACCACTGGCTCTTAACCACTCACCTGCCTAACTAATGCCCCCAACTACCCTCCTTGCTGGCCTGATCACCCCTAACCTCCTGCCAGCCTGGTCTCACTCCTAACTGCCTCTGCCTCAGCCCCCACCACCATGGCTTTGTCCAGAAGGAAGTCAGACATTTGGAAGATGGCCGGTTGACCCAGTCTAATTAGCATATTACCCTTTTATTAGGATAGATAGATTATGTAGAATAGATTGCTTAAATGGGTGGGGGAAACATTTTTCAGAGGGAGGAGATGTTTTTGGCAGACAAAAATACATAACCACTACATCTGGACTGATAGCCAGCCATATGCACTATACTGCCAAACCAGTTATTAAAAAATTTAAATGCTTTCTTACACCTTACATCAAACAGCTGTTGCCCTTAAAATCCCTCCTCAGCCCCCACCTTAGGTTCTGCCTTCACAGTTCACCCATATTAGGTTCTGATTGGTCGATTTCTATACCAGTCAGTGTCAAAAACTCTGCCTCCTAGGCAGCCATTGGCTTCTCGCAGTTCACTCAGATTTGAGTCTGATTGGTCAGTTTCTATGCCAGTCAGCATCTAAAGCTCTGTCTCATAGGCAGCCATTGGCTCTTCTGGAAAATCTAGAATGGCCCTGCTGACAGCTATCTCTATCTCCAGACTTATCTCCAGGTCTGACCCACAGCCTCCACATCAGCTGTGGATCAGGCTCTGCCTCTCTCTCTGGGACTATCTCTGGGCCCTATCTGCAGCCTTTATGGCAACTGCTGATCAGACCCTGCCTCTCTTGCCAATCCCGCCTTGCCCTGCCCACCCACCCACCACCCAGTCCACCCTCTGACCACCAGTCTTGCTTTGATAGGAGCCTGTGGGCCATGGGGTAGGGACCAAGAGGCACTCCATGTACTTCTGGTGACTGTTTGTTTGGTCTTTCTGGTAGTTATGGCCACTGGCCTTTTATTATATAGATGACAATCCTGCAAATAATCTTCATAACATAATTCTAAACACAACTTGATAAAGAGAGCTCAATCTAACTTATTTTTGTTGCATAACTTCTTCCAAATGCACAGCTCACTTCTATTCAAATGAATTCATGATATGTAGAGAAATAATAGGGGCAAAATGAGTCTATTCTTTTTACACATTTAGAATATCTTATTTGCAGAATGATTTTATTCTAAATTACTGGTATAGTAAGAGCAGTCCATTAAACCAGGGTGCTTCTGTTTGCTAAGTGTGATGAAAACAAAATCCTTAGACTTGATTGAAAAAAGGTAAAATCACTACAATGGATGAACCTCTGCATGTAGTATGATCAAAGATCCCAAATGAAACCAACAGAAATATAAATGACACCCAGATGAGCCTCTCTGGCAAGTCCTTAATAGTATGAGTATATCATCACTTAAGTTATTTTTTTAAATGGCAGACTCTCAATAATTCTATGTCAAGAATGGAATAATAAAAGAGTTCAAACATATCTACTCAATGACTATCTCCAGTCTAAATATAAATATACAAATACAGGTATGCAGTTGTCAATCATCACATAGAAAAGTCTTATAAATTCACTCCCACCAGCTTTTCTATAACAAGTTCTTTAACACAGAATCAAAACAAAACATTGACAGCTCCTTAGTTAATGGAGATAGTTATAGAGTTAGTCCTCATCCTTAACATATGTATGTGCCTTTTGATTAATAGAAACCTATCAAAGAATTATTTTGGGATATCAGATGCCTTGATTCTCTGATGATACTATTGCCCACAAAATATATTTTATTCCTCTAAAAGGATAATATTTAAAAGATTTGAATAAAATTAGATAAAATTAACTTATTAAAACAGTGATTCTGTTTATATTTTCTTATATTTTATTACAAATATGGGTATTAGATTTCCTGCCAGTTTCTTTTCCACAAATTTTGTACATAGTTCACATTATGTAACATAGCAATTTAATGTTTTGATTTTCTTGTGTAATATAGCAGCATTCCTCTTATTATTGCAATTTTTTCAGAAACACATTTAACGAGTCTAAAAGAATTTATTGTATATATTAGATGAAATCATATGTAATTGCTAATACTTAACCATTTTATTTTTAGGGCTCTTAAAGAAGGCAATTTCATAGTGTTCAGCTTACATATATAAGAATTGACCTATCATTTTTCGATTAATGTGATGGATGATTTGGTTGTTTCTTGTTTATTTTTTATTATTAAAAACATATTGAAATGAGTGTCTTTGTGCATACATCTTCAATAGCATTTCTGATCATTTTTATAGGCTAGATTCCTATAAGTGATGTAATTGAGCTGAGAATAAACATCTTTATGGTATTTTAACTTCTATTAGAAAAGTTATTTCCAAAACATTGAGTAAAAGAAACTCTAATCAACAATATATAAGAAAGCCTGCATGCTTTCAGATTGATTTTTTTTTATTTCTTTATTTCTGTAAATTTAAAAGAAAGAAAAAAAAATAGAGCCAGGCAAAAGACCCGCAACTTGTCTAAATGTACCTTTCTTCTTTAATAGTCAAATAAAGCATTTTTCCATGTTTGTTAGCCATTTAAATTTCCTCTTTGGGGAATTGTCTTCTCCTGGACTTTGTTTGTTTTATTTCAATGGCTTAGTAATTTCTCTCAAGTTCAAGTTATTATATTTACAGTGTTTCTTCTCTTTGATTACATTTATTTAACATTCCAAAACCTTTATGTCTTTTGGTTCACATAAAAATTTATTTTAATTCAATTTCTAGAAGTTATATCTTCATAGTTCTAAATTCAATTAAAAATAAAGGCACATCTTGCCAAAACCAGTTAGGCTCAATGGATAGAGTGTCGGCCTGCAGACTGAAAGGTCCCAGGTTCGATTCCTGCCAAGGGCATGTACCTTGGTTGCGGGCAAATCCCCAGTAGGGAGTGTGCAGGAGGCAGCTGATTGATGACTCTCTCTCATCAATGTTTCTAACTCTCTATCCCTCTCCCTTCCTTTCTGTAAAAAATCAATAAAAAAATAAAAACTAAAAAAAATAAATAAAGGCACATCTTTATGTCCAAATGTTGGAAGTAATAATAATGTTGTTATAGAACATAGTGGACAATAGCATGGGTTTTGGATTGAAAAAGAAAAAATAAGCATAGCTTGGACATTATTTGTTTTCTGACATGGTACAATTTACTTTATCTCACTAAACCTTAATTTCCACATCTGTAAACTAGAATGATTATTATGTAATTTAAAGGATTGTTCTAAGGATTAAGATAATATATACAGAGCACTTAGTATAGTGTCTAGTCATATTAAGCATTTATGATTGACTTAATTAAAATTTTTTAAATAATAATTATTTATTTCTAAATACTTATTTGCCAGATATTGTTTTAAACATTTTACACATATGATACCCTTGGATTTTCATAACAATTCCTGAGGTAGATGGTTACGACTTCTGTTTTACTAAGGAGGGAATATAAATGGAATGGTTCACACAGGGAAGCCGGTAGTAATTTACTAGGGCTGCTGTAAAAAAGACCAGATGGCTTAAAGAAGAGAAATTTATTTTCTCTTGGTTCTGGGGACTAGAATTGTGAAACAAGGTATCAGCAAGTTTGGTTTCTTCTGAGGCCTCTCTTGATGTCTCATAGATGGCCATCTTTTCCCTGTGCTTTCACATGATCTTCTCTCTGTCCAAATTTTCTTCTCCTGCCAGGATACCCATTGTTTTGGATTATGGCCCACAGTAATGATCTCATTTTAACTTACTGACCTCTTTAAAGACCCTATCTTCTGATACAGTCACTGTCTGAGGTACTAGATGGGATTCAGACTTGAACATATGAATGATTAGGGAACCCAACTCATTCCATAACAAGCCAAGATAATGATTTCATATTTATTAATTAGAAATGGGCACTCTGGCCTCAGAGACATTTCTTCTTCTTTTTAAATTTTTCATGTAAAATATTTTTTAAATTAATTTCAGAAAGGATGGGAGAGGGAAAGAGAGATAGAAACATCAATGATGAGAGAGAATTACTGATCGGTTGCCTCTTGCACTCATATTGGGGATTGAGCTCACAATCCAGCATGTGTCCCAATTAGGAATCAAACTGTGACTTCCTGGTTCATAGGTCAATGCACAACAACTGAGCCATACTGGCCAGGCTTTAAACTTTTCATTTTTAAAGAATTTCAGATTTTTAGGAAAGTAGCAAAAAGTACACAAAGAATTTTTATATATTTTTCACTCAGATTCCCCTATGCTAACATTTCAATACATTTGTTTTGTCATTCTCTCTATATATTACAATGCAATTTATCAAAATTAAGAAATTATCATTAATACAATACTATTCTCTAATTCTCAGACCTTAATAGAATTTTCTCAATTGTTCCATTATTTATAAAAACAGTAAAACAAAGTTTTCTTATGATCTAGGGCCCAGTGTTTTATTTAGCTGCCATATCTCTTGAGTTTCCTTTAACTTTAAACATATCTTCAGTCTTTAAAAATTTTTCATAACCTTGACATTTTCAAAGAATTAGGCCTAATATTTTCTAAAATGTTCCTCAATTAGAGTTTGCAAATGTTTCTTCATAATTAGATTCAGGTCATACATTTTTGACAAGAATTCCACAAAGAGAGACTATGTCTTTCTTATTGAATAATATTGGGAGGTACATGATATTGATTTGCTCCCTTACTAGTGATACTAACTTTGATTATTTGTTAAGATCTTATCTGCCAGGTTTCTTCACTTTTCATTTCCAAAATTAGTAAGTGTCCTGTAGGAAGTTATTCTGAGACAATATGGATATCACAATTTCCCCTACTAATTTAACATCCACTGATGATTCCTACCCAAAATAATTATTATGGGATTTTAAAATTTCATTGTTTCTTCTTTATGTATAAATTACAATTCTACTGCTTAAAAGAAACTTTTCCCCAAACCATTTATTTACTCATATAGTTATACTAGAGGCCCGGTGCATGGAATTTGTGCATGGGGGCGGGGAGGAAGGTGTCCTTCAGCCCAGTCTGCACCCTCTCCAATCTGGACTAGAGGGATGTCTGACTGCCTGTTTAGGCTGATCATACCTGGGGTCCCTACCTAGATCAGGCCTAAACTGGCAATCAGACATTCCTCTCACAATCCAGGACTGCTGGCTCCCAACTGATCACCTGCCTGCCTTCATGATTGCCCTAAATACTTCTGCCTGCAAGCCTTATCATCCTCTCCACTCCCCTGCCAGCCTGATTGATGCCTAACTACACCCCTGCCTGCCTGTTTGCCCCTAACTGCCCTCCCCTACAGGCCTGGTCCCTGCCAACTGCCCTCTCTTGCTGGCCATCTTGTGGTGGCCATCTTATGTCCATATGGGGGCAAGATCTTTTGACCACATGAAGGCAGTCATCTTGTGTATTGGAGTGATGATTAATCTGCATATTACTCTTTTATTAGATAGAATAGAGGCCTGGTGCACCGGTGGGGGCCAGCTGGTTTTCCCTGAAGGCTGTCCTGGATCAGGGTGGGTGTTCCCTTGGGATGTGGGGTGGCCTGGGTGAGGGGCCTGTGGTGGTTTGCAGGCCAGCATGCTCCCAGTGACCCAAGCGCAGGCCCTGGTATCTGGGATTTATTTATCTTCTACAATTGAAACTTTGTAGCCTGCAATGGAGCCAAACTTTCTACTTGCTCAGTGGCCACAGCCATTGAAACTTTTTTGCCTTAAGCGGAGGCCTGAGCCCTCCAGTGTTTGTGAAAGCTTGGCTTCCTCCATTACCAGGACAACCCAAGCCTCCCTCCTGCTTTCTCTGTAGCCATAGCCATCTTGGTTGGATTAATTTGCATACTCGCTCTAATTGGCTAGTGGGTGTGGTTGATGGGCGTGGCTGGGGGTTTAAGGGAGGTACGGTCAATTTGCATATTCCTCTTTTATTAGATAGGAATAGTAGCCCATCACACAATACAGTACGCAGTAGGCCACCCGCTGCTTTTGTGGGAGCTGGCAGAAACCGGAGCGCACTGCCGGGAGCCTTGCTGCTTCCATGGGATCCAGGAACCATGTGGCTTTCACAGAGGTGGAAGGGAGCTCCCGTTGCCAGCACTGATTCTGGGGAGGCAAGCCCACCATTTCTTCTCTAGGCCTGCGCTGGGCTGCAGAGGCTGCAGGTCAGCCCCCCCCGTCCCTGTCCATGACTCCTCCAGCTCTAGGGGGTCAGCCGGAGCCAGGGGTGGTGGCTTGCTGGACCTCTGTTTCTGTCTCCATCTCCACTCTGGGCCTCACCTGTGTGTGTAACCTTCTCTTGTCTGGTCGTGATCCATTTTGTGCATATTTCATATACATATATCAGTGTATACTCAGGGATTCTTATTTTATTCTATGGGTAATAATTTCTACTGCCATTGCTTATTTGTTGTTCATATTGTTTCCAACTTGACCAGTGTTGGTCACTTCAGTTTGTTTTCTATAGCCTTATGATGGGTCCTATTATTCCTTGAGCATTTTCTTAATTTCTAGAACAAAAGATGTCCCAAGATTATCTTATTATTTGGCAATTTTAGTCCTAAAATTATTTATTCCTTCAAGGAGTCATGGTTTCCCTTATTGGACAATGGCCTTTAAACAACAAGATCTGGACTCATTGTTACAGAAGTGTAATTGTTTCTAAGCCCTCTCAGCATACAGCTATAAAATACATACATGTTTCTATTCATAGATCCATCCTGATTATCTATCTACCTTCTTACCTACCTACCTATGTATCTATCATCTATTTCTATCTATTGGAATTGATTCTGTGCATCTAAATATATTAAAATCTTCATTTCAAGTTGTAAAGGCAGTCTTGACTTTAAAGTCTTTCTAAATTTATGATTATGATGACTTAATATCTCTTCGTTAAAACTGCTAAACTTTAATTTTCCAGGTGCTCAGTGTGTCTTTCTTACTATTTATTCTGGAGGGTAATACTAGATGATGACATCACAAGTCTAGGATTAGGAGTAAGGAAAAGCTAAGTAGCATTCCAAAGGAACCATGTAGAATATGCTTGGAAAAGCTTCAGGAAGAATTATAGCCTTTTAAATTCTTCCTAGTTTGCAATTATGTTAATATTTAGGTTATATACAAGTACTATAATTGTACCAACCTTGATATTTCAGAATTATTAATTTCCTGTAGGCATAGATAGCTGCGGAGTAGATTCAGGAATACAGAACTCTGTGACAGATTTGGCCTCAATTTCCTAGACAATATAATTCTGTGTACTACGTCATGGGTCAACAAATTAAGGCCATCGCCATTCATTTATATATTGTCTAAATATGCTTTTCTGATATAGTGAGAGCAGTTGCTATAGATTGTAGGGCCTGCAAAGCCTAGAACATTCAGCATATGGCCCTTTATTAAAATGTTAAAATGGTTTGACTTGTCCTATACTGGATAATCCTGACCCCATAAGGTTAATAATTTTTTGTCATTATATGTAAACACACATACACTCACACACTATTGCAAGATGATACCATTAAGAGATACTTAATATATAAGTGTTAGCTGAGGCTAAAATTCTACCAATGGATGACTCAATATAACATTGATGCAATTTCATTGGCATGAATGTTTCTTCTTAGATTTCAAAGTATATTTTATACCAAGACAGTTCATCAAATTAGTCTGCCTATACATTCTATGTGGCATGCAAATTCTCTGATAATTGGGGAAATAAATTAGTTCCCCAGATTTGGCAACATGTTCCAATTCCTTATAACTTATCAGTTTGGCTTTGTGATACTGTGAGAGGCTGAACATTCATATTTTTAAAATGTGTCTGCATTTCTCATTAATTAGTTTGAGATGTAAAGAGAAAGAGAGACATTCTTTGGAAAGACTATGAATATGATACCAAGTTAAAAGCCATGTGGAATGGTGTGATGTCTGCTGGTAGTGCCAAATTACTGCATGGTTGATGCACTGGCCAAAGTCAATAAGACTGCTGAAGCAACCCAAATTCCCCTTTGTTCCACCCATAATTGGGCGTGGAGAGAGATGGATACTGGCAATAATTTAACCCTCATTGGTCTTGTTTATTTTGGTCATTCAAAGAAGAAACTCTTGAGGTCAGCTTGTTTTTTTTTTCCAAATTTTATATTATGATGAATTAAAAATGAGTCTATGCCTCTGAGCTTCTTCGACCCAACATTTGCCTTAGGGCCTTCTGAATGTGCTGTGGATTCTATGAAACAGTCTTTCTGGAATCAAAACATTCCATGTCAAAAGTTCTCTTCCTTTGTTTTCTGATGACTCAGGCTGCTACTTAATTTTGCACCTATTCAGACATATTATGGTTTTGTGCCCACTTCCTTTACCTGCCATAAAGCACCATCACTGTGCTGCCTGCTAAACTTTTGTCTTAGAAGTGGCAAGGCCACACTCAAATGCAGGCACCAAAATTAGCTCTTTGATTTATTGAAAGCAACTCCTTCTAGATGTGCCTTAGATCACATTTATAAAGTGACTAAGTTGTAGTTTTACAACAGCAAGTTTTTTTTAATCTGTCCTCTAGTTATTTTCTGAGATCTATGAGTTCCTTAGGTGGAAACTGTCTCCTCATATTGTAAAATTATGAAATCTGGAGGTCAGAGGCTTAAAGCACTAGAAGTAACCATTGCGGGATTTTTGAAAGTAAGAATGCTAATCTTTATATATAATAGAGGTGGTATTTCAAATCTCTTTTAGCATTTAGCTTTCTTTTTAATATCAGTGCCATTATTGTTTTCACTTGCATACTGGTAATTCGAATGCCCAAAAGCCTCAATACAAAATGCATACCATTAAATCACCTGTATGTCTCCATCTGAAAACTCCTACACTGCTGAGTGGCACTTATCACTCATGGTCCTCCCATTACCATTCACTAGACCTGAATAACTTTCATAATGTTCAACAGGAGAACCTTACAAAAATGTTCTTTTACTCTAAAGTTTTGGCATCTTTAAGATTTACTAGGTCTAGTTAAAAAATTGTGGATCCAGGTATGTTTCAGGAGTCAGAATATTTTGGAGTTTAGAGGATGTATACTAAGTATCAAAAACATTTTGATGAGATCTGGGATGGCTCCTTGTAATAAAAAATATTAATATTTCTGTGGTGAATCATATTAATCTCCCCAGTTGTATAAATAAAAGATACAAGTGGACTCATATCAATTCAGATAAGATTGTGCCATTGCTACCAAAGAATTTTAGGTCAGATCAGTGTTTGCTGCAAAATATATTTTGAAAACTTTAGATTTGGAGTAACTGCAAATATAGGATTGTTGAGCTATCAAGGGGTCAGGAAAAATTTCCATAAAATATTATAAAGTAAATATTTGAAGCTTTCCAGGTTTTACTGCCTTAGTCTCAACCACCACACTCTGCTCTGTGGCCCTTGGAAAATACATAAGTGGGTGTGGCTGTGTTCCAATAAACTCTTTACAGAAACAATCTATGGACCAGATTTGGCCTGTGAGTCATAATCTGCCAGCCCCTGGTCTACAAAACCATTCTTGTTCTAAAATTCTGCACCCTGGGTATCAAATCTACTGGCTAATTTGCAATAATTTCTTTGAATTAACATTTTGATAATGGACAGATTCTGATAGAAAGAAGCTATCTCTACTGCTCATCTCACCCATTCTGTGACCTCCTTTTAATTTCACAACCCAAAAATATTTGCAAAAATACTATTTATATCTAGATTAGCACTTACTACATAGATGTGAGAGCAACCTAGACTTTAATTTTCCATTGACTTCATGGTTAGTATTATTTGATGCTAGCATTTGGAAGTAAAGAATGGCTAGAATCACCAAGTAGGATTCATCCCAGGAATGCAGGGATGGTACAATATCCACAAATCAATAAACATGATACATCACATAAACAAATTGAGAGATAAAAATCACATAGTCATATCAATTGATGCAGAAAAAGCATTTGACAAAATCCAACACCCTTTCTTGATAAAAACTCTCAGCAAAGTGGGAATAGAAGGAGCATACCTCAACATCATAAAAGCCATATATGATAAACCCACAGCTAACATCATACTCAATGGGCAAAAACTAAAACCATTTCCCCTAAGAAAAGGAACAAGACAGGGATGCCCACTCTCACCTCTCCTGTTCAACATAGTACTGGAAGTATTAGCCATTGCAATTAGACAAGAAGAAGAAATAAAAGGCATCCAAATTGGAAAAGAAGAAGTAAAGCTGTCCTTATTTGCAGATGACATGATATTGTACATTAAAAGCCAAAGGACTCCATTCCAAAACTAATTGACTTAATTAATGAATTTGGCAATGTAGCAGGATACAAAATTAATGCTAAGAAGTCTGTGGCATTTCTATACACTAATAGTGAACTTACAGAAAGAGAGACTAAAAAAGCAATCCCATTTACAATTGCACCAAAAAAATTAAGATACCTAGGAATAAACCTAACTAAAGAGGTAAAAAACCTATATGTAGAAAACTACAGAAACTGAAAAAAGAGATAGAGGAAGATGTTAACAGATGGAAGAGCATACCATGCTCATGGATTGGGAGAATCAACATCATTAAAATGTCCATACTACCCAAAGCAATCTATAGATTCAATGCACTACCCATTAAAATACCAACGGCATATTTCACAGACCTAGAAAGAATTCTTCATAGATTCATCTGGAACAAAAAGAGACCACGAATAGCTATAGCAATTCTGAGAAAGAAGAATAAAGTAGGTGGGATCTCAATACCAGATTTCAAGCTATACTACAAAGCAACTGTTCTCAAAACAGCCTGGTACTGGCACAAGAACAGACATATAGATCAATGGAATAGAATAGAAAACCCAGATATCTAACCAAACCACTATGCTCAACTAATATTTGACAAAGGAGGCATGAACATTCAATGGAGCCAAGATAGCCTCTTCAATAAATGGTGTTGGGAAAATTGGACAGATACATGCAAAAAAATTGAAACTGGACCACCAACTTACACCAAATACAAAAATAAACTCAAAATGAATACAGGACTTAAACATTAGAAGGGAAACCATAAAAATACTAGAGGAATCCACAGGCAGCACAATCTCAGATATATGCTGAAAGAACTTCTTCACTGATACTGCTCCAAAGGCAATTGAAGCTAAAGAAAAAATAAACAAATGGGACTACATCAAAATAAAAAGCTTTTGCACAGCAAAAGAAACCATCAACAAAACAACAAGAAAGATCACTGTATGGGAGAACATATTTGCAAATGATATCACTGATAAAGGTTTAATCTCCAAAATCTAAAACCAACTTATACAACTTAATAAAAGGAAGATAAACGATCCAATACAAAAATGGGCAACAGACCTAAATAGAACCTTTTCAAAAGACGACAGAAGGAAGGCCAAGAGACACATGAAAACATGTTCAAAGTCACTAATCATCCGAGAGATGCAAATCAAAATGACAATGCGATACCATCTTACACCAGTCAGACTGGCAATCATCAACAAATCAACAAACGACAAGTGTTGGTGAGGATGCGGAGAAAAAGGAACCCTTGTGCACTGTTGGTGGGAATGCAGACTGGTGCATCCACTGTGGACAACAGTATGGAGTTTCCTCAAAAAACTAAAAATGGATCTCCCATTTGACCCTGTAATACCACTCTTAGGAATTTATCCTAAGAAATTACAAACACCAATCAAAAAGGACTTATGCACCCCTATGTTCATAGCAGCACAATTTACAATAGCTACAATTTGGAAACAGCCTAGGTGCCCGTCAGCAGACGAGTGGATCAGAAAACTGTGGTACATCTACACAATGAAATTCTATGCTGCCATTAAAAAGAAGGAATTCTTCCATTTGCAGCAACCTGGTTGGAACCAGAGATCCTTATGCTTAGTGAAATAAGCCAGTCAATGAAGGAGAAGCATCACATGATCTCACTCATTTGTGGATAATAAAGAACATTATAAACTGAACAAAAGGATAGATACAGAGGCAGTAAAGCTTCAAACAGACTGTGAAATTACAACAGGAAGATTAAAGTTAGGTGAGGTAGATAAGAGATCAATCAAAGGCCTTGTATGCATGCATATAAGCATAACCAATGAACATAGACACTGGGGGGTTGGGTTATACCTGGGAGGGAGTGGGGGCAATGGGGAGATATGTATAAAAAATTAAAAAAAAAGAATGGCTAGAATCTAGTGGTGTTAGTCATTGTCCTGTCTGATTTTAAGGGCAAAACAACATGGTTTTCAGGCTTGACTATAACTAGAGTTAATGTCTGCTTTTGTGACTGAAAATATCATGTTGACCATTTGTTCTTTTAGTACCCTGCTTAATTTGTTTTATGTTCATTTAATTAGAAATGAAAAAAGAAATTTATAGAGTTGAACTAAATCAAATTAAAAACTTATAAACTATTCATGGAAATTTACATTTCTCTCAACTCAATATGGAGCAAAACTATAATGGGTCAAATTTGAAGGGCTTCTTTGAATGGACTTGTCCTTTTAGTGGGTGCTATCTGGTACTTCTGGTCAAAAGTGAAGACAGGGAACAGAGCAGTACCTCTCACGGATGGCATCCCAGTGTGCTGAGAAATGATGGATCTCGGAAGATGATTGATTGATCATTTAAATGAGTTTTAGCTTTAGAGACATGATAATATCTTTAGGAACTCAGAAGAAAAACTTGCAACACATTCTAGCCATGAAGAACTGATACTTTAGCCTAATTATTAAAAAGGATTAATTAGGAGAACCTTAAGAACTAGCTGACAATTTTTGCCAATTATCTGCTAAGCTAACTGAATAGTGACCCATACCGAGTATGCTGCATATTTACAAGGTATCTTTTCTTAACCTGTTGCATCTGCTTTCTTGATAACTCCCTGCTTCCACGTGGGGAAATATCTTTGTGATGGGACTTAGAGTATCTAGACCAGATTCTGTGGTTTGAGGGACACTGGTGTTTTCTCATTGCAGTGATAACCATTCCAGATGAGATCTTAATTCTTAAGTGTGTTAAGTTCTTCGGTAATATCTTGTGCAACTTGAAGCTATTTTTTCATAGTGCTTCCCATGTGGATCCCTACTTTCCTGTCCCTGCTAGATATTGGATAGCTTGAGAGTAGGAATAGGACTTCTGTTGGTCTGTATCTTAGCATCTCCATTGGTACCTGCCTTACACAGACACTAGAGTTCAGATTAAACAAACATTTATGTGCAAAAATATTATAATGTGAAATAATATTGGCATCACTACTGAACAGTAGTAGCAAAAAGAAGGGTAGATTTGAAGAACAAATTTATTACTTTAAACAGATATGACTGAGCCAACAGTGAGGACAACTACAAGAAGAAAAATGCTGATGATAGTAAATTCTGCCTAATTTTCCACAATTTAACCTAGGCCTTAACTACTTTATGTGCATTAGAGACAATGCTAGTACACTTATACTATCCATTTCTCTTTAAAGATGAAGAGAAGCTGTGGTTAGGAAGACCAAGAATAAATAAACTAAAGAAGACAGACATTTCTAAATCATGTAATTACTGGTTGAAAGAAAAGTGTCTATTAAGATCTTACAGGTATACAGTGGCCCTTGAACGATGTGGGTGACAGGGGTGCCAACTTCTCTCACAGTTGAAAATCTTCACGTAATTTTTGACTCTTCCAAAACATAACTACTAATAGCATACTGTCAACCAGAAGCCTTAACAATCATATGAACATCCAATTAACACACATTTTGTATGTTATAATATATAATATATTCTTAAAATAAAGTGAGGTATAGGAAAGATAATTAGATAAGAAAATCCTATGAAAGAGAAAATACATTTACTAGTATAGTATTTTATGAAAAAAATCCATGTATAAATGTACCCACACAGTTCAAACCTGTGCTGTTCAAGGGTCATCTGTACATTGGGATATATAGTGCTTCCATTCTAGTCTGAATGTGGCAGAGAGGCAATTCTCCACCTCCCTCCTATCCCATCTGGGCATGAGGACCATGGAGCAAGCAGACAATGACATCTCCCGAGCTGCCAGAACTGGTGCAGTGCATGAAACGGCCCTTCAAAAAAAAACTCTGAACGGATTGCCAATTTTTTATTATGTTTAAGGCAGGCAGTAATTTCAATTTTCAATTCCACTAAGTAATAATAGTTATTAATTAGTAAATTAGGCCACTGGGTCCTAGAGGTGAGCTAACAGAATGATTAAAAAGGAGACAGAAAATTCACAGATAATGCTCAGGTTTCATAGGAGCCTGCCACAATTGAGAGTTTATGTTTGTACATCTTTTCAGAATGGATTGCTGCACTTAAGAGCAACTTACATTGCCTACAGTGCTGTCTGTTCAGTAATTGCAGCAAAGTGAGGTACTGCACCATACATTGTCATAAAGATGTCAAGAAATGAAGGGAGATGTTCGAGGGCTCCAGCTTCTAATACTTACATTTTAAATCTGGGGGCATTAAATCCAGGAAGGAGAATTCCTGAGGTATTTTTCCCCCATACTAACAAAGAGCTTAGACATTTCTTGAGTAAAGGTACTGACATCGACCCCAGGAAGGATTTCTGGACTCCAGATCGGTCTAATCATTTTAGAGGCTAATTTTTTGAGCTTTATATTTCAAATGTGATAGCTTTCATGGCAGTCTGTAGCCTGTGTTTAAAAGTATTTTCCATGGCTGTACCTGGATAATAACAAGATCCCTGAAATACCATTGAAACTCCTTAAGGACTTGAAAGGCTAAAACTGAAGTTTATCTTGCAGGATTCTAGATGGGCAAAAATGCAGGTAGCATATCTCAAGGTGATTGGAGTATATTCCTGATAATAAAAGAAATAGTTAAGAAGCAGAAGCACCAGTCAAGCTCATTATGTAGGTTTAAAAATGTAGCAATTTGCTGGAGTCTGTGATTTTTAAAATACTATATGGAAGCAAACCAGATATGCTTATAATGGCCAAACAATCAAATCATTAAAAACAGATCCCAGACCATTCCTTTTAAGAAAAAATAGTTTTCTTCTATTAACACTAGCCATTCCAAACATTTTAAGTAAAAATTGATGTATTTTACTGTGCTTATGTAGAAATATGAAACATTACTTTAGACTTCAAGACAAATTTGCCTATTTAATTGTTTTTCCATTTGAACACTCTCTCCCTGCCTTATTTTTAATTCCGCTCCTTCTATAGAGATCCATGTTTGAGGGATCCCCCTTCCTCCCTCCACATACATGTTTTTTACTTTGATTTTTTTCCCTTTTCTGAATAGTTACCTTTCAGGTCACTATGATGTATTAGAGAGAGTGGTTTGTAGTCTGACAAACCACCACTCATTAGTTATTTTAACCAACCTTTCCATGCTTTTGTTTCTTCATCTGCACTGTGGGGGATATGTAATATGTAGCTTAGACAATGATTTTGAGTTTGCTATGATACAAAAGTACTTATTCTTGAAGTATGAAAAGAAAAAACATTCTTGGAACCGGTTGGCATATACACAAAACTTTTGTACCAGTATTATCATTAGACTTAAATAACTAAGACAATCATTTGAGAGGCAGACAGACTTAGTAGCTATGAACACTGAGATTGAGTATTTAACTATGAAAATTGACACTTAGTGGATACTTCATGTATTAGTCCCTTCCTCATCTTCCTGACTATATTCTTACCTAAGACTATACACTCACACTCACACTCAGGTGTACACTCATTCACACACAGACACATCCATGAATCTATGCGTTAAGTCTAACTGGAGTTTTTATGTGTGCATGGCTTTAGTGACCTCTTGCCTATACTTATCTTTCTCCACTTTCCACATCGGGGTGTAAATTTCTATATTATACCACCTAGCCCAATGCCCCTGGTTTCTTCTTAATGTTAATGCATTGGGAAATCTAATTTTCAATGAGAAGAAATGTTAGGCCTGTCCAATTGGTTTTGTTATTGGAGCCCTCATCTCATTTTGAGTCTACAATATTAATTTCCATCGGTGGAAGATAAGCATATTTTTAGAAAGAATGTTGTAAAACACACAGAAAAGAAGGAAAGGAAGGATTGACTGTATTAAACTTATGCAAGATGTTTAAGTACAATTTAAAATAAGGTCAAGTTCATCATAGAAGACCAACCTAATCTTATACTAGAATAACTATCTAATCGAATTAACCAAACAAACAAAGAAGCAAACAAGAGAATGAATGACATGTGAAGGAGATCAAGAGAATAGGTCTAATATTTCACATCAATTCATTATTCATCAGTAGATTAGGAAAAACAAATGGCTCTATTTGTATCTAAGAAGGTGGCATGTTAGTTCCTAGGGACCTCACTCAAAGCTGTAAGAGAAGTTCAATGAATACGCTGGCTAAGTTTTAAAAGCATTTGAAGGTTAAGGTACTCCAGGAGTTTCTGCTTCAGTCATTGGTATCACTGAACTTTCCTGCCTTTAAGCGTTTGTAATATCTAAATTCAAATTATTCCATCTCTAAAGCTACTCAGTGATTTTTTTAGACCACCATCACAATACAGTTTTCTTTTTCCTGTCACCTCCTATCATCACCTATGGCACAGCATTGTGCAGGGAGCACAAGCCTGGAGCTTTCATTCAAGGTCACCTCAAGTCCTCCGTGATGAAATATTTTGAATAACAGAATTATTTTAACTATATGTTTGTAGCTGTCAGACTCAAATCTACACAGTTCATGGAGGCTCAATATCTTTTCTATATTAATAGCTTATTGAGCAAACATACTATGCCAGGCTACATATACATATATAGAGTTTTCTTATTCCAATGAACCCAGTGATCTGGAATACCCAATGAAAAATTATCTATTACCTTTGCCTGTTTGTATTTCAAAAACCTATAAGAATGTATTGATTTTTTAAACAATTATTGGGGCTTATAGAACTTATCCTGCTGCTTGGATATGATTTTTAGAATTAAAGGGTTCTTTAGATGTCTCAAAGGGAGTTTTCATTTTCCAGGACAGAAAAGGGAAACCATGGTTTATTAAAATGATACTGTCAAATGTGATGTAAAATACTGGTAAAATTGACAATTGAAGTCAAACATCTCAAGGTGTGACCTACCAAAGATTATAAAATGTCCAGGAATACTGATAAGTCTAAATTTTCAAGTTTTCTTTATATTTTAGGGCTTATACTCATTACTAGAGTGGACATAAATTAAACTATTATACTAAGTAGAACTTGTACACAACCCCACTCAGGCACCCAGACAAAATAAAGACATTTTTTATTTATTTAATTTTTGTTAATCCTCACCATAGGATATTTTTCCATTGATTTTTAAAGAGAGTGAAAGAGAGAGAGAAAGACAGAGAGAAACATCTATGTGAGAGAAACACATCAATTGTTTACCTTCCTGCATGAGCCCTGACCAGGCCCAGGCTGGGAGAAGCCTGCAACCAATATCCCTGTACTTGACCAAATAGAACCCGGGACCCTTTGGTCTGCAAGCTGATGCTCTATCTACTGAGCCAAACTGGCCAGGGTAACAATTTAAAAAATATATTTTTTTATTGATTTCAGAGAGAAAAGTAGAGGAAGGGGGGAATAAAAATGTCAATGATAAGAGAGAATCATTGATTGGCTGTTCCTGCATGCCCCACATTGGTGATCAGCCCATAGTTGGCTATGTGCCCGACCTACATTCATACGGTGATATCTTGGTTGATAGGTCAACACTCAATGACTGAGCCACACCAGCCAAGCAAAACAAAGACATTTTGTGCATTTACCATGTAACTGAAAAAATAAACCTTACATAAATGAATCAATTAGAATATAGTTGAACCACCCAGTGAGTGACTAACTGGCTACTTGAAGAGATAGATCAGTGTGAGATGTTAATAGTGGGTGGTGACTCCATAAAGAAGAAAAAAATTAAATAGTGGCATTTAAATAGAAAGGAAAAGTGGTCTGGGTGCATTTCAGTGTGGAAAATAGATGAGAAGAGGCATAGAAATAAAAATGAAGAATGTAGGTTAGCTTAATTAAGGAGGAACTGAGAATGGAGAAATAGTGGTAATAGTTTGGACAGGTAAGAAGAAACTAATTTTTGAAAGATTTCTCAGAAGACAGCCAATGAAATCTGAGATGGATACAATGGACAATAGAAAGCATATTTATGGATTTTCAGGAGTTATTCAGCATATGTAAAAGTGATATTTCTGTAATATTACTATGCATCAAGGCTCTCAGTTCTTCAGTTTTGAATGAATATATGGTAGCATAGAGAAAACATGCATAAAATTACTGGAGAACTTTCAGTATTCTTTGAAGAATTTTGTGGAAAAAAATGGGAAAGGTACAAGAAAAAAGTGAAGAGGCAGATATTCTGAGAAGCAAAAAATAGGAAATGTGCATTCTGGAAATTACATGTCTGAAATTTTCTAGAAATTTACAATTAATTTGTGAATTTCTATCTTCTGAATAATAGTAAAATAATATATAAGCATTGAAGCCTTCATAGGTTCACTAAAAACAAGTGATGACAGATAAATGATATTTTAATTACTATTCCACTAGTTGCTCATCCTGTGTTGTAGAAAAGTGTTTGATATATAATAAGTGCTTTATAAACAAATGTTGCATTGCTGCTTAAATATATACATTGGGAGAACAGATTTTTCTAAATTGATTTGTCAAAATTCTTAGTAATATTCTTGGGGGTGGGGCAAGACAAAGAAGTATGTAGACAATATTTTATAGTTAGATTGGTTCATTCTTATTGGTTAGCCATAGTACATTGGTTAATATATCAATTTCAATTGACAACATCATGTTCAGTGTCAACATACATGCTGTGTTCTTGGCCTTGTCTCCCAAACTTTTCTGTTAAAGATTTTCATGTTACTAAAAAATGAAATGAGCATTACATTTTTTTATGGGTGAGACCAAGGTGCAAGATTTGGCTATACATTTGTTGAAAAACTCTGGATAAAAAAAAAAATTCTAAAGAGGCTCGTGTGCCATGCCAGCACAGCCATGGGTGAACCTGAGAGGAGGTGGGACACTCCTCTCTGATAGAGAGACAGTACCATGGCCTGCAAGCTGACTCTTTATTTTATAGCCAGATTCCATGAGGCAAAGTAGGGGTGTGGTCAAGATGTTAACAATGTTTTCATGGGTTTTGAATCTGCTCAATTGCATCCACCTGAACTCTATTAAGCCCACATCACTCAGTGATGTGGGACCACAGGTTCAGATCATAAGGTCAAGCTTACAACTATAACCTTTGGCTATAATTATGCTGGAACTTGTACGTGGCTTTGCCATGAGAGGATTGTTCTCTCTCATTAGTCTGAGGCTTGAGCCTGTCCAAACAGCTAGTGCAATGGCCCTCAACATAGTTTAATAAAAAACCTGAATCAAAGAATGCAATTGTGCTGCAAGAACAAAGAAGGACAACAGAAACAGCCCAGGAATCTTTCCCAAATCAAGGACTCCACTAGGAAACATGCCTGGGTTCACAGATAAAAGAGGGAGGCCTCTGAGGAAAAAGGGCTCCAATTAATTATGTAGCAACTTTTATCTTCTTGGAGGTGGAAATGGAGAACCCAAAGTTGGCCTCTATCAAAATGACACATGACTTGTTGTCAAAAGGCCCATTTTAGTCCTTGTTTATTTATTAAGCAAGTTGCTCTCCATTCAGAGTTGATTACTTTATAAGTAATTGAAGAGCCTCCAATGTGAAAATTAAGAAAAGCAAGCTCTAAGGGGTGCCCATTCCCATTAGCCACAGAAAGGCACTTTTTTTTATTTTCTGAAATAAATGAATTGATTGAATGCAAATGAGAACCATTTGCATGGGCTCCTAGCACTCTTTTTCTGCGCCTCTGTGGACAAGGGTTGGTTCTGGGCTACCTTCAGCAGGGGAATGTCTTGACAAGGTTGTCCAAAGAAGTTAGTCTTTTCCTCAAGGGATAACACTGGGTCATCCTCAGACCTCACCTACCTGATTGATAGACCATAGTTATAACATGAGGTAGGGCATTTATTCAAATGCTCTCAAAACCCTATAATAGCTTTCTTGTCATTCTTGGGATCTTTTCCCTAAAATATACTATGCATTTGATTCCCTATTGATGTTCTGAATATTCTAATATCACCCATCTCTACCTGTCCTTGATAAACATCTCAAGGCCTCTGCTCCTTCAGAAACTCATTCATTTATACAGTCTATTCATCTTTTCTCTCTCTCATTTTGGGGAATGAATAGTTCTTTTTTTAAAATACATTTTATTGATTTTTTTTACAGAGAGGAAGGCAGAGGGATAGAGAGTTAGAAATACCGATGTGAGAGAAACATCGATCAGCTGCCTCCTGCACACCTCCTATAAGAATGTGCCTGCAACCAAGGTCATTGCCCTTGACCAGAATTGAATCTGGGACCCTTCAGTCTGCAGGCCAACACTCTATTCACTAAGCTAAACCAGTTAGAACTGAATAGTTCTTTCATCCAATAAAGTAAATTGATGGACTCCCCCACCCCACCCCCACTGCCACAATACACACACAGAGCTATCCAGCATTCTCAGCTTTAGGAGAACAATGATGTGCCTCTGTGTGTCAGGACACTACATAATCATAAAAGCATCCTCTTGATAAACTAGCACCTTAATAAACTATGTGGTGGGTTGGGTCAGGGGAGGGTACATCTAGAACAAATGTGACACATGATGTCTACTCAGTAAATCTTTGTCAAATAAATGAGTTATGACTCTCTTTCTGTTTAGTCTCCTTTACTTATATGAGCTGTGATTAATTTCCTCACTAGTTTCCCTTAGAGTCACTCCATGGTAAATATTATTTCCTCCCCCAAAAATGTTGTCTCACCCAGGCTGATGTGGCTCAGTGGTTGAGCATCAACCTATGAACCAAGAGGTCACAGTCTGAATCTAGTCAGGGCACATGCCTGGGTTGCAGGCTTGAACCCAAGTATGGGGTGTGCAAGAGGCAGTGAATCAATGATTATCTCTCATAATGGATGTTTCTATCTCTCCCTTATTTTCTGAAATAAATAAAAATATATTTTTTAAATGTTGTCTCATAAGAAAGTTAGGAGGGCTTTTAACTCGCCCATTTTGAAACAGGAACAAATATATATATATATATATATATATATAAAAAAAAGAAAAGAGAGAAAAAAAGAGAATTTTTTTTATGAAAACATTTGACTATTTGGGAGCCAAACTTAAATTTCCAGACCTATAACTTATTTGGGAGGAATGGCCTCCTCTCCTGACTCCCAATGGAAAGTGTGCTGAGGCTTCCAATCTGGCCTCCTGTTGAATAATAGCAACCACATTCAATGCTTTGTCATGTGCCAGTTACTTCACCAGGTGCTTTACATACATTATGATTAATATTTAAAATAACCCAATTAGGTCACTGTTATCCTCATTTTAAAGATGAGGAAACAGTATACAGGTAATAAATGCTACACCCAATGTCATAGAACTATGTAAACTACAGACAGGGCTTACAAACTCAAATGATCTGACATATTTTCTCTTTCAGGAGAACAGTGGGTTGAAGCCATGGTGCCTACATTCATTCCTGGCTCTGCCATTTTCCATTTGTGAATTGGGTCAACACATGTAACCCCATTGCACCTCAATTTTCCCATGAGTGAAATATGGAACAGGGTTATCCTAAGGTTTAATTATATAATTTGTGTAAAATAGTTAGAATAATGCTTGGAACATAGTAAACACAACATATCTTAAATATTTATTCAAATTTGTATAGATCTAGCACTCAGTATTTTCAAATTTGGCAATTATTTTAGTTTAATAATTCTTTGTTTTATTCTCTGTAGTGTTATATCAAGAATTAGATGACTCATAAAGAATTCACTTAATATATTGTAAACATTTTTAGGACAAACTAAAGGATTACTCAATAACTATTAACAGTTATGAATAGAGATGAAAAATGTGAATGATCAATCTCTATCCTCCCCCAAATTAATGCCTTTCTTACATTTATGTAGATTTTATAGTTTATGATGCAATTCACAGATTTCAGGGAAAAAATCTCCAGTAACCTCTGCAAAACACAGGGTGCAACAAAAGTAGGTTTATAATTGTTCATATGGAAAATAACACAATAATTAAAAACAATAAGAATAAACTATGTATTTCATGTACTCACAACTGTGAATATACTTTTGCCCCATACTATATACCTTTCTCCCCCATATCACAGATGAGAAAGCTAAGCTCAGTACTGCCAATACAATAAACAAATCAAAGTTTGCTTTTCTCACATGACAAGGACTGCAGTGATGTGTGGTAATTGGCATTGTTTTAGTCTTGTTAAGGTAAGGTTTGACTCTGCTGTCATTTTCTTGTCTCTTTTGTTCATGGTCATGATATAGCCACTTCACTTCTAGCTAGGAAGTTATCATTCATGGCAGGGGGAAGGGGAAAGTTTCACATGGGCTTCGTCACTTACTGTCCTTTTATACCAAAGAAGAAAAGCTTCTCTATGAGCTATCTAACTCCCCAAAATTTCTCCTCATATGCCAGGGTCCAAAGTATGTTATATGGTAGCACCGCATTGCAGGAAAGCCTGGAGAAGGAAAATGCTTGGCTCTGTCACCGATACATTGAGCAGTATCAAGGAACATGCGTTGGATCATTTTGGTAGTTTCTCAATTGTATCTGCCAATAATCATTTTGAATACTATTACTACTGCTCCTACTCTTCCTATTTCTACTGCAAACTCCTAAATAGTCCTTCCTAACAAATATAGTATACTCATTTGCTGTCCCTCTAGTTCACCAAGAAATGAGAAATGACAAAGCTTTCCTAGCATCAATAAGGGTACATTGGTATTTGAAACTAAAAGCAAGCATCCTCAATCCCACCGCTGCCCTCTGACAGAAGATATTGGTCACTAATTCCTGGAGTTTAACTCAACAGCTAAGCTTATATTCAGTCAGGAGCCCATGTGTCTTTACTTGTATGTTTTTGAGCTACTGGCTGTGTGATAGTTGGAAATACCCACATTTTGAGGTGCCAAGCTCAGATGAAGCTTATGAGGATTTCTAAAAGACTTGGTTTGGCCTGAGCCAAAGGATGGAATTAATATGAACCAAGTTGGGGCATTGCCAGTTCCAGATCTTTGACTCCCTAGTGACTTTCTTGAAAGTTAGCAAAGCCTCTAGATTCAGTCTCACCAAGTAATCACATCTTTCCAGCTTCAACCCTGGAGTCAGGGCCCTTAAATTATTGTGGAGAGTCATAAATTGAAATATTGCTGTGTTTCATAAATACAACTGACTTAATGAAATTGGGTAAAACACATTGCATTTGTTCAAAGGATGGATTTAGATCACTGTTGTCCCATCCATAAGCTGTTCCCTCACAAGCCTTTCTTGCCCTCTCCATATTTCCAGGAAGATGATTACATGGTTTGGGAAGGAATAACAGTCCAGGATAAAAGGAAAGTCTGAAGCATGGTGGGAGAGGGATGAGATGGAACTGAATGTACTTTGGCTTCATGTCTATGTTGGCACATGCTGGTAGCTCAGGTCATTTTGAATCCAGAGTTCCCCAGGAATTCTGCAGCCACTCTGCTGTTTGTGCCCCAACTCATTAGCATTTCTGGAAGCCAAGACTGGATTCTAGAAATAGGCAATAAAAATAACTCTTCTATTTATTGAATGTTTGGGGATAGGAAGAAAAGAAAAAACACACAAAATCACCCTATCATTTGGAAAGTTGGAAGGTCACTGGTGGTGTGTTTGTTTCAGAGATATGGTGCTAGCAGACCCAGCTGAGCTAGACTCAATGTGTTTTATCTTCAGAATGCATCTGAAAGTATATGCAAATGTTTGGCACTTGGGAAAATGGTGTTTGTCCAAGTGCATTTTCCCTTAATACAAAATAGGAGTGGAGAAAGGTGGGGGGCTTATTCAGAGGAAGGTAGACGGGATCTTAATCTGATCTGTCTGCTTCAGTTATACTTAACTCATCAACATGGCTTAGTGTTGGGCTATTTACTGTCTAAAATTTAGTGAGTTTCCATGGACATTCCTTTTCCCAGGGAATAGGCCAGCTGTGACAGAATGATGCTTCAGGATATTGGTCCCAAAGCTAAGATTCACAAAGTTTGGCTGAAGGCAAAACCTATTCTCCTCTGCTCATTATCAAACAGTTACACTGCATGCAGTTGGCCATTTAGCCGCCTCCTAACACCTTGCAGTGCCATCTTATAAACAGGGTTGCTTTGCTGAAACACCTGCAGAGTTTCTTGGCTTATATGCACCATTTGATCGCACAGCAGGAGCAAGGGAGGCTCATTTGCCTCTTGGCAAAACAGGTGAGGACATATTGGGCGGTGGATTACCCCTTCCCTTAGTGTGGGAACTCTGTTGGTGAGAGTGCTTTCCTGCCCTCAAAATAAAGAAGGAAGGACCAGCAATTGAAGCAAGAAGTCTTCACACAGTTACCAAGTCTATTACTAGTAGACTAGTTACTAGTTTTTACTAGTTTTCCCATTATTGTATTGATGTTACTCTTATATACTGTCCTTATTTTCTCTTGATGTTTTATTCAGGGTAATATTCATTCCAGAACAATATCAATGAAAGGTAGCTTTATGATTCTAGCAGAGGTAAAGGGGAAAAAATATAAAGTTGGAAACGAGCATGGTGTTTGTGTCCTCAAAATATATTGCCTATTGCAGTGGTTGTTAGTTGGTTTCAGGACTCCTTTACACTCTTAAAAATTACTGAGCACCTCACAGATATATAGATATACCTACACACACACACACACACACACACACACACACACACACACACACATATGTAGGTATATCTATATATCTATGCTGGCATATCTATATCTATATTTATATATCTTTTAACATTTATCAGTGAGTAGAATAGAGAAATTTAAGCAGATATTATTACAAAAGAAGACTACAAAGTACACAAATTTCTTGTGGTATTTCCAAAAGAGAGAGAGAGAGAGAGAGAGAGAGAGAGAGAGAGAGAGAGAGATTGAGATTTCCAAAGAAAATTAATTTAAAAATTAATTTTCAACTAATGACAAATTGGTCTTTTTCAAAATTCACAAATGCTATATTTAGTGTAAATAAGATTAGCTAGTAAGAGGATAGTAGCAGTCATAAGAGAAAAAATGAGTTAATCTCTGAACACTCATATTCTTTAAAAGACAATTTCTAGTTTTTGATTTACCCCCAAATTAAGAGGAAGGTACAGCAATTTCCCATAAAATCTGCAACCTGACACAATAGATTTCCCCATTCTAAACAAACCCCACCAGAGTTGTACATTTGTTATAATTAATAGACTTACAATTAGACATCAAAATCAACAAAGTTCAAAGTTTACCAGGGTTCACTCTGAGTTTTGTACAGTCTACGACTTTGGACAAATATATAAGGAGATTCTTGTGCTCCACCTATTCATCTCTTACCTCTCCCCTCAATTCCCGGCAACCACTGATTGGGAGTTTTCAGGGCTTTGGAAGCAAATAGGGACCCTTCCTTAGGCAAGTGGCTTTTGTATTGTTTGCAATTTACTTTAACATATCTCATCATACAGATTTAGAAATGCACATGTGCGTGTATATGGGTATATGTGTAAGATGAATCTGGCATATATTATATGAGAAAGAACGGAAGTGCTGAACGAATGACTTAGACATTAAATGAACACAGGAGCTAGTGTGAAGGGTCGACTCTGGAACAACTTGTACATCAACATAAATAAGGACAGTAGGAAAGTATAATTTATTAAAGTAAATATTACTTAGTTCACAATGATATAGATATATAGGAAGAAAATAAAAGCTCTCTCTTGCAGGACAACAGAGTAAGAAATTATGTAATTATGAATCATAATTTATTAGTGTTAATTTTATGATTTTGATTATTTTAGTGTTGTTATGCAGATGATGTATTTTCTAAAAAATACACTATGAAGTATTTCATGGGGTGGGGAGAGAAAGAGAGAGAAGTGGAGAAGCAGAGAAAAAGAGAATTGCTTATTAATGAGTCTTGCTGAAGGGTATGGGTATCTACAATTTTTTTGAATTATTCTTATAACTTTTCGATAAGGCTTAAATGATGTCAATTTTTAAAAACTGGAAACAGTAAGTAAAAAAGAATAATTTATAATAAAGTATATATCTATACATATATGTGTGTGTGTATATATGTATCAATTTGTCAATTTTACACTATGTCCTAAGGATTATTGATTAACATCTAAACATCAAAATTAGATGCTGAGTTAGCATTTGAAATATTCATATCAGAAACTCATAGACAAAGACATGGCTACACATCAGTAATCTTACCTTTGATCAATCCAGAGGTATAGATAATTAGCATAATAGATGTTAAAACTTTTTATCATAATTTATATAAATAGTGTTCAAGACATACAGATTGGCTAGAGATACTCTATAGTACTTTCACCTTTCATGAACAAATCACAAGAATCTATGGCCCAAGCTCAGGATCCCACATCAGTACACACCACAGTCTCTAAGTGGAGGATTTTTGCTGCCACCTCCTACTAAAAATTGAGTTGAATCTTGCCAACCAATAAATGTCTCATTTATATCTATGACCCTTTCAGGCAATAACTTAAAGCAACAATCCTTGAGTTGATAGCGCACACTGAATGACTGTTCTTGTGCCTGCTTGCTAATAAATATTTATTTGATCTGAGATCAGTTTTCACCATAACACACCATCTGTGTCATAAGGGAAAGAGACTGTATTTGTTTCCTAGGGCTGCCATAACCAAAAACCACAGACTGGGTGGCTTGAGTAGTAGAAACTTATTTTCTCATGGTTCTAGAGGCTAGAAGTCCAGGATTAAAGTGTCTGCAGGACTGCTTTCTTCTTTTTTTTTAAAAAAAAATATTTTTATTGATTTCAGAGAGGAAGGGAAAAATATAGGAACATCAATGATGAGAGAGAATCATTGATCAGCTGCCTCCTTCACATCCCCTAATGAGGATTGAGGCCACAACCTGGGTATGTACCCTGACTAGTAATTGAACTATGACCTCTTAGTTCATAGGTCAATGATCAACCACTAAGTAATGCTTTCTTCTGAGGCCTCTCTCTTTGATGTGTAGGTGGTACTTTCTTGCTACATCTTCTTTCTTCTGTGTGTTCATGTCCCTCATGTATCTTCCTCTTCTTATAAGGACAGTAATCACACTGGACTAAGATTCTAGCCTAATGGCCTCATTTTAATTTAGTCACCTCTTAAAAGAACTTATCTTCAAACACAGTCACATTCTGAGGCACTGTGGTTGAGATTTAACCTGAGAAATGGAGGGGGCAGAAGGACAAAATTCAGCCGACAACAGACACTTAAAACCCCAATTTCCTCTAATCATTGGAGACTCCACTATGTATTAGGAGACCACAGTAATCGAAAGTAAACAAATATGCTTAGGTCAGTTCCAGCATCACTTTAGCTGAGGTCTCAGAGATTAGATCCTCTAGTCAGAGCCACTGAGGTGCCCAAGTTGCTGAACCCAGATACTAACCAAAACTGCCCCTCATCATTTCCAGATATGCTGGATGTGCATTCTGCAAATGTTCCAGAATACCTATAAATGCCATGAATGATAGAAATTTGTGAAGCCTTTCTTGACATATATGTGTGGGAGTTCAGGTACAGTCCTAACTCTGTTTTAGACTCCTAAGCTGGGACAGTGCTTACTGAACACTCTTATTACAAAACATTAAGTTTATGGAATTACTGTAATGGTTAACATCCCTAACACACAGCTGATGCATGATTGACACTCCATAGATGCCAATATTACCTACAATTAACCCTCATTCTATATGCCCAGAGCTCACCTGATCATTCTGTGGTCTCCCTAAAGCTGAATTCCAACTTACAGAAACTGATGGGGAAATTTGGCTTAACAATAGATGCAATAAATACTGAGGCCTGCATTTGGAATAGCAGGAGATTTTTGAATGTTAAGTTCTTGGGATCTCAAAGGGAACATGCTGACTAGTTTCCTGGTTATATTTAAATATACTCTGCATGTGATAATTCCATGAAGATTAAATGTCATGGACATAAGCACTGAGTAACTCTGAGAGTGAGATAGTAAAACCTAATATCATTCATCTCCATGGTTATATGGCTGAGAGATAGATCATGGCTTTCAACTTTCAGTGATAGACAAACATAATCCCAGATTTAAGATGCTTTAAATTCTTTTGTTTTGACTTTTGACAATAGGAATTGTAGTTAGATTTGGGCGGGGATATGAGTGTGGCCTCCCACCTCAACTCTAGCCTTTATGGCTATCTTTTTCTGAGATGCAGAAGAAAAGTAGTCAAATATTTTTTTTCTTGAAGATTTCATGGTTGATGGTGCTGCTTTTTGGGGGGAAGTGGCAAAAACCATTAAAATACACACACACACACACACACACACACACACACACACACACACTGAGAGGACAGAATATTATGATTTCTGAGTGCATAATAATCTGGCCACTCAATATTTGATGCTGGGTGCATGAATTCATGCATGGGTGGGGTCTGGCCAGTTTGGCCAGGGGGAGGGGATATGGGCAGTTGGCCGGCCTGACTGCTGGTCGAACTCCTGGTGGAGGGTTCAATTTGCATATTAGCCTTTTATTATATAGAATATAAACTGAGTGGCCAGATTATTATGATCTCTGAATGCATAGTAATAATTAATATTATTATGATCTCTGAATGCATAATATTATTAATTTCACAGAGGAAAGGAGAGGGAGGAAGAGACAGAAACTTCCATGATAGGTCAGAATAATTGATTGGCTGAGGCTGCCTCCTGAATGCTCCCCATTGGGGGATGGCTTACACAACCTGGGCATATGCCCTGACTCGATTCAGACTGTGACCTCTTGGTTCAGAGGTTGAAACTCAACCACTGAGCCATGCCAGCCAGGCACAAAAACCATTTTTGTCTGACAAGACATCTTTAGCTTCTGATTCTGTGCCATTCACTCTATAAGGTTTGGGTGCTTAGGCTTAATCTCTCAGAGCTGTGGCCAATGTGGAATGAGCTTCCCAGGTGACTCTTCAAGGAAGGACTTTCAGGGAGTGTAGTGAACAGACAGTCTCTAGCTGTGGGCTCCTTCAGGGTCTCCTCCACTGACAAAATCACCTTGTTGGAAATTTCACCTTTCTGATGGCAACTCATATCAGTGACTGAGTGAAGAAAAGGCATCAAGATTTGGTAATTTGGGCTCAAAGTGTGGACGCTGGCAGGCAAGTGTCTTTCCAGAGCTCTCTCCTGGTGTGGGGAGAGAACAGATTTTTGTGCATGCATAGCCCTTAGACTTCTTTCTCTGCCGATTCCTGCTTTTACCCCCTTCTTTTCATAGGTCATAATCCCTAATAAACACCTTACACCCAGACTTATTCAGAATCTGCTTTTGGAAACCTCACCCAGCACAGCTTCTCTTTCTACCTTTCATCTTCTCTTTCTTTCTCACTTTCCCTGAAGCAATGGAGAGATGATAATCGCCAAAAATTAATATCTAATTTGCAAAGATTTCTTCAAATGTACAAGACTTTTACATATAACTCTCTTTTACATATTTATTTCATCAACAAACACTGTGGGGTGAAAAACACTTCCCATTGGCAGAAGGCCAACACTCTTGTGATGGGCCAATGCCTAACTCAAGGGCACTGGGGACATTTTATAGATTCTGAGGGTTTTTACCCAACAAGCCAAAGCACAATATTTAAGCCAGAGTCCACTCTGCTTCTGAATCATAGTTGAGGAGAACAGAATACTGAGAAAATTGTAAGGAAAGATGGGAGTGGGATTGAAGGAAATGTACAGATCTTTGTCTCCACTTTCCCAGAAGAAAAGGAACAGTAACATTCAAGCAACAGGAGCCTTTATGATGTCACAATAGCCACTGAAAACATTTATTTAAGTGAAGGAAATGCAGGGGTTGGCAAAGTAGGTTCCCAAAACACAGAGTTCATTTTTGTATTATTAATTATTATATCATTTATCTGTATTACAATTGCAACCTTGCTTTTGCCCATCCCTGCATTTTCTTTCTGTGGATATTCTTTCCTACATTGGTCACCCATGCCTGACCATTCAACATGACTGCACCTGTTAATTGCCCTGAATATGGGCTGAATTTGTGTTTTAAGAGGCCAAGGCCATCTGACATATATGAAGAAGTGATACGCGTTTTACATGAAGCTTAAATTTCTAAGAAGGAATGAATGGCTTTGTCCTTGACTTGTCCACTGAACTCTTTTGAATATTAATATGCTATTTAAAAGTGCATCATTTGTCTCCAAAGTTGCTCAGTGGGTAGCATAGGCAGGCTATGAGGCTCAGAGTGAAGCAGCTGATGGCTATTTATCACACATGACTACTGGCTCTCAAGGATCAAAACTTGAAGCATATCTTGACAGGAAAGAGGGGTTTCCTATTCCCTGATGTTAAAACTCTAAGATTAGTAAGATCTAAGCCACCTAATTCTTGGAAAGACACTAATATGATGATATCTTTTGAAAGGTCAAAGCTTCATACTTCTTCCATTAGCTCCATGGCATATGTCTCCAGTAGAACACACAGCTGCGGCTTCTTTTCAAACCATCATAACTGTGGCTTGTAGCAGGCTCAACATCCTCTTTTCTTTTCTACAGAGGCACCACACCAAAAGATGCATTTCCAGCTGAATTTACGCACTGCTTCTGCTTCCACCTTCCTTCCGTGCAGTTAAAAATATAGGATTAGGCAAGAACCAGACAGATGCTATAACTACTGTTGGAAAGAAATATAGATTGTAGGAGTGTAGAACCTGATAGAACCATGAAAATGTGAGCTGAGTGGTTGAGCTTTAACTCAGCAGAAATACTTGTTCTATTTAGTGTTTGTTACCCTCAAATGGTAAATCTTAGAGAAAACAGTGCTAGAGAAAGTGAAACTAGATGTTTATTATGAAAATGAGCACAGAACTGAGGACATGCTCCGAGTCCCATATAATTGCTTGAAGCGGGTATAGCTAATCTGGTGCAGCATCAGACTGAGCGAGGAACTGGATTCAGCACAATTTGATCTGTTATCTTTCCCTGAACATTCTTGTACTGTTTTAGTTGAGGTGTTTTCATCTCAGTCTAACATAAATAGTGGATAGGAATCATGTTGTTTTATTAAGACTAGGGACTTTTCTGAAGGAAAAAAGAAAAAAATATATGTTTGGTAATAGGACATAGTTATTCTTCCCTGTGATTATAGGCTAAAGTAAACAGACTTTTTTTTCCTCTTTCCCAAAGCCAGCAAGATGGTCCAGCCCCCTTCAGAGGAGGGCTGTCATTCATTCATTCATTCATTCATTCATTCATGAGCAAAACATTTGTTGAGCCTGCATTACAGGGGCTGACATTATAAAATGAGTAAGACTGAGTGTCTTAAAGTGCTCCATTGCTTGTGTACAGTATAGTAAAATCTCAAGTGGCTGATTAATTGCCCCAATTTTTACCCCTCCCTGTACCCACGACTTTTCCATGTAACCTTGGAATAGTCTCCCACTCTGACTGTGCTGAGGCACATGATTTGTTTGATCAATGGGACAATCCCAAATTTGGAGCACACAGAAACTTGAGAAAGCTTGGGAGATTGGATGGCTCATTATTTCTTTTTGTTTTCAACTTTATTGAGGAATAATTGACAAATATAAATGTATATATTTAAAGTGATGATATATATAAGGACACAGAGACATTATGGCATTATTAAGATAATTAACACATCCATCATTCACATATTTCTCTTTCTTTGTGTTGGTGAGAATGCTTTAGATCTACTCTTAGCAACTTTCAAGTATACAAGGCCATATTATTAATATAGTCACATGCTGTACCTTACTAGTTGATCCTTAAAACCTATTTTTTTCATAAGTGAATGTTCATGCCCTTTGACCTAAATCTTCCCATTTCTGCCTCTCCCAGGTCCTGCCAACTACCATTCTAGTCTTGGTTTCTATGAAATTGGCTTTTGAAAATAGATTTCACGTATAAGTTATATCATACAGTATTTGCCATTTTTGTCCGGCTTATTTCACTTAGCATAATGCCTTCCAGGTTCATCCATGTTATAACAGATGGCAGGATTTTTTTTTGGCTTTTTCTCTTATAATCATTACATATGGATACCTTGGCTACAGTAAATAACATTACAGTATATATGGAAGTGTAGGGGTTTCTTTGTTTTTAATATATTTTACAATTTTTTACAGAGAGGAAAGGAGAGGGATAGAGAGTTAGAAACATCAATAAAAGAGAAACATAGATCAGCTGCCTCCTGTACGCTCCCCACTGGGATGTACCTGCGACCAAGGTACATGCCCTTGACCAGAATTGAACCTGGGACCTTTCAGTCCGCAGGCCAACGCTCTATCCACTGAGCCCAACCGGTTTTGGCAGTAGGGGTTTCTTTGATATCCTATTTTTATTTCCTTTCAATAAACACTCAGCAATGGGATTTCTGGATCATATGATAATTCTCTTTAAAATTGTGAGGAACTGACATACTAATTTCCATAATGGCTGTAACAATCTATACTTCTACCAACAGTGTAAGGGTTTCCTTTTCTCTATATCTTCACTAACACTGGTTATCTTTTCTTTTTGATAATAGCTGCTATACTAGCACATGTGAGGTGATATCTCATGGTTTTGATTTGTATTTCCTTGATGATTAGTAATGTTGAGCATCTTTTATATACCTACTAGAGGCTCAATGCATGAAAATTCATGCAAGAGTTGGCCTTCCTTCCCTGGGCTACTTTCCTCTGGCACCCAGGACCCAGGTTTCCCTCTGGCCAGCAGGCACCCAGGACCTGTGCTGCTCCCCTCCAGCTGCCAGCAGGCAGCTGGGACACAGGCTGCTTCCTTCCAGCTGCCAGCAGGCACCCGGGACCCGGGTTACTTCCCTGCGCCCTAGTTTTGTCTGAAAGGACATCCAGAATGATGCCCAGAAAGACATCAGGTCTAATTAGCATATTACCCTTTTATTATTATAGATAGGCTATTTGTATGTCTTCTTTGGAAAAATGTGTGTTCATGTTTTTGTCCATTTTTAAAGTTGGTTATTTCTTTCTTTTTCTTTTCTTTATGCAAAATCTATTGACATCATTCAACATTTAAATTGATGGAGAAAAACAAAAACATATTTAGCAAATAATAAATTTGCTATATATTATGTTTCAAAACAACAACCAAAGCAATTTTAATGGAGAAGAGCACATGTAACTTTTTTTCATATCTTCAATTTGCTATGTTGTGATATTTATTTTATTATTAAAGGATTTTCAGGCTGATAAAGAGAAGAGAGATAGAAGAAAGATTGGGCTAACCAGAGTTAACTTGAAAGATGGAAAAATACTTTAAATCCATATGTATACATATATATGCAGATATATATACATACATACACATCTATCTGGTTGAGTTATTTAAAGGAAAGTAATATGTACCAAATATGTCTGCTGCCTTCCCAATTCTTGTCCAGAAATCAGGAGTCTTGTATGACCATGATTTATTGACCTTTCTATATGCCCAAAATAGGATACTTACACTTGACCTATCTCTCTTTCAAATGTATTATGAGGATCAAAAACAATAATGGAAGTGAAAAGACTTTTAATTCTAAAAGAAAAATGTTCTCATAATTGCCCAAATTCTTATTTGATCTACTTAAAAACAGAATGAATATTCTTAGCAAAGCTTAAGATTTGTTGTCTCCTCCAGCTATATAACAAGAGTGACCACCATTTATTAAGTAGTGGCTACAAAACACTGGGTGAGTGAGTCCTTTATAAAAATTATTGCTAATGCTCAAATGATTCTGCAAAATAGACTTAATCATTTGTATTTTAGAGTGATAGTTGAGGAGAAAAGGGGATAAGTGGGCTCTACCTGGTTAACTCAAACCTGAGCTTCCAAGTCGCACAATGTGCAAATGGCACAGCCAGAATGACCTGCAAAGTCAAGTTAGTTTCCCTTTGTCCCCCCTCCACTGAGATTCTCTGGGACTTTTCATCACACACCCATCAGCATCACCTTCCCTTTCTCCCCATACCAAGTGTGTTGAGTAAACTAGTCATTTGGGTTTAAAAAAAAAACACAAAACATCTCTACCAGCATTGGATGGCATTTGGGCTGAACACAGAACTCTGAGAAATTCTTTTTTTTTTTTTGTTTCACCTGGTTATTAGTGAGATGAGTTTCTGTATTTCTATAAAGATGGAATTAAAACCAGCTGAAACCAGTTTGGCTCAGTGGATAGAGTGTCAGCCTGTGGACTGAGGGGTCTCAGGTTTGATTCAGGTCAAGGGCATGTATCCTGGTTGTGGGCACATCCCCAGTAGGGTGTGTGCAGGAGGTGGCTGATCAATGTCTCTTTCTCATCGATGTTTCTAACTCTCTATCCCTCTCCCTTCCTCTCTGTAAAAAATCAATAAAATATATTTAAAAAAAAACAGTATTCTCTAAGCAGTTTTGCAAATCTAAGTACCACCATTTCTCCATTCAATCCTCAGCTTGGGGTGTTGTTCATGGAAGGCAAATAAGGATTTTCCTTTTGCTCCTCTGTTCCAGGTCAGCCGAGACCCAGCCACTGGGGAGAAATGGGGCCCTGCTAAGTTCACTGTCAAGAATAGAGTATGCTTAGCTGAAGGGAAATGGAAGATGGAGTTCAAGAAGATAGCATTGAGTTCTAATTACCTTTATATTCTGCTTTAAAGTTTTCTGTTTTGCTAATCTTTATAATGCATCTACTTATTAGTACAATTGTGCATATATTGGAAGCATGTGCTCAAAAGTACTTTACAGGCAGAGGAGATGATAATAAATGTTTGGGAACCATCGAAGCAGAGCAATATTGGCAATTAGGCCCATTGATGGCTTAAATCTGAGTTTTTTGAATGGCATGTTTTCTTTATGATTTATAGGAGAACGATAATTCTTTGGGTAAGTAAGATGAGAATGACAATAATACTAACTTTCCCTCTACCGATCTTGTATCAGGTTTCACTTATGAAAATGAATCAATGTATTTGTACTACCCATTCTTTGTAGCTCCCTCTGGTAGTAATTGTGCTAGTGAGCTATATCTAAATGGTAGAGGATAGATAACAGTCAAAAGGCAGCTCGGTTTCAACTCTCCTTTCCCATACAGCAACCAGAATCCCAGAAGCTCAGGGCCAGATAATAACCAGATAACTCTGAAAAATTCACTCAAGCAATTATTTTTTATTAAGCCTGTATGGTATCTAATAATGATTGAGATGAATTTATTTAAAACCAATGACTAATTTTTGATGCTCACTTTTCCAGTTAGTGACCGTTGTGACTCCTCATGTGACCCCAAGTCACCTTGGATTCACCTTAATTTCCTAAACAGGCCTGCATATCCTGTTCATTATGCATGAAGCCCTTTTTGCAGTGGTGAGCACTGTCTCACCTCCTCTTGACTTTTGTTAATCTGACAGCCACACAGCCCTGTCTTAGGGAATATTGCAAAGCATCTCTAATTCAATAGCATTTCTGTGGGCGAGGGGTTTTATGTCATTGCAAAAGTTCCGTAGTTGATTTGAATGTTATATCCCTGTTGTGGAATTATGTTTGGCCTTTATTCTAAAGGACTGGAAAGGGATTGTGTTTGTTTTGTTTGAACATTTCTTATCACAGCACTATGTTGGAGACAAACCCCAATGACATAAACATTCAAACACCACCTTCCGATGGAATATTGATTTATAAAACAACAATGCACAGCTGCCAAGCTTCACTCTTGAATATAGAAGGTCTTCAATTCCCAACAAATTACTGGCATTTCTACCAATTTACACATTAGAGTTTCCTCAGAATATGTCACAGTTCTTAATATTCCAGTCACCTTTCTTTTCAGCCTTCCCTCTTGAAATCTGTGTGCAAGGAGGAGGGGGAGTGAAAAAGTGGAGCATTTGTAAAATTGGAGTTAAAAAAAAAATCTAGATCAACTTTTATCCTTGGGCAAATTATGCACAGAGTTCAATTAATCCACTATATGTATTTGTAGATTGAAGAATCAGAGGTGGAGGAGGGGTCAGAGACACTGAGAACAAAGTTTCTGTTCTTTGAACAAAATCCTTTTGTGAGGCCCCCATGCCACCTATTCTGCTTGTTAATGTTTTGACTGGGAGTGTCTCCTGGTGTCATCAGCAGCAGAATATTTTTCATACCATTTTAAAAAACGTTTTCTGTGTGCAGCTAGCTCTCCTTAGCAAAGCACCCGATCCTTTGCCAGCTCTGTTATATGTCTCTTAAGGGAATATTTTTGTTAATTGCAAATATTTGATTGACAAACATAGGATGCAATTAGTAGTCAGGCACAGTAGGAATGTGCAGTGAACTGGATCCCTGAACTAACGGATCTCAACTCTCTCAGCTTGATCTGAAATCGACTAGAGCATTTCAACCATATGTTTGCCTCCAACTTCCTCTTTCCTAGAAACGTTGCTTATTTCCCCAAACTCCCTTCTTTTCACGTTGGTTCACTGAGGGAGCTAATTCCTCTCTGACTGAGCCAAATAAAGAAAGTGAATTCTTCACACGAGTCAGTCTGGTGGGGCTCTTTGACCACGACGGTAAAAATGAACGTGGACAAGATTACACAGGCCTGTTTTTCCTCCCCAAAGCTGCAGTTGAAAAAAGACTCCAGCCTCTTTTGAATTCAGACATTATTTTAAAAAGCTATTTAAAACAACCTGGCACCATCGGATGACCTCTCTCAATAAAAAGTTAGCTTTACATTTACAGTAAGATGGGTCCTTTGTTTTGTCTTATTGTGACAGTGAAAAAGAAATTCAGTTTTTAAAACTATCCCAGGCATTATTAAAGATATTCTTTATGCCCCAAATTAGTTGAAGGTATTGGAGTCTAATGCCATCAGATATTCTGACACCTCTTACCCTCCAGGGAATTAATTAAAACTCACTTAAAACTCATGAAATTTGGTGGAAAAGAGAGAACCTCAAAGCCTTGACAATATGTAAGCTGTCTTCCTACCTATATGATGTAAAAAACAAAGGTGAAAGACAAAAAAATAATCTAATCAAATGTGTTTACAGCACTCCAGCACCGGCTGTCATTTTTTTTCCCCCACAGATAGATGCAATTTACATGTTATTTGGGGGGATGCAATATATAACAGGAGTTGCTCTCTTTAAATGATAAGGAAATAGATATCAACTTTGTGGATAAAGAGATAAGGAATCTCTCACAGCAGGAAGGCAGCATACTGCCTGCTTAGGCACATCCTGCAAGGACCGGGGAAATGATGTGGGACCTTCCACGAAGATGGGAACCTAAAACCCAGGGAAATTTTAAATTAGTTTAAGGACATACTAGAAGTGCTCCGTGATATGGAAATACGGGGCAGGAATCCTGACATGCAGCCCATGGAACCAGAATGCTTGTCAAGTCTGTCAATTATAATGTGCCACAATCCAAAGACAGCTGTAAAAAAATGGGCATCATAGGGCTGCAAGGTGCCACTCTGGTTCCTCCTGACCATCCTCCTAACTTTAGAAAAGTGGCCATTCATTTTTTAAAAGTAGCCATCTGCTGCTCCAAGTATACAAACAAATGGTATTCTTTGTGTTTAAAATAGAAATAAAACTAGTGGAAAGTAAAGTAGGAATTGGGACAAATAAAAAAGATTCATGTTCTCTTGCTCTTCTCTTTTTTCCTTCCTTGGAGTGATGTCTCAAGCTTAGGGACCATAAAAATGTAAGAGATGGATGTGGCTTAGGCACTGACATTGCAGGTTCATTGGGTGCTTATGTGCCCTATGGCCTTTACCATTAGTCAAGAGAGCTTCTAAACTGATCACATAAGCCATAATCCCTAATGCACATAAGCTCACCCACTGTTTGGGTGTCACAGATCCTTGGAATGAGAGAAAGTTAGAGGTGGACAGGAAGGAAATATTCAATGGATGCAGCATCGGAGGCTCAGGGAATAGGTGAGTACTTTGAGTAACTGCAAGTGATGACTAGTATCTACCTCTGGAAAATGTGATTCCAGCCCCCTGAGTCAGGAAGGGTAAGAGGAAAAGGAGAAATCCAAGTAAACAATAAATGGCAGCAGCTACACTTGGTTGATTAGTTGACGGCTTTCTGAGATGAATGTTTTTTAAGAGAAAGGGGATGCAAGTTTTTCCAATTAGAACAGGATTACACTTCAGACGGTGTCCCCATACCAGAAGCTCTCTGAAGAAAATCTAATGGTACACTTGGTAGGACTGCCACATTTTTAAGGTCAGCATTTACCTCTGTGCTGCCTTCGGAGAAGACCACTTGCCCTCAGGGAATCCAATCTCTTGTCAGAGTTCTCTCATTTTCCTCAGTTCCCATTTGTTTGCTACTGTTTTGGTCTCTACAGGAGTTCACACCTATAATTTGAAAGGCCTTTGGTGGAGGAACCCTTCTCTTCACAAACTTCTTAGTAGGGCTCTCTGCTACTCTACCAGAGCCACTCAAACTTAAGGTTACCTCAGAATCACCTTCAAAGTCTATTGTTTTTCATCTTTATTGTAATAAAGTATTACATATGTCTCCTCTTCCACCCCCAATGAACTCTTATACCCACCCCCCAGGCATTCACCACCCTATTGTCTGTGTCCATGGGTTATACATATATGTATTCAAGTTCATTTAAATGAAGTTTGCTGGGCCTCTTCTAAAAATTTCCAGTACAACAGTTTTGGAACGGGGCCTTGCCACTGGTATTGCTGATCTAAGGACCACACTTTGAGAACCACTGCTCTCTATATTCAATGTTCCATATATGCTATTAACTATAAAAAAATTCTTAACCTCAACTGTATAGAAAGAGATAATAAAAGTCTGAGAATGAAATAGTGTCTGGCATGTATTAGCTGCTCAAGGAATATTTTTGATTGATTGAGTAGAAGCTTGATGTCACCCTCTATTTACTTACATCAGTAAAAACAACAACACACAATTTATAATGTTGAACAGGTTCCAAAACATTTCTCCTTTGGCCATACTCTAGGTAGGATTCAAATCTCATTTGTGGCTCTTTGTGGCTTTGTGAAATTGGTCAGCTTTTCCATTATGTAACATTTCTAAATCTTCATTTCCTCAGTTGTAAAATGGAGGGAAATGGAATATTGTGGGGATTAAATATAACTATTATTACAATTCTTCTGAGCACAGTGCCTGAATGCAAAAAAGACTCCTTTTTCTTTAACTATTGGTGGAAATAAATGTTCTATCAGTAACAGAAACTAATAAGAGACATTATTTAAAATAAGAAGAGCACCCTAAATTATGCCTCAGTATACAATTCTCTAAATAGGAAAAATCTGCTTGCAACCTGCGTGTATACCAGTGTGACTTCTATATGAAAAACAGCATAGAAATCCTCTGCACTAAAAAATGCATCTATTAGAACATTTGAAGCAATTAATCAGTTTGTTTTAATTTATGAGGAATCACTAAATGTTTTAATGGGTTAGCGCAGAATGAGTAAATAATGGGAAAATTTAAAAACCAGTGCACTGAGTGGCCCAGATGTTCATCATCTGTTTAAACACACACACACACACACACACACACACACACACACACACACCTGTGGCTTGGTATTAAAAAGCAAAAGATATTTTGTGTATCTTTGTTAGATTTTTTTTTCAAAAATATATTTTAAAATCCTTAAAAAACAAGAATTGAAAAGAATATACCAGAACAGATTTATCGTTAGGTTTACATTTCTTGATATTATTTGCGTCAGATATTTATATCTTTGGTTGTTTATACAACTAAGTAAAGCTGATTCATTTTCTAAATGAGTTCCCACCATTCAATAGATATAAGTAGACCACTTAATGCTATATAGTAAATATAATATTTATGTATTTATTTTCATTTAACTGAAATAAAAAGTTATGCGATTCTTACTATGCCTCAAGCATTAGTTTAAGTGCCTTACAAATATGAACTCATTTAATCCCCAAAATAACCCTATGGGATAGATATAATGAACAACATCATCTCCACTTAACAGTTAGGAAAGTATAGCACAGACTAAGAAAATTGCCCCAAATTGCAAGTGTTGCAGCAAGGATTCAAACCCAAGCAATCTGGTGCTGCATCCCTGTTCAGTGTACACTACCTTCTAATCACCCACCATGTGATCAACACTAAGTTGGATGATTCAAGGGAGTAAGTGCCTCTGCCTTCATGGAATTTACTACCTCACTGGGATTAAGAATGCTACAGCAATTCATTAAGTGGCAAGTGACAATATTTATGGTGTATAAACAGAGGCCACAAACTGGGAAGCCACAGATAAAATATAGCTTGTGAATATGTTTGATTTGGCTCAAGAATATTGTGAAATAGTTGAACTAATGGTTTAAATGGAAAATTTTATATTCCAGATTTTCAACTGTAAAAAACCCCAAAGCTCTTAGTTTTAGAAACACTATGCCTAAATTCTTTCATGAAACAATCAGATGGCACTAAATGCGCTTCTGTTTGTGTTAGTACCTGGCAGACATTCACACATATGCATTTTATCAGATGGAGGTCATTCACTTATGTTACCTGCTTAGCTCCTAAGTGGACCCTGAAGTAAGTAGACAGAGTATCTTTCCTAAGAAAAAAGTGTGTGAAGCCCCAGAGTATTTGTAAAGACACCATCAAGCAGCATATTATTTGCACTGTACTTCAAAAGAGGCAGAGGACAGGTAGTTATAACAAAACTACAGTGAGCCATCTGGTTCTTTCTGTACCCTAGAAAAGCAGACTCATACAAAATAGTTCTTCTACATTCAACCAAATATTGAGTCAACTTTATGATTTATATTTTCTGACACTCGTTTTTGTGGTGAATACTGTTTGACTAGAGTCAAAATATTCTTGCTGGAATAGTGAATATTATTTATTCATTGAAGTAGGTCTAATTTCATTTCTCTGAACTAAAACAAAGCCTCCTTTAAAATACATGTTACACAAAGTCAGGGATATATTCATTGGGATCAATGTTGTATTTCTAGAAACTATTAGTGTGCCTGGAGTGATAGAATTACTCGATAAATGTAGGAGGAAGGAAGGGAAAGAAGGAGAGAGAGGGAGAGAGAGATCAACTAACCATGGCATCTACTGCTAGAATTGTAGTTCTTGCCCACAGCTTTCCCTGCACCCTACCTCCACCTTCACCGGATGTGGCTATTTGACTAGATCTGGTCCGTGCCTTGTTTGTGGAAGCGAGGTGTCATTTCTGCTCTGGGAAATTAACTGCGAGAGGAGGCCCCTCAGAAACTTCTTTCACCTGCTACTATAACCAGCAATGCTCCTGATAGAAGCTGCTCAGTCCCCTTGGTTCCCAGGACGAGGATGACATGCTACAGAGCTTCCAGCCTAATATGGTTGACACAGTGGGAGCAAGCACTAAACCTTTGGTGTCTTCAGCGACTGAGATTACGAGGTTGTTTGTTGCCACAGCACGATCTTGCATATTCTCCCTGTTCCTCTGCCTGTTACCTAGTAGGTTCTCTATGATCTAACCTCCAACTGGCTCTCTGACCTCTTCCCCCATCTCTTTTCCTCTTTTTTACTCTCTTCTGCTATACTTTCTGTCCTAGAACATACCAGCTGTATTCCCACGTCAGGGACTTTGATCTGTATAAAATGCTTTATGGCTACATCTTTCTATGCCCCCTCATGTTATCTAGATCTATGCTCAAATCTCCTTCTTAGGGCAGATGTTTCTGAATGTATGTCTAAAATAGTGCCCCTTATTCCTCTCTCTAATCTTACCCATTTTTATTTTTTTCTGTACCTTTTATTTTTTTCAGTTTCTCTTGATTGTTTCACTTTCTGTCTCTATAGCTAAAATGTAATCTCCTTAAGATTTAGTTCACCGATATTTTCCCAGTACCTTGAGCAGTACCTCGAGTAGAGTAGATGATTACTAAACATTTATATTTGTTAAATGAATGAATTCATCAGTTTTCTTATCTGAAAATATGCATTAGCAGGACCCTCAGCCTACCCCATAAGAATATGTTTTACTTTTAGAAGTATCCTATACAATAAAAGGCTAATAAGCAAATCGACCAAATGGCAGAACAACTGGTTGCTATGATGCGCACTGACTACCAGGGGGCAGATGCTCACTGTAGGAGCTAATCCCTGGTGGTCAGTGTGCTCCCATAGGGGGAGGAGCGCTGCTCAGCCAGAACCCAGGCTCACTTTGGCGAGTGCAGCAACAGTGTCAGGAGCCTCTCCCACCTCTACAGCAGCACTCATGACCCCTCAGGGGCTGTCTGACTGCCAGCTTCAGACAGTTGAACATCCCCTGAGGGGTCCCAGACTGTGAGAGGGTGCAGGCCTAGCTGAGGAACACCCCTCCACGCCCAGTGCACGAATGTCATGCAAAGGGCCTCTAGTACAGTATAATGTGTTTTATTTTCTCACCACAAGGACAGGTTAGTTCACTTAATTGCTTCTGTCTGAGTAGTCAAGAGGAAACATCCTAATAGTAAATGATGAATTTGGGTCCAGTGGGTTTACATTCTTGGTTCCTTAGGTAGTTTACAGCCTCAGTCTTTGTTTTCATGTTGAAATGACTTCAGAAGGAACTATGAGAATCAGCATGCACTGGAAGGCTGCATGAGAAGTTGAAATCCTTCATTTTTCTCAAAGGAGGAACTGTTTGTCATTTACCAGCAGTTTTGCTTTGTCATACAAAGTTTATTGATTCTTTTATAGCAGCCTTGTTTGAAAGTTAATTTGGAATTTAAACAAGGATCTCTTTGAGAAATGGTGAACATTTAATTTTTTATGTGAAGCCTTCTGAATGTTTAGTAATAGGGTATGAGTCGCATAGAAGCTTCATTTCCCACTCTGACTTCTACACAATACAGTTTTCCCTGTACAAGACAGCACATCTCAGTCAATTCTGGAAATATAAATTTATAATTTCCCCCTTCTTAGAGTTGGCCATACAATACAATTACCATAAGAAGATTGCTTTAAACATGCAATTATAAATATGGCATGATTCTATAAATTATCTGTAATTTATTTATAAATCTTCTGCAATGGCTAATGTTTAACACATGCACATATTTTTTTATATTTCCTTTCCTTTCAGTTCTGTAATATCATTAGATAAATATACTTAATGAGGGTTTATTATGGAAATAAAAATAATCTAAGCAGTATTGTATGACCTACTGTATTATGAAAGAGTTATTTTAAAAGCCTATTAAAAGTCCTTGCTTGGGCTTGTGAAATGATAACCTAGAAGAAAATTCCTATTCTGATTATTCAATCAAATATATTCTCTGTATTTTTTAATCATATCAGCTCTTTTCTCGTTCAGTTACTTCTTGTCTATAAGTCACAGTCAGATAAAACTGTAAGTCAAAAGAATAATTTCTTCTTCATGACACTGCCAGAGGTATGAAAAAAAAAAGACTAGATTGTGAGTCAACTTTTTCATGCAGTAGAAAAGCAGAAGAAAAATATATTCCTTCCATAAAAGACAGCCCTAAGATCTAAGCATGAATCAGTATTTTTTTTAAAAAAGAAATGTATTAAGAACATTTTGAAGTTGTGCATATCGAAGGCAAATTAGATGTGGTATTATAATAAGAGACATGTATTTTAACCTTACTGACAATGAGGTGCCTCAGTTTTGACTTGTAAAATGGGATTCCTCCAATAAATGAGACAGAAGACCATTGATGACATTTTTGCATCGAAGAGAGGGCTGGCATGTCCAGTCCCAATCTGTTTGACATAATTCACCCACCATACTGTGTTTTTCAACTAAAACAAACAGACATCAATCAAACCAAGCCCCACCATGTGAGTTCTAAGATCCTAGCCTCATCATCTCTGTATCCTTAAGTGCATGCTTCATCTACCAGCTGCTAATTAAGCTGCTGTATACAAAATGATGTACAAGTGACCTACCACAGAAAGGCCTCGAAAAAAACATGTCTACTGTTCTGTAGAAACCACACCACGTGTACTTTCCTATATATACACATAGAGATGATCGCAGACAAAGAAGGAACGGGCAATGTTAGGAATACTTCAGCTTTATAATATGAACAATATTTATATGTGACTAATCCACAGGGCATTAGACATCCCACAGTGACAGCATCTGGATAGGTGATTTTGTTTTCTTCATGACTTTTCAGATAATCTTTTAAGGACAACCTAGAGAAAAAAAAAGTGATTTTCAAAACACCTTCTTTTCCCTTTTTTTTTTTTTTAAAAAAAGCAAAGGTTGCCATTACCTACCCTGAAATAAAATCTTACTCATTTTGAACAACCCCAACATACAGAAGGTATAAAAGTACGGGTAGAAGATCCACTCTGCTGTTTTCTCCTTAACTCAATGCATATGGTAGCCCCCATGGTAATGCCCAAGGTCATTACAGAGAATGCTAGGGCTCCTAGTTAGAGAAACAGCAACTCAAGCTCTATTAAAAATGACTCATTTTTAATGGTACCTGACAATGTACCTGACTATGTTGATATATCAATGTTGCATTCACTAAATAGATAAGGATATAAAATGTATATGTGCTGTTTAGAATATATGTTTAATATTAATATACACATGGCCAGGTCTATACACATAGACCACTCTTAAACCAGTTGAAAAAGGAAAGTAAAAAAAGATAAAAACCCTAATTTGGTTCCTTATTGTGATTGTGGGAAACAGGGGGTGACATATTTTTCCTCTATTGGACATGTTTTCAGAATCAGGCATGGGGATGTACATGCACACCCTGCATCATTTATATAACAGTGCTACCAATAACAAGGATGATGCTCATTAGCAAACAGTGCTTTTCTGAAGGGAATGCCAGGCATGGCTGCAATGAAAGTCTTTTTTAGACAGAAGAGACAAACCTGGAAATAGGAATCTATATTTTGGCCCTGTGACTGTCTAGTGCAGTGTCCACATCTTTAAGGAGAGGGAGAGGGAGAGAGAGAGAGAGAGAGAGAGAGAGAGAGAGAGAGAGAGAGAGAGGGAGGGAGAGAGAGAGAGAAGAGGAGAGGAGGGAGAATATGATGCTTTGTATAATACCTTATAAGCACCACAAAGAAATATGATGTTCGCCTTAATCCGGCACAGCTATGCTATTGTCATTTAGTTTCTGAAAAATATCTGTCCAATCTGAAGAACTTCCCTCACTAACTGGGGCCACATGTAATAGGGGAGGAGGGAACCTAGGAAAAACAGTTCTTTTTAGAAAAAAAAAATGATCTCTACCACTAAGTTTGGACAAGTAATTGCCAAGAAGGAAAGATAGCTTTTCCTAAGGAATTAAAACTTAGTCTTCAAGTTGCCCTCCAAAATTTTCCTCAGTCCCCATCTTACCCCATTTTTCTCATCTGCACGCCTGCTGTTGTTGTGCTGGTGGTTGTTTTTCTTAAGGATAATTTTTGCTTCTACAGACTGAGAAGGAATAATCAGGTGCTTGAGTAGTGGTGTCTCTGTTCATCTCCCCACACGTGACTGCTTTCTGTCTGGTGCTTTGTCAGGGTGCTTCCAGAGCAGACTTCCTGGGCTTCCTTTGTTATCCTCGCCTGATAAATAAACAGCACAAAATTACCGAACTTATTATGGTAATTGAGAGAGGGAGATGGAATGCGGAGCCTGCCCCCCTACCTATTACACTGTCCTTACAAAAGTTGGCGAAACCGCAGAGGCTAGTGCCACACCAGCCCCTTCCCTGTGCCCCCCTTTCTTCCCACAGCCCCCAAGCCTCCACGATGATTGCTTTCTGTCCATCTTGAGCTGGGTGTCAGTTCATTTAGATTTACATCAAGTAGTAAATTAAAATAATCACTCAGCAAACACTCTGAGCTCAGTTTTCCCTTTCAGTCAGGAGTTGCGCGAGCTGCTTGAAGCATTCAAGCAGAAAATATTGCTGTCTAGATATTTGTCCTCTGGGTGATAAAGGAGGCATTGTCTTGGGACCCACTCAGGCCTAGGAGCCGATCGTCGCTGTGCATCACAGCTGTGAAGTGCGCTTTGTTATGTGTCTGAGGACTCGGGTTCAGGACCTTGTTTTTCTTGAAATACCAGACTGATCAGAGCTGCATATGTTCAGGGGAAAGCAGGGGTCGGTGGTTCTCTGTCCACATTTTCACTAGATTATTCTTGGACAGAACTCTGGGAAAATACCCTGCAGCCTAAACCATCCCGAGAGTCTTGCTTTGTTTTAGTGCATTTTCTTTCTTTCTCTTCCTTGCATCTTTCTTTCTTTTTCTTTCTTTCTTTTTTTTTTTCCTCCTTCAGTGTCTGCCTTGTGACAGTCTTGGAAAATGCTGGAGTTTAGCTGCATGAGTCAGAAACAAAGGCTGGCGGCACAGCTTTGAACCCGCTGCCATAATGTACCAAGTTATAAACCTGTTTCTTTGTGTTCTCATTACAGTACATCTCTCTGCCCATTTAGAAATCAGAATGCAGAGTTCAATCACCTGGGATGAAATATAGACTGGGCTAAAGAGGCTTTTCACCATTTGTAAATGATCAGTGGAATCTTGAAACAAAACCAGGAGTTGATGGGGTAAACAAATCAGGATTTTTGCTCTGAATGAGTTATTTTTTTTTAAGATGAAAATTATCATTTGTACATCTCTAAGCCATTACATTTTTATTTCAGCTTTTTTTTTGTAGCTATGTTACTGCTAGGAGTGCTTGAGGAATGAAATATTTGTCACTCTAAGTAGTGAAAGAAAAATATCAGATGATAAAGAGCATGGTGGTAGGCATCTGAATGAAAATTGGAATATTTAGTCAGTTATCTGAATTTTTACAACTAGTTCCACATGCTTGGCTAATTGACTGCTGTTATCGATTGTTTTGGCCAGATATTTGGCATTGTGTTGCATTTGTGTTAAAGTCAAGGTATCTATAGGGAATGTGATATTTTATATATTCCTTATCTCTGTGTTGTGGCTAAATATATATTTCTTCAATTATAAGAAAGTCTATTCATACACAGAAATAGAAGTACTGTAATATGCAAAAAAATGCTATGAGAGAAATTGGATGAACACATGTATTTGCACACACATACATATGGAAACATGCATGACTTCCTCATAAATGAGTGATTTCAGATTCTTGAATTTAAATGCATTACCTTTTGGGGTGTTCTCACTCAGTGGTGAATGGAGCTGTGGCTCTCTGTCCCTGTGACCTCACCACAACCATTGCAAAGCTCATCCTTTGGACCCCAGGAGTCTTCCCAGTGAGGCTGCATCTATAAGAACTAGAGTTTCCATTGCACAGGCAATACCAAGCCCTTAGATTATGCCACAGCCTGTGAAAATAAATGGAAAGAATCACCAGACCAGAAAGGAAAGTCATACATTATTTCCAGTCTTATATGATGGTTTGTAATCTTTTGTGTCTAGTAAGTACCAATTTAACTCAGAAATATAGATTGAAGGAACCAAACCAGAATTTTGATTATTAGGTGCTTGGGGTCCAGAGTCAGGGAGCCTTAACCTTGAACAAGTTGCATAACCATTCCGGGGTCTTAATTTCTTCATTTGTACAATGGGAATGTTATCGATATGTACCACATGTGGTTGTTAAAACTATTTAATGAATAATGTATAGTAAATACTTAGAATGGTGTCTAGCACATAGATAATATTCAACAAATATTTTATTAATTATGCAATGATAATAATCCTCACAAGTATAAAGGCCATTCTAAAGCCAGGGAATACAAATTGGTTGGGGCAGATCTGTCCTAATTTTATAAGGTAAATGCATACATCACAATCAGGTTGTTCTGAATTAGGTTTAGCTATTAAAACTATGTGCCTGGGAAAATCACTTAACTTCTCTAAATTATATTCTCTGCAAAATACGGTAGGTAATAACTCTCACATAGAGTTGTTCTGAATGTGAAAATAGATATTTCATATAAGTTGCTTAGCATAATACATGACCAAAAGAGCTGTCCCCAAAGTATTCAAGATCCCAAGCCCCCTCCAAAAATAATCTCTTCCTTTGTAACCATTTAAATCTTCACTAATAATACATAAACATGCAAATTAACCATCACTCTGCTATGCCAAGCCACACCCACCAACCAATCAGAGCAAATATGCAAATAAACCCATCAAAGATGGTGAGTAAATTTGCATATGCAGGCAGGGCTGGCAATGCCATGGCCCGCCCCTGGGGGTCCAGGTCCATGGAGCGGGGGATGTGTGGCAGGCAGCACCAGACACCACTGGCAAGGTACCAGTCCTTCAAGGCCCTGGGAAGCAGAGTGGACAGCGCCAGATGCCACCCACGGGGTCTGGGTCCATTGCAGGCCCTGGGAGGGGCATCAACCTGCCTAGCCATGCTTGCAGGGCCCTGGAGAGGAGAGGCTAGGTCTGCTTAGCCACTGCTGTGGGGCCCCAGGAACATTGCAGCCCAGGGGAGGCATGGCCAGTCTGTTTGGCCACTCCAGTGGGGCCCTGGGAACATCACAGGCATGGGGTTGATGAGACCCAGAGAGGGCCTCTGGCCACAGATTCACAGCTTCGCGGAGACAGACTCTACCAGGCCACCCAGTAGCCATGTAGCTGGGTCACAGGGTGCCCATTCAAGATGTGACACATAGAGGAAGTGCAGGAGGAAATCCAGAGAATGGGATGTGGGAGTTCAAGACTCACTTTCTTTGGGCTTTGTCCTTCTTGGTCTTGTTTTATGTTTTTTTTTTTTGTTTGTTAGTTTTTTTCAGTCCTGGAGCCCAAGCACTGCAGGAGAGAGGGATGGATGAAGGCCAAATGTGGAAGAAGCAGCACGAAGCCCAACTGTGGGGCTGCCTGAAGGGTGGCTCCAGGGCAAGTGCCACAGCTTTGGCAAAGCAGCTGGCCAGGAGGCAGGTGTTCCAAGGGGCGCTGAGCAGCGCCTCACTATCCCTCTATGAGGACACCCCACACAGGCGCTGCCTTCACCAGCAGGCTCTAGGTGACATCTGCAAATGCTACTGCAACCTCTAGCATTCTGGGCAAATAACTGACTCTGTGTCCCTCTGGGTACCAGGCTTGCTAGGAGTGTGCTGTCACCAATGCCGTAGATCAAAGGCAAAAACCTGGCTAGTGAGGGGGCTCAGGCTGGGGTAGGGGACTGGCAGGCAGGGATATGCCTCGCCTGCAGAGAGAGAGGTTCTGCAGTGGGTGGGCCCAGCCAGGGATCAAGGGGCATGGAAGGATGCCGGGGAGGAGGGGCAAGGTCCCACAGCCCTGAGTGGGGCTTGAGGGGTGGTGCCACTTTAGTGGAGGGGTGCCACACTGCAGAGTACTGGACTGACTGATGTCATTCAGAGAAGTTCCCAGTGCTAACCGGCGTGTCCCAGTGCCTTCACTGAGCTTTGGTGGCCACTTGAGATACTATATAAGGAAAATGAGGAAAGAAGTGAGAAAGAAAAGAAAAGGCAAACAACACAAAAGAAAGACTGGAAGGAACCTGTAAACCCATTGTCACTTAAATAGGGAATATAGTGAATAGTGTTGTAATGATGGTATGATGCCAGGTGGGTACTGAAAATATCAGGGAACACTTTGTAAAGTATATGATCTCTAACCACTATTCTGTAACTAATATAAAACCTGAAACCAATACAAAATAATATTGAATGTAAAGAAATGAAAATTGGAGTAAAATTTTTATAAATTTCAAAGTTTAAATAAAAGCTATAAAGGAAGGAAGGGGGGATAAAAACAGCATTTTTCATTTTACCACTTTATTGTCTTTTCGGTACATGAAAAAGACAGTTGTCTTTATATGGTGCTTTTATACTTTTCTAACTCATTATCTCATTTTAATTTCAGGGCAACTTAAAGACAAGATAATTATTTTCTCCACTATTCAAAGAAAGGAAATCTTGGTGTCTGGTCCCAATGATTCAATCATGAAGCCCTTATTGTTAGTAAAATTTTCTGTGAAGGGTCATAGCTATACTAATAAAATCCTTGGGGGTGATCAGGCCAGCAGGGGAGGGTAGTTGGGGGTAATCAGGTCACAGAAGAGCAGTTAGGTATCAATCAGGCCAGCAAGGAAGCAGTTAGGGAGCAATCAGGCAGGCAGGCAAGCGGTTAGGAGCCAGCGGTCCCATATTGTAAGAAGGATGTCTGACTGGGTTGGGCCTAAACCTGCAGTCGGACATGCCTCTAGGGGTCCCAGATTGGAGAGGGTGCAGGCTGGGCTGAGGGACACCCTACCTAGTGCACAAATTTTGTGCACCAGGCCTCTAGTAGTATTATAAAATTCAAAGGCCAAGGATTGAAATTTTAGAAAAAAGAGTAGAGAAGGAGGACGTAGGCATATTTGTGTGTGTGTGTGTATAATCAAAGTAAAATGTTTCAGTGTCCAGGCACCATTTCTTCCTGTTCATGTACAAGAAACTTTTCTTCATGTTTTTTTCTTTTATTTTTTAACTAGTAGCCCTGTGCACAAATCCACTCACCAGTAGCTGTCCGTGGGACCTGGCTTCCCTGTGCCCACTGTCTAGAGGCTGTCCACAGCCCAGAGGCCCATCTACAGGTGGGCACAGAACACTTACTTCATCACTGGGGCAACAATGCAAGCATTCCACGCCCTGAACTGGCCAGAGGCCCATCCGAGGCTGGGGTGAAATGCTTGCCTCATTGCCACGTCAATAAAGCAAGCATTCCACCAGGCTGCACACGCTGCCCGTTCTTAGCGGCTGCCCACCCCAGTGAGGCTGAGAGGACTGGGCACCACTATCTTGTGTCTATGGGTGCCACCATCTTTGTGAAAGAGTGACAGTTAATTTGCATATTACCTTTTTATTAGATAGGATTCTAAGATTTACTATTTCTGACTAAAACTAACTTCTACCAGGAGAAAAGTTAGTAATGCTGTCATTACTTACAATGCCATGACTCTTTGGAACCTGTATATATGGAAGCAATGTATACCTCTTGCTTTTGCAGTTTTATAGAGTGAGAACTTATTTAAGAACATGTAGGTAGGGGCTACTACTATATTTACATGGGCATCAGAGGCAGAAGATAGTACAAGCAGGTTTGCTAAGCTACTCTATGGGGAAAAACAAACTAGCAGAAGCTAAAGTATAAGATATAAACTCTCCAGAGAGTACCTCCCTCTGGATCTGAGAAATGGAGCTGGAAACCTCTGCCAATAGGACTGTCTCATTCTTTGATTGAAATATTGGCTCAGCCTCCCATCCAAATCCAGCTTCAGGCTTTAGCATTGATTATGGTAATTGATATTGTAATTCTCCATTTTGCAGTGGAGTGCCCGCCTGCCTTGAAGTCCACACAATGCTTATTGCTGCTCCACTGGAAAGCCAATACTAATGAAGGCCAATGACTTTCTGGTTGGAGGGTGGGAGAGAGTTAGAAGATAGTGTCATGTGTCCATCACAACAGAACTTTGAAGCAGGTGGAAGCAGATGGATGTGGGTGCAGTCCGTAACCAAGTTTCTTGTGTTATGTATGCAGTCCCCCTTGGCTCTGAAACACACCATACACACATTACCCCATGAAGGCTAGGAGTCCACAGACCTGGGTCATCCCTGGCTTTTCCATCTAAGATCTTACTCTTTTTCTCTCAGTCTCATTTATCTTCTTTTTTCCCCCAAAGCAACAGTGTTTTAATCTGACTAATTGATTTCTGTTGAAATTTTAGTGCAATGTAATGTCTTAGTGTTTCATCTGCTCCAGGTAATATGCACCTTAATGGAAGATTTTTGCAGAGTCAGGGTCTTAAACTAAAAGGGTAACTTTAAGGATGGAATTTCCAATAAGAACATATATTTTATTTAGATGGAGAGAAACTAATTAACCAGGACAAGCAAAAGAAGAGGAAGGTTTAAGGAACAGTCTTTTTTAAGGTAAAAAAATTTAGCTATGAACTCCAGATATTGATGCAGGCAGTAATAATACCATTAGGACATTTAAATGATATCCTATACAATAAAATCCTAATATGCTAAGCACCCAGTTGATCAGTTGGCTATTCAACTAATCAAAGTGTAATATGCGAATGATATGCTAAGGATGCTTAACCACTTGCTATGACATGCACTCTCAGATAAGAACTGAGAAGGGCCAGACACGCCCTGGAGCCCTCCCATGGTCCCTCCCCACTGGCCAACCTCCTGCATCCCTTCCTGGCCCAGATTGTACACCAGAGAGGTCCCTTAGCCTGGCCTACACCCTTTTGCAATTTGGGACCCTTCAGTGGATGTTGGAGAGCTGGTTTCACAGGTTGAGGGACCCACTGGTGCATGAATTTGTGCACTGGGCCACTAGTAATATAATAAAGCTCCAGATGTAGGACTTGAAATGCAATGAATACCAATGTTTTATTTGTATTCTCACCTCCGTATCTGTGGATGTGGGTTGCCCTATGATCCTTAGATGTGTATTTCCTCCTGATTATTCAGCTAATAATTCTATTTAATTCCAAAGATATAGGATGTAAAGAAGGAACTGAGTGTCAAACCTTAGAGCTGGGGATTTTACATATATTGTCTCATTTCAACATTTGCAACTACTTCTATGTAGACTAGACTAGTAGATTAGACCTACAAAGTTAACTGTACTTATTGTGGTGATCATTTTACAATCCCTAACAATATTAAATCATTATGATGCACACCTGAAACTAATGTAATGTTATATGTCAATTATACCTCAATAAAAAGAAGGTATAAAAATACAGTAGAAACAGAGCTACATGTATAATTAAGGTGAAGATTTTCTATCAATCATTTTTGGAGGAATGCCATGCTGTTCTTAATGATAAGACATAACTTAATATAAACACAAGAAGCATAACTTGACTTAATGTTTTATATCCAAAGATTTTTTATTTTATTTTATTGATTTTTTACAGAGAGAAAGGGAGAGGGATAGAGAGTTAGAAACATGGATGAGAGAGAGACATTGATCAGCCACCTCCTGCACGCCCTCTACAGGGGATGTGCCCACAACCAGGATACATGCCCTTGACCGGAATCGAACCTGGGAACTTTCAGTCCACAGGCTGACGCTCTCTCCACTGAGCCAAACCTGTTTCAGCATATATCCAAAGAATTTTTAAAATGAGTTTTGCACCAGATTGGCACCCCTGTTTTTCCAAGACCTCCTAATATCTTATATTCTGCTTCAAATAAATACACTATGAATAAAATGCTAACATTTTAGAGCATAGATATCATGATATTGCTGTGATTGCTCAGGTGCCTTTTTCCCTCTTTAACTTTGTTTATCAGGGGTATTCTGAATAGTGAGGGTTGTCAAAAACTTTGTGCTGGTGGAATAAAGCTAAGCTCCCGGGATTTCCTATTCAAAACTGACTCAGAGTGTCTATATATGCTATGCACTAGAAATGCTGTCAACAGTGTTCTGGCCGTTTGTAGCTACTCAAGTCACTAACCATACCAATGAATAAGTTTGTGAACCTCCTTTTCAGAGGTTCTGTCTTTGATATTTCAGAACCATTCAATTATAATTCTGATGCTTTCTTTTATGTGGCAGTCATGGGTTGTCAGCAAGGATAGAATTAAGAGAGGCATGTGAAGTGTGCTATGGAGCCTCATCCCTAAAGATCTCTCTTTCTTTTGTTCATGGTGACAAATGACAGCCTTAGAAGATCTTTGTCCTGATTCTTCACTGTCCCTATGCAGGTAAAAACTTTCATTGAAGTCAAGCAAGCTTCGCTGCAGTTAATGGGACATAATGCCCACGAAGGAAAGGGGAACTGGGGAATTAATTTTCATTAACCAAACATAAACAAGCATGTGTCTACAAGGAGTGACAGGGAAGCCAATGTTTGTAACTCCAACTTAGCTTTGGGGGTCTGTTTGGCAATTTTGTAAAGAATCAGATAGAACTATTTCAATCCAGAAACGTAAGAATGTACATAAGGAAACCATTTTTTTCTCCATAGGTGTGTCTCCAAGATATATCCTCAAAACATTAATTCAACAAAAAGTTACTAAAATATTACTACATGCTAAATATTCTCCAGGCTATGGAACCAAAAGATGAATATAAGGAGGTGGCCATGTGGAGCTCACAGTCAGGCTGTTGGAAATAGCTCAGTAAACAATTTTGGTACAAGTCATTTATTTATGTCTCTATCATTCATTCATTCAAGAAGTAGTTAGTAAATACTTCTAAAGTATGTGTTTCTCTGCAGTGTTCCAATAACAGGAATGTACAAAGTACCATAGGAATCCAGTGGAATAAGAATTTGGAAGGGTGAGTTATAATCATAGATGTCTTCTCAGAGATAATGTTACTTGAGCTCAGCTTCACAAGAATAATGTTTGGTTAAACAAAGGAAAAATAGAAAGATGTAGGGCATAGAAATGCTACATGGAGGAGTATGGATGCATAGGAACTCAGGGCATGTTCAGAAAAAATATGAGCTTCTCTAGTACTCAAGTGAAAGGATAAGCAAACTCAGCCTACAGACAAATCCAGATTACTATCTATTTTTGTATAGGCCACCAACTAAGAATGCTTTTACAAATTTTTATTGGCTAAAAAACATCACATGACTACTATTTCATGACACGTGAAAGATGTGAATTTCAAATTTCAGTTTCCATGAATAGTTTTACTGGAACAGCTGCACCCATTCATTTTCATATTGCCTAAGGTTCCCTTTTCACTACACAGCAGAGCTGAATGGTAGCTGCAGAGGCTGTATAGCTCACACAGCCTAGAATATTTAGTGTCTGGCCCTTTACAGAAAAAGTCTATGGGTACCTACTCTAATGTATAAGATGCTGGTAGATTGAGACCAAATTGTGAAGCACCTTAAATGTTGTTCAAGTGAATTTTAACTTCATCTTATGGGAACTGGTGAATACAAGTTTAATGGTTAATCTTTATGGTATAAAAACAACTTTTTTGGTGAATTTAGCATTCATTAAGTTAATGAAATCTTCCATTCAAACATAAGTGCCTCATGACTATAAAACCATGATAAGGATACCTAACACATCTCTACAGTTCCTAAAGATAATTAAGATGTAGTTCAGAGGTGTCTCAAGGCCTAAAGGTCAAAAAGAACATAATGAGTTTTATGTTTAGAAAGTCCCCAAACTGACTATTTTGCAGAAACAGTTTCCTGAAGAGGGAAGTCCAACATTACTTTATGGCATAATGACTAAAGGCTGAAAAAGAATTGTCACTTGATTTAAGCCATTGTTTCCAGTCTGTTTGAATAAGAAGAATACTTGTTTAATGCTACAAAAAGCCACAGGCCATTTTGCATGACAACAGTTGTACACATACTAGAAAATGCATAATGAAATCGTACATTTTAAATTAATTTAAATTTAAGCTGCATTTGTAGACACAAAAGTAGTAGTACAAATTTATGTCAACCTTATCCAATTTTGTGAATACTATTTAGGGGAGTTGATTTCAGGGACCTCAAAAAACTGTGGAGAGCAACATGTTCATGATAAAAAGGCAAGTTGTTGACTAATGTATATACCAAAAAACAATTCTGGCTGAATTGCTTAATAAATTACCTGATTTTAATTTTGCTTTTGTGTGTTTTCTATAACCTTTGAAATTTAAAAATGCCAAAGTAAAACAAGTTTGGTTAAAAAGCCATCAAAAACAAATGATTTGGTTAACCATGTGCTATGTAACTTCTAAAACTGATTGGTTTCTTCTAACAACTAATTCCATCAACAGTTAATTGATTTGTGTTTGGATAAACAAAAACAGGTCAGGCTAAAAATTCATCCACACTATACTGTCTAGTTAGATTCTAGTCCTAAACTCTTCACTTACTTTCTACCCAGATAAATTATACAACCGGCTCATAGGTCACTTGCAGAATAAGTTCAACAATAGGACTATTTTGCAATGAAATAAAAAGTAGATAGCTTGTTCCTAATAGTTAGGAAGTTCTTGGAAAATAAAACATGACTGACAAATTGCTGATATCTTCAAAGCTAATCATGCCACAGGAGCACTCAAATACAGAATTAAAAAACAAGCACTGAAAATATAATACCTTGGCTTTCTCTTTAGAAAATTCAGCTGAATCCAGTTTAAAACTGCATTCAGTGAATCCTCTAGCATTCTGACTGTGGGGTGATCTGGAGGTCAGCTTTGAGGTCATGAGTAGGGCAATGTGATGAAACTTCCATTTCATTGTCAACCATGCATTTGAATGAAGTTATATATATATATAGCAGAGTATGAACCAAAGGCCAGTAGGAATACCCTCAGTTGTCAATTACTGCATGCTTTATGTCTTGAGTCATTGGTCCTAGAACCTGAAGAACTCTTTCTGTCTGTTTGTTAACAACTGACCCCAAATCCTTATTTTAATCTCAGAATACACAGTAAACTTCAAAGATACTATTTCTGTTATAGTTACCATTACTCCTAGTGCCCTATTTGCATATTGCTTTTAACATTTTTATTATAACCACGACTAATCTCATCTGATTTTCCACAATAATCTTATATTGGTGTTTCCATTTGACACATGAAAAACATACTTGGTAATTTATTTTAAAGTCTGGAAATCACACATTGCCTCTATCTCAATACAGAAAATTTTAAAAGTTTAAGAAAACTGAACAATTCTTAATTATATCCCTTAATTATAACTGTACATCCTACAGCCAAATAAAAGAGATTTGGTCAGGCCATGCCCCTATATGATTACCTTACTCCTAACTCAACATTAAGGCAAACAAACTGATAACAGTTTGTTTGGTTAATAGGTAATTTAGCCCAGAATAATTAATATAGTTTGTAGCTAGTAAGATGAATTACAGATAATATAGGATTAGGAAACTGAATCAACACATCATCAACTTAGACATTCAACAAATATCCATTAGGGACTTTTTTAAGGACAAGGTATTATGCTAGGCACTGAAAGATTGATAATAAATAAGATAGTGCTTTTATCTTCAAGATGTTTTACAAATCCATTGAAAGAAATGTATTAATTTATTGAAGCTCATATATGTAGAACCTTTTCACTGAGATGTCAATCTAATCTAAACGTTTTCAGAAAAAAGTAAAAAGACTACTACAATCAAAGCTAAACTGAATCTATATAACAACTGTGATAAATATGTGATTATAATATTCTCTGAATTAAACCTTAACTGAAACTTTACATGCCTACAAAAGATCCAAGATTTGATCATAAAAAGACTCATGGACTTCTATCCCCTCAAAAGAGTTCTAAGCATCTTTGCATAAAAATTCAATTCAGGCCCAAACCAGTTTGGCTCAGTGGATAGAGTGTTGGCCTGCAGACTGAGGGGTCCTGGTTCCATTACGGGCAAAGGCATGTGCCTTGGTTGTGGGCACATCCCCAGTAGGAGGTGTACAGGGGGCAGCTGATCAATGTTTCTCTCTCATCCATGTTTCTAATTCTCTGTCCCTCTCCCTTCCTCTCTGTAAAAAATTAATAAAAATACATTTTTTTTTAAATTCAACTCAGTACTGCATGGTGAATGAGAACTAGTTTTTCCAATCAGAATACCTCGATCTAATCCTGGTTTTGTCATGAACTACTGTGATCTGTGATCCTGGACAAATTACTTAACCTCATTTTTAAAATGATGGTTGAATTGGGGTAGATCATAAACTAAAAATTTGATTAATTTAAAAGTGTGTTGAATTCTGAACAATATTGTAAGATCTATGCACGCACTAGTCCCACCCATTAAATAATGACTCCACTATTCACTTTCCACTATAGAAGGCAAACAATGTAACACTTTAGAACTATGGTATGAGTTCCTTAGATTTGATGAGTGTTCTCTTATACTTCAGTAATAAATGATGCTAGAAATGGTGGAAAGTATAGCAGAGTGGAGGAGAGTGGAGAAATGAAGAAACCCATAGAAGAGTTTTATTTTTCAACTCAAATGAGAACATTTTAGCCATTCTGTAGGGCCTTTTACATTAAACTTCTCAACTCAGAGTAACAGATGCATACGCACTTGTGGAAAATTTCTTTTTAAAGCGAGATCAACTTTTTAATAATTGAAACCATAATCTTAATGAATATTTACTAAAGAATCATAAAGCATTGCATTGCTTCCTAAAAAGACTAAGAAGGATTTTCTGCTTTGCTGGAACACCAGCAAACACTCTAACCCTTGGAGCTCCAAGGAGTCTTTATCTCAATTGCTTTTAAACAGCATTAGGAATGCCCATCTGGAGGAATCAAGGTGAAGGATCTTGTGTGGATTGACTGTTGAGGCTCCATCTGATAATTCCTACTGTGATGCACTTCAATACCAGCCCACAAGAAGCTGGGATTGGGTTTAGAGCCAATGTAAACTCTAAATGGAATTTTACTGTGAAACAAAACACCTGTCTTTCATTCCAAGATAAATTGACAAGCAATAATTTAGTTGTCTAAACTGAGAGCTTTCAGGATTCTAAACTGCATAATGTCAAAAGACAATGTATAAAGTTGCATTTGGAAGGTTCAAAGGTAGAATGCCATGTGGGCAAACATATTAAATGACTGGTCTTTCCCTCTCTATCTCTGGTTCTTTTTTCTGTTCTCTCTCTCTTCCTTTGCTACCTTTGCTTTATGTCCAGGGATGAGCGAAGAAAGGTGGGGTAGGGTGGAGGAGACTGTAACTAACTTAGAAATTGGAGTGATATACACGGGAAATCCTAAAATCTAAAAAAAAAAAAAAAAACATTTTCCACTCTTGTGCTTTCCACTAGGTGAATATTCCTTGAGATCAGCTGGACTAATAAGAGATTAAATGGAAGAAAAAATTATGCATATACATATACGGGTGAAATTACTACATTCCTACATCATCTTCCTACCTAAATGCAAAATAATGTAGCCTAGATTTTGTAGTAAGATTTTCCACACAAATTATTCTGATTTCTTTATTTTTCCACTATAGTTGTGACTGTTAAGACTTCAGTACCCAGAATCAGAACATCGAACTTCACTTGACTAAATCTCATACTTCTCGCTTAAAAAAATTGGGAATAAATAGTAAAATAACTGAAGCCTTTGTTTCCTACAAACTAAGACTACATATACACAGATTTTACTTTTTCTTTCTTTCTTTTTCCAGGTTTACTTGCCATCCCTTTTCTGTTCTCTTTTCTATAAAAGCAAATAAAGAAATCAGGGTAGATTAGCAAAATGAAACAGATGTTACAAAAGTAGGCAGTTAGTTGTCTGCCGAGATATCTGATTGGACTCTGCCAGCTGTCAATTAGCATCCCCATGTTTTGTTGATGAAGTAGTATTTATTTTTCTGGACTGCTATTGGCTGAGTTATTTAGTATAATGAATGCTAAACTGAGCTAGATTATTTTTAAAATCATAGCTTGGGGCTTAATAGTCCTTTAAATAAATTGTATAAACAAGATAGTTGTTAATTCTCAATCAATGTATCATTAATCATCACATAGTACTTAAAAAAAAAGGAACTGTCTTTAAAAAGCTCAATCCCGCAACCGGTTTGGCTCAATGGATAGAGCGTCAGCCTGCAGACTAAAAGGTCCTGGGTTCGAGTCCTGTTGGGGGCATGTACCTTGGTTGCGGGCACATCTCCAGTGTGGGGCGTGCAGGAGACACCTGACCAATGTTTCTCTCTCATGGATGTTTCTAACTCTCTATTCCTCTTCCTTCCTCTCTGTAAAAAATCAATAAAATATATATTAAAAAATAAATAAATAAATAAATAAATAAAAAGCTCAATAAACTTCCCTGGCCGGTTCGCTCAGTGGTTAGAGTATTGACCCTGGATTAAAGGGTCTCTGGTTTGATTCCTGGTCAAGGGCACATATCTTGGTTGTGAGTTCCCCAGCCCTGGTCTGGGCATGTATGGGAGGCAACCAATTTGTGTGTTTCTCTCACGTTGATGTTTATCTCTCTCTTTTCCCACCCTTCTTTCTCCCACTCTCTCTGGAAATCAATGGAAAAAAAAATCCTCAAGTGAAGATTTTTTTAAAAAAGCTCAATAAACTTATTAAAATTAACAAATTATCTATTCAGGGGCTATTTGCTCATTCAGAGTGTTAGATTTTAACATATACAGTGGTACCTCGAGATACGAGTGCCCTAACATATGAGATTTTTGAGATATTAGCTGTCGAGCGAGCGAGCGATTTTTGCTTTGAAATATGAGCAACATTTGAGATAGGAGTAATCGCGTGGATCGGCCGGCTGCACACGACCCACCAGTTTACCGTCTCATAGTTTCCCACACCTCAAGGTTACGGTACGAATTAAACTCGTATCTCAAGGTACCACTGTGTATGTATGTGTGTGTGTGTGTGTGTGTGTGTGTGTGTGTGTGTATATATATATACACACCTAAGTGACCTTTACAACCAGGGGGCAGATGCTCAACATAGGAGCTGCCCCCAGCCCACAGGCCCCAATTGCTGATGGGGCCTACCAGCCAATCTCCTGGTCCCTTCCCCTGGCTGGGCCCCTGGGCTGGGATAGGGAATGGGGGAGGTGGGTGACAATGGATATGGCCCCCCTTTCCCAGGGTGACCAAGGGCTGGCTCCCTCCTTGGAGCCAGCGAACAACTTCCCAGGTCCCTTTTCCTGCCTCTCCCCCTGCCGGCAGGCCCAATCAGTCCATGGCCTGCCCATCTTGGTGATGGTTGGCTCCTCCCCTTGGCTGGCAGGTCCTGATCACCAGATTGGAGCTGGGCCCTGGGCTGGGTCAGGGCACTAGGGTGGTTGGTGGTGGATGCAGGGGGCGAGGGAAAAAGGAGCGGGGGAGGCAGGGAGGAAGGAAACCTGATTGGCCCTAATTGCTACCCAGGCCTAGGGACCCCACCCATGCACAAATTTCATGCACCAGGCCACTAGTATAATTATATTTGAAGATACATATTTCTGCATATCTAATAATAGATATCACAGGCTGGGGAAGAAGTAGGTTTATAGTTGTGAGTATATCAAACAGTTTATGCTATATTATCATTTATTAATTATTGTATTATTTTCCATATGAATGACTGTAAACCTACTTTTGCCCAAGTCAATATATTAGTCCTCATAAGTTAATATGGCATCTATATTTATGAGTAGATACCATTGTTAGCCATTATATAGATGGAGCATAGCCTAGTGAGGTTAAGTAGTTTTCTGGTTACACAGCTATTGAGGGACAGGGCCAGCCATACTTTGAACCCATTTTCACATCTAGATTATAATCTTTTAATCTCAATGCCACACTGCTTCTCTAGGTGTGAGAATATAAAAGGCAGGATAAAATTTTGAAACATGTTCTTGATATATTGGATAACAGACAAGGTGTCAACAGTAATTATAAGCATTTAAAAAAATTGAATGACATGGAAAATGCTGGTAAGATAAACTGAGTTTAGGACTAAAAGCATTAGAAATGCTCCATAACTGAGTTTGGGACCAGTTAAGAGTGTCTAGAAGATATTCAGTAGGCAGTTGGGAATGTGAGACTAGCATTTTTACTTGCTATTTCATTGCCTTCTCTGGGGTGGGCATTTAGTAAATGCTTCTGTAATAAAGTAGGTTAATAAAGAAACCATATCTGACTATATATGTAAGTTTACTCTTTCCCCTACTTCCTACTTCCACTACTTCATTCAGATGGAAATATAATCAAACATAATATAACAAGGAGAGAGAGAATATAAAATATCTTAACTGGAGCATGCTTAATCTTATGAACATGTAGCTAATAGGTAGCAATGGCGAAATCCTTTATTTTCCACAGTTCATATTTGTACATTTTCAAATATGAACTCAAATTCAAATAGAAATCATAAATATTTTTACCTCTCTACTGGTATTTTTGTTATCTAACTCACAATTAGATCACCACATAGGTAGTTTTTCAAGTGCCTGTGTATTTCCCCCCTGGAAGCATTAACAGCAAGGGTCAACAGCTCTATGATGCCTTTGGAATAACAACCAAGTGACATTACCTGGCATAGTTGTTTCTGCTGCCACTCATGTGTTTGGGTACATGTGGCAGAGATGTCAGTGAGACAACCAAGCATTGTGCTCTTGAGCAGGAAAGTGTTTTCTTTCAGTGAGCTAATTTTTTGCAGGAATAGAGGCAAATCGAGAGGGAAATTGCTTGTTGCAGAAATGAGACAATTACCCAAGCCTCAAGGGTGACAACACAGTGAGAATCAATTACTACTGATAATAATAATAATAATAATAATAATCCAGTAATCCAACTGCTTTGTCCACATATTCATTTATTTCTATTATTTGTTATTCATGCACCACTTATGGATCATTTCCAATACCAGGTACTCTACCTATGCATGTTTGTTTCCACTGATGGACTAAAAACAACTTGAGGGCAGGGAATATTTCTTAGTCAATTTTATATCCCCAGGGTGGGGGCTAAATGTCTTTTTGAGCTGAAGCGAACTACACTAGACCTTGGGCAGAGAGGAATATGTAAAACAAACCTGGCCCATAGGATTCCTGTATTGTAGTGCATACACTCTACATATAGATGGTGTCTAGGTTAACAACCAGGAGGCTTTGATAGATTTGTTTTTCAAAGCTATCCACAGTTTATTCAGGTAATCAGCAAATAAATGAAATACTCAACCACTGGTCTGACAGTCATTTGATGGATCAGTTTTGAAAACACCGGATAACTCTGGAATGAGAAAAACCTGGATTCAAGACTTAGCTATGCCACTTTCCAGCTCAGAGAATTATTTTCTCTCACTTCTCAGGAAGCTCTGGAAAATGTTTTTTTTCTCTCCTTTTCCAAATATTTTGTTCTTCCTTTCCTCTTCTCCCAATAATTAGGCCTTGTTCTAAATATTTTGAATGAAAAGACCTTTTTAACTCCTCTTAGAAAAATAGGTTATCTTGCTTTTATGTTGGGGAACTCTGGAGGCAAGGCAATTTGGTGAAGGATTTGCCTAAGGAAAAATAGAGAATCAGGAGTGATCCCTTCAAATCTAAGACTTCCAAAGTAGAGGCAGAACCATTGTGTTTGCTGTCACTTGCCCTCCCACCTCTCATGCTCCCACCTCTCATGCCCCCACCTCAAGAGACTACACATTTTTTGAGGTTGGAGATGGCTATATGGATTGACTAAAGGATTGTAATGGAAGGGTGGCCTGATTGTTTATCTGTTACACATTTCTATAATGCTCCACATAAGCACCTGCCAAATTTACCATGAAGAAAGTTGTACAGTGGTACCTCGAGATACGAGTGCCCTAACATACGAGATTTTTGAGATATGAGCTGTCGAGTGAGCGATTTTTGCTTTGACATATGAGCAACATTTGAGATACGAGTAATCAAACGGATCGGCCAGCTGCACACAACCCACCAGTTTACCGCGACTCAAGGTTACGGAATGAATTAAACTCGTATCTCGAGGTACCACTGTATTAAAATCTTCACTATATGGGTGAGGAAACCAAGGCACAGAGAGGGAAAGTGACTTGCTGGGGCACATGGATAGCCAGTGGCACCACCAGGATGCAGTGTGGCTCCAGTGCCCTTGCTTTTCACTACTACACTATAGGTTCACTAATGCTATGCTGAATAAATGAATGAATGATGCTTTCAGACTCAACTCCAATTCTAAACTTTTAAAATACTGTTCACTACTTTTCCTCCTCCAGGAATAATTAGCTGATCTATCTTAGTGTTTTCTCTTTTAAATCCTTTCTATTGTAGACTGTAAGCCCCTGGAGAGTGAGGATCTAGCTCAGGAACTGTTCCACTGGAGGACATCTATGAATATTTGCTGATGTAGCCTGGCCAGCATGACTCAGTGATTGAGTGCTGACCTATAAGCCAGGTCAGGGCACATGCCCAGGACGTGGGCTCAATCCCCAGTGAAGGGGTGGAGGGCATGCATTAGGCAGCTGATTGATGATTCTCTCTTATCATTGATGTTTCTATCTCTCTCTTCCTCTCCCTTCCTCTCTGAAATCAATAAAAATATATTAAAAACATTTTTGCTGATCCAGATGGAGTTGAAAGAGAAAAGGGTCATGAATTATTTGTAGGATGAACTTTGTAGGAAGACTGTGGATCCCAAAATACTCTCCAAAGTGTGAGTAGCCACTTGGAAAGGTAGAATTTTGCCAGAACTAAAGGAATGAACTTTCTTTGGCTTTTTTCACATTTATGTAGACAGATACCTTCAGCATATTTTTATTATGTTTATCAGCCTAAACACAAACTTGCTGAAACTTGGATATGCCTAAATGATGGCATAATCCCTAGTTAAAGAGATAACATTAAAAAAAAGCAATCTCTCTAATGGTACATATCTTGACTTACTATTTTCTTTTTGTATGTCTTTTACTCTATTAGATAAATGTTTGATATTGTAAAGAAACATAATCACCAGTGTCAAAACATGTGATGTTGCCATGCTCATTCATTTTTTCACATTCTCAGCCACTCAGTAAGAGACATTGTGCTGGGCACTGTGAAGACTATGAAAAGGATGTGAGACTACATGCAAGTAGTTGGCCTTCTGATGAGAAAGGTGAAAACAATAGACATTAAAGTGATATAAGGAATGCAAGTAGTCATATTCACAATGCTAATAGTAGCAATCACTATAATAATAGCTAACAGTTTAAATCTCTTCTGAATTACCAGACTTTGTGTCAAAAGGTTGATACACATTTTTCCATTTAATTTTCATACCAACCCATTGAAGATCCTAGTAATGGCCCCATTTTATAAATGAAAAGACAGATTCTATAGAAGTTAGGTAATATACTTAGTCAGACAGTTAGTGCCAAAGCTGGAAATTGACCACAGGATACCAGAGTCTATAATCCAATAAATTTATTTTAAAGAAATTCTTTTTTTATTGATTTTTATAGAGACAAAGGAAGGGAGAGGGAGAGAAATCAATTTGTTTTTTCCACTTATTTATGCATTGTATGTGCCCTGAGCAGGTTTTCAACCTTGGCATATTGGTCAACACTCTAACCAACTGAGCTACCCAGTCAGGGCTAGAGTGTACATTCTAAAATTATATTTAACAATGAAAAATTTAGGAGCTGGAAAGGAGAAAGGGGGAGTTTCTAGATTATATAATATATCTTAAATTTAGGCAAAGATAACAGTTGCTAAATGGATTAATAACAATAATCTGCAACTCTTATTAGTATTATTTTCCCATGGTGATGAAAATGTTAAAATAGTGAACCAATATTTTTTTGGTATGCCTGGGAGGGAGAGGGGGGGCAATAGGGAGATATGTATACATGTACCACAATAAAAAAAAAAAGATTTTTTTTATATTCTTACCTATGTGAAGGTATGAGAAGGTATTTAGTGGCATAGTTGTAGATTATTCTTTTAGATCCTTTTTTATCCTCTTCATCTAGCTTTTTTTCCCCTTCTTCCCTTTTGCTGTCTAATATTGATGCATCTTACTTCCATATCAGATCAAAAGCATATGGTATTTTGAACTTATTGACACTGTTCTGTTAAAAATTACATTTAGAAGGATGTTAAAAGGTCACCTCTCTGGTTACTTATTTCTTGACACTTTGCGAGCATGGACTGTAGCCTTGGTTCATTAGTCAATGTTATTAACAGCCGGGGTTTGGCTTCCTGAGGTCACGTGGTGCAGTCTGGGACCACACATATTTCTAAAGCTTGTTAGAGTCTTTATTCTTTAAGAATTTCCCATTAATCTCTGCCCATGAAGTGCAATAATAGGTTAGATAGTCATCAGATACAAATCAGAATCATTTCTACAAGTATCTTTAATAGCATTCATTAGTTCTGTGCTTATGTTTTAAGGGAAATGAAGGTGGGGCAGGAAGCATGCCCCCTCTCCAACATAAAAACTTCCTCTTCTTCAAGATCATTTCATTTTGAAATCACTGAAATGAAGACACTGAGAATGTGCAAATGAAATGCACAAAATGTGCTTTTCCCGTGGAAATGAGGATTCCTGCATTCTTCACTTTTTTTTTATTCACGCAGAGGCATAATCTTTGATCATTATCAGATTTTACAACTCATTGTTCCCTTCCAATCCTTAGGGTGAGAGGATCATGTAAATGGACAGACAAATGCTTGGATTAAGAAAGGCATTTGATATTAATAACAGCAATAAAAAATGTTTACCTAGCTTGAATAGAATGTGTGTATAGATAGGATTTTTATGTGTGTAATATGTGTGTGTGTGGGGGGGGGATGTGTGGTGTGTATTCCCCCCATCTTACTCAGAAAGAAAATATCAAAAGATCAGAATATGCATTATAGAGTTTTTGTATGCAATATTAGTCCATTTCTTGGCGGAGACCCAAATCTATTGTGGCAAGAAAGTAATAGATGAACTAACTAGGGACTCAGGCTTACTGGCTAGTGTCCAAGAAACATTAAAAAATTGAGTACTGAACATAACAAGTAGAAATGGTGCATGCAAATTTAGATGTCTTATTAAAAACAACACATTTATTAATATATTAGAGTTGTAGACTTGAGGGTGTTTTAATACCTACTCAGAAATTACTCATGGGTCGGCTTCACAGAAATATCGCTTGCATAAGCGAGAGCTTACAGAAATGATGCCAGGTGTGAGCGATCATGGCTGGACTGTTCTAAAAACTGGGAAGTAGGCAAAATATATTATTGTCATGGTCAAAGCATCACCTTCTTAATTAACTCAATATTAATTTACTGAATTTCTCCTATGTGTCACTCCTTATTCTAAGATGCTGAGAATACTAAAACAAGAAAGTTAAAAACATTATCACACAGGAAATGCTTTCCTAAAGTCAGATTTAATAAAATCTAATTTATATATAGTAAAATTTACCCATTTTAAGGGTACAATTTGATGAGTTTTGGCAAATATTTAGAGCATATAATCTCCACTATAATTAACATATAGGCTATTTCCATCTTCCCCAAAGTCCCCTCTTGATTATTTGCAGTTAATACCCTTTTCTGACCCCTAGCTCCTGGCAACTACTAATCTAATTTTGTCCCTCTATTTTTACCTATTCCAAATGCCGGATAAGTGGAATTATGCAAATTATAGCCCTTTGTGTCTGCCTGTTCACTTAGCATAATGCCTTCCACATTTATCCTTATTTTATGTTTCAGTAGTTCATATGTTTTCGTTGTTGAGTAGTATTCCACTTGTTTGCACATTAACCACTTGCTGGGCTTATGAATTGTTTCCAGTTTTGATGATTATGGACAATACTACTTGTCCAAATATTTGTACATGGGTCTTGCCCATCACATGGGTCTTGCCCATCACATGGGCATATGTTTTCTTTTTCTTTCTTTTTTTTGCTAAATACCTAGGCGTGAGACTTTTGGGTCATACAATAAGTGTATGTTGAACTTCAAAAGAATCTGCCAAAGTGTTTTCAAAAAAATGATAGTATTTGATTTCCCCATGAAAATGTATGAGACTTTTAGATGATCCACATTCGAATAGACAGTGGGCATCATCCGTCATTTTAATTTAAGTCATTCTAATAGATGTGTAATGGTGCCTCATTATGGTTTATATTTGCATTTCACTAATGACTAATAATGTTGAGCATCTTTGTATGTGATTATTTGCCAGCCATATCTCTTTGGTAAAGTGTCTCTTCAAATCTTTGTCCTTTTTTAAAAATTAGGTTTTGTCTTCTTATGGAGATATTCTGTAAATTAAATATTCAGTTTTCTCATCTATTAAATGAAGATAACACCTACCTCATTGTATTTTTGTGAAAATAAATAAAATATTGTATATAAAATGTTTAGCATAGTCTGTAATATATTGCAAGCATCATATAAATAACTATTACTTTATTACTATTATTCTAAAACATAATCCCTATTGTAAGGAGCTTACCATCTGGTTGAATTCAATGTCTTTCACTTCTTTTAAGTATTGTTCTACCTCATTCTCTTTTTTTTAATCCTCACTCAAGGATATGTTTTTTTGTTTGTTTTTGTTTTTGTTTTTGCCTTTTAGAAGGTGAGAGAGAAAAAAAAAACACCAATGTGAGAGAGAAACATCAATTGATTGGTTGCCTCATATGCATATCCCAACTGGGGATCAAACCTGCAACATTGGTATGTGCCCTCATCAGGAATTGAACCCACAACCTTTTCGGTATACAGGATGACATTCCAACCAATTGAGCAACTGGCCAGGGGGTCACACCATTCTATTTTAATCCTACCTGAGCCAAAGTTAACTTTTGATATAATCCTAAATGATAACTAAAACATTGCATTATATAAAACTCTAGGACTGTCTTAAAAATAGAATTTTAATCTAAGACCTAGAGGCTGTGTTAGTGAAATGACAGGTTTGATGGACATAATTTGTTGTGCAGAGACTTCAACATTTGACTCCAAATTCCTTGATTTGCAACCCTGGAGAATGAATGCCTTTATGGACCACATTCAGTGAAGGCCAGGCCTAGGGCTTTTCTACAATTATTGAAGGGGCACACAGGAACAGAGACAAGGGAACTTTATTTCTCTGAAAGTTATAAGTGTAGAATGAAAAGGGAAACCCTTCTGGCAAATAAGATGGGCGGGGAAATGCTCCATTCCATTAGTGTTTATGGGATGTAAATGCAAACAACAATGCAATACCATTTTATAATTCTTAAAGAGCAAAATTAAAGTCTAATAACATTAAGGATCTTAACAATGTAAAAAAGTGCTTAAAACTATTTGGAAAAAAGTTTAGCAATTATGAAAAACATTGATGAAAATATCTGTTTCCTACCACCAAGCAGTGTCACTTCTATGTATCTACCTTAGAATAGTGGTTGGCAAACTCATTGGTCAACAGAATGGCAAACCGCGGCTCATGAGCTGCATTCGCTGACCACTGCCTTAGAGAAATGTTCTACTTGTAAAGAGATATGTTCAAAGATGTTCACTGCATCATTAATAACATGTAAAAGTATTCCCTTGTTTTTTACTCATTATCAATATTTATATAAACAATTTAGAACCATAGCCTTTCCTTTTTCTATAAGTCACTTTCTCCAGAAAATCTACCATGATTCTATTATGAACTGGTGTTCTTATCTAGCAAGTGCTAGGCGCTTTGGAATCACAGAGAAATGTTGCTACTACCTGAGTTGACTTAAGTGTTGGGCACAGGACAAGCCGCACCTGTAGGCACATTTGAAAAAAGTCTGCAAGAAGTCTTAAGGAGTAAATTGGGAGATTTAGATAATTTCTTGCTGAAGTGTTTAATATCTACTAATATGAGTACTGGAGATGTCTTTAAAATGCCAAGAAAGGAAAAAATTACATTTTTTCTAAAGTAAAACCTTGATTCACTAGAGCCCCCAAATAAGCAATCTGCACCTCTGATTTTCTCTAAAAAGGAGCAAATAATCACACCAGGAGTTCATATATTAAGTACTAGGCAAAAGAATATATCAATATATTTTCAGAAACATCTATATCCTCTACGTTTTCATTTGAAGTCTTAGATTATTATTGGTGTTAACAGTAACCTTGAAATATTTTTTTTAAATATACATTTTTTTATTTATTTCAGAAAGGAAGGGGGAGAGAGAGAGAGAGAGAGAGAGAGAGAGAGAGAGAGAGAGAAACATCAATGATAAGAAAGAATCATTGATTGGCTACCTCCTGCATGCTCTCAACTGGGGATCAAGCCTGCAACCCAGTCATGTGCCCTTGACTGGAATTGAACCTGGGACCCTTCAGTCCACAGGCTGACACTCTATCCATTGAACCAAACCAACTAAGGCAACCTTGAAATCTTGAAAGCACTTCAATGATGAAAAAGACTTGGTTTTTGCTCACTGTGTATCTATTAAGAAGAAAAATAACTTTTAAATAACATTTTGAAACAATAAATTCTGAATAGGAGGCATTAGCTCTAAGTTATCAAGAAAATGTATGTATAACCATTTGGCACAACCACAAAAAATTAGACAATACGTATCAGAGGTAAGGTCATCAAACCAATCTATGATGCATTGCTAGAATTAAAATCCACTGTGGTGAAATTGTGTTGCCAAGAAGGAAAAATTCAGATGCTATTTTACCTAATAATTCCACTTGTATAGCAAAAAGGGGAGAAGCTATGTTCATCAAAGACATTTACTGCAATGTTATTTTGTCAATGTATAGCGAGGCATGCTTTCTCCAGGAACAACAACAAAAAATATAATACCCCAAAATGGGATTGATTACATTATTGAGCCCATTCAATTGCTTCAATATTGTTCAGCTATTCAATATGATAAATTAAAAACAATATATCAACACAATGAAGGACATGATGTATATAAAAATAATATGTTTATATGTTATTATAATTATGCAGAATTTATGAGTTCATGTGAACAGGAATTTGAGAGAACCTGGCAAATAGTCATTTGTGGTCATAGATGAAATTATTATGCTTTTGGACAGTTTATTACATTTTCTCCTTCTGTTATATTTTATTATTTTATTGTTGACATTATTATAGTATTATACTTTACCCTTCTTTTATCCCTTCTACCCAGCCCACACTCCGCCCCAGGCCTTCACCACACTATTGTCTCTGTCTATGGGCTATGCATATATGCATATAAGTTCTTCAGTTAATCTCCCCCACCCCCATCTCTCCTCTGAGATCTGTCATTCCTTTCCATGCATCCATCATGCCTCTGGGCCTATTTTGTTGTCAGTTCATTTAATTAAATACAACACTCCACTCCTTTAGTATATTGATTTATTTAGAGCGATGCCTCACTCCTATATACAATGGCCAACATTAATATGAGTTTTCTGAAGATATTTTGAGTAAAATGAATTCATACTCCTTGCAAAGTGGCTACAGTATTCTTCCATAAATCACATCTATTTTAAAAAGGAGGAATCTTTTTCCCCTCAGCCCCAACTGCTTCAGCTAGGCTTTCCCTGAGTTTGTATAATCAGAACAACCTTAAAAAAATAAATAAAAATCAGAAAAGGTGCAATTCGGAGCTGGAGGAGTTTTTTTAAGCTCTCCTGGCTCTAATTGTTACATGCAAATTGTTCAATAAATAACGTTGGCCATAAAAAGAAAAGATATTAATTAAGAAAAGGATTTAGGCTGACTCAGTCTCATACATGAGACAAAAGGTTAAGTAAATGCCAAGGCCGCTGTGCCTCTTCAAACAAGGAATATTAGTTTTAGAATCATTAATGTCTACTTAGAAAACAGAGTCATATTGGAGACTTGTATGCCAAAATAACCAAGGCCAGAGCTGTTTCTTTTCAATCTGAAGCACAATTATTCTCCAACTGAGGCTAAATGTATGCAATTAAGAGTGCTAGGTAAGACAACAGAGACTGGCACTTTTAATACATAGCCACATTGAGATCATGTTTTTTCTTGAATGGAATAACTTGTAAGGTTAATATGTATTGAAGATCTGGACCAAATTTGCTGAGGGAAAGCAGGACTGACCGGTGATGGGGGGAAGCCACCCTACGGTCTGAAAGGGTTGCAGCAGAATCCCAAGAGCAGGCCAGTAAGGGGCAGGAGTGAAGACATGGCCAAGACAGCTTTCTGCCCGTGGCCAGCCATGCTTCCTCCAAAAACAACCAAAGGTAGCTTCAATGCAAGGCATTTTGCAGACTCAAGGCATTTTGTTGAGCCTTTGACACTTTCTATATCAATCTGGAAATCTTGCCAGCTAACCTTTAATCTATCGTCACTTTTTTCACTAGGGTGATCCTTTAGTCACTTTCTATCTTCTAGCCATACAGGTACTCTGCTGAGAGGCAGGTGAGCAGGAGGGAGAGCTTTTGGTGCCATTTGCATTTTGGCAGTTTATAAATATAGTTTATAGTTCTTTGATTTATATTTAGTTTTCTAAATACCCTGTGGGATTCCAATGCCTCTGAAAAGGCAGAATAAGTCTTTTCACATCATTCCAAACACTGGCATAAATGACTCATATTTACATATCTGGGGAAATAAAGTATGATATTCAAATTCTAAAATTTAGAGGGGTTTTGTTGATGGTAAATAATTTTATAATTATTGCTAATGAACATTTGCATGAAAAACATATTTAATATGTAATTTTAAAAATCCTCTTAAAGTGAAAAGGTAAAGGGGAATACAGTCAATATTATTGTGATACATTTGTATGATGACTGATGATTACTATAATTAGTGGGGTGATCACATTGCAAAGAATAAAAATGTTGAATCACTAAATTGTTCACCTGAAACTAATATAATTAATATAATATACATCAACTATATTTAAATAAAAAAGAAAACATAGAATAAAATGCTTTTTAAAAAATCTTCTGAAATTTCACACTCTGTAAAAATATCTGTGATATCAAAAATAATTGGAGTTCAACAAAGGCCTTTTGCCTCAACTCTTATTTTGCTGAACACATAAAATTATGCATTTATTTGAAAGACAATTCAGTCCGTTGCCTCTAATGCAGTCATTTTTATTATGTTGGCTTCTAAAACCAGATTTTTGTTTAGCTAAATATAAAAAATTAAGACCTGTAACTCCAGTCTGGTCCCATTAGTTATTAAAGTGGATCCTGAGATATATAGTTTGAACTTGGAGGATTCCTAAAATGGGTTAAGAAATAAGAATAAAACAACAGAGAGGAACTGACAGGTCTGCACCAACCACGAAGGCAAGAGGAGAAACAGCCCAGAGATGGAAGACATGGACGACGCCTTGCCATGCAAGCAGTCAGCAGCAGTGCATCGCTACAGGGTACTTAGGACCAAACCAGAGAGGTCAGACCAGCATTGCCACCATTTGCCCACCATACAGATACCATTGATGACATGTACACATAAGGAACTCTTTGACATTGAAACTGGCACTCAAAGCTATCAGACATTGAAATTGGGACTCAAACATTTTTCTTTTGCTCTTGTGGGGTTATTTCTTGCCTACAGGGGCAAGATGTTTTTAAAGACAAGAATCAGGGAAGCAGATGCAGAGGCAAAGAAGCAATGAACAGACTGTTGTGCTACAATGGGAAGGCAGGGGAGGTTGGGGGGAGGGGCCTGTAGGAGACCAACCCAAGGACTTGTATGCATGTATGTGTAGGCACAGCCAGTGGATACAGGGCAATGGGAGAAGGGGGAGATGGGGGAAATGGGTGAGGGCATGTACTGGGGGGTGGGGAGGGCAATAGGGGGAAAAATAAATTAATTAATTTTTAAAAATTTACTAAAGAAAATGTAAAAAAAAAAAAGTGATGTGAATGGAGATAAAGGAGGGGGTACTTGTTAGATGTCAGCTCCTCAGCTACAGGACAGAGCAAGTTCAGTAAGTAATTTCACCAGGTCCAGCCCTCATTTCTCCACTTTGAAAATTAGATATGCAACTATTCTCCACTCTGCCCTTCTTGTACTTTTCTCACTTCAAAGGAATATTTTATTAGATTTAAAAAAATTGGATCAAGGGAGGAGAAAATGGCGGCGGAGTAGACGGACTTGTCTGGAGCTTTGTCGCTGGGCAGAGGGAGAGAGAGCGGCTGAGAGTTGCATTGGGAGTGTTTGTTGGCAAGCTAGGAGTCAGTTGTCCTCCAGGGGAAGGCGGGGAACTGCTGGAAGGGGCTCTCCCGGCCAGGCAGCCCCACTGCCACGGGGTTTTTGTCGGCCGGAGCCACCAGCGTGAACGCGGAGCCCGAGCCATCTTGCAGTGGGAGGTGGATGTCTGCGGCGCTCTGAAGCCTTCGGCTGGGCGCCCATCGAGCAGCCAGGAACCCGGGGACCCAGAACTCCGCTCTCCAATCGGCGCAGACACGCGGCGGAATCAGAGATCCACAGAGCACACGGAAAGGTCAGATTGCGCCTGACTTAAGGGGGAGGTGGATGTCTGCCGAGGTCTGAAAGCTGCGGCTGACGGAGGCACCCACAGAGCAGCCAGGACCCAGAGCGCGGCTTCCCAGGCGGCACAGACACGCAGACTGAGGATTCAGAGATCCACAGGGCGCGCATGGAAGGGTCAGACTTAGCCTGGGCCAGGGTGCGGTCTCCTGCCCCCGCAGGGCAGAGACGCGCACACTGTGGGAGCCGGGCTGCGGGAAAGCTGCCTCTGGAGAGGTCCGCAGAGGTGGTCAGGGCGTGATCCCTGAGTGTGAAGGCAAAACCTCTGAGCTGTTGACAGAGGAGAGCTCTGGAAAACGACTCTTTTTTTTTTTTCTTTTTCTCTGGGGCAGAGGGACAGCCTGGGAGTTATTGCAGTGTCCAGGCTGCAAAACCCCCACAAACTGGTTTTGGGAACCACAGAGTAGCAGGATCTGAGCACAGCCTAGAGAGGTCCTGTGCTTTGTCTCAGAGATCAATTCTGAAACACTGCCACCCAATGGATGACACACAAATTGACTCTCGCATAACCACAAGAGAATAAAGAGATTAAAACACCAAGAGGGGAACACAGGGAACTGCAATACCTCCCCTACTGGGAAACAGGAGTGCCAAGCAGAATAATAGTGGAAGTGAAGGACCATTCTATTTTTCTTCTTCTTCTTTTTTTTTTCCTTTTTTCTTTTTCTTAATTTTTAATTCTTTATTTTTCATTTTCACATATTTTAATTAAAAGAATATTTTTTTTCTTTCTGCCTCAATTGATTTTACCTTTATAATTATTACATTTTTGTTTTAAACTAGTATTATTAATTACTACTAGTACTTTACCGTTTTTGGAAAAAAAAATTGTCATTTTGTTTTCTCTTTATTTTATTTCGGGATTAGAGTTCTACATTCTATTTTCATCTTCCCTTTAGCATAATTTTACTCCAACTCAACTCCACCTTTATGCCAACACTTTCCCCATTTTGCTGTCTTGTTTCTCTTTCCCTTTTCCAACTTTAGATTCTCCCTATTTTTCTCTTTACCTGGTTGAAATTTCACCCCATTTATATATCTAATTTCAAATCCCCTACTACAAGTCCACACAAACCTCTCCCCTCTTGTCTTCACTAGCCAAAAAGTTGTTTTTTCTCTATGTCCTTTTGTTGCTATTTGCCTGAAAAGTGATTATATCGATTTTTTGAAATTTTTTTGAGAGATTGTTTTAGTTTATTCTACTTCTTTTATTTTGCTTTTTGCTTGCTTTGTTTTCTACCTCTCTTTTCCCTCATCTCCCTCAATACCAGTTGCTATTTGCAATTTGCATCAATCTCTAGGTACTGGTTGCTGGCCTTTATTGGGATTAGTGACTGTTCTATTGAACTTCTCTCCTGACATCTATATTTTGTTCCTCTTTTCTCTCTTATACACTTTCTTTTCTCTCTGACTTTTTTCTCTTCTTCTTTCCTTCTCCTTTTTCTCCTTTTTATTTTCTTATTTTATTTTATTTTATTGTTCATTTATTTATCTTTTTTTTTTCTCACTCTCCCAATTTGATTTTGGCACTTCTTTCTTTTCTTTCTTCCTCATTTTCCTCTTCTTCTTTCTCTATTTACCCCTAATTTGTCCTTCATTGGTGGTCACCTTATTTGTGATTATTAACATCTTGAATACATTTCTACTCAGTGCCTTGTGTGCTGTACCTGGTCGTGTTGTAGTTTGTGCCTTTCAGTCAA
>JAAGEH010000041.1:36503925-36627305 GCA_011751065.1 Lasiurus cinereus | reverse complement strand
TACAAACAGACTGTGAAATTACAGCAGGAAGATTAAAGTTAGGTGAGTTAGATAAGAGATCAATCAAAGGACTTGTATCTATGCATATAATCATAACCAATGAACATAGACACTGGGGGGTTGGGGTATGCCTGGGAGGGAGGGGGGGCAATGGGAAGATATGTATAAAAAATTAATAAAAAAATAAAAAAATAAAAAAAATAATAATAAATAAATAAATAAATTGGTTCAAGAAACAAAGCAACAATAAAGTCAGTTGGTATAAATAAAATAATTTAATGTGAAATAACTTAAATATCCTTAAAGTATGATAACATTTCAGAATATTGTTAGTTATTATTCTCTAAATGGCTAATCATGAATTTGATACATATTATTTTTCCCATTATATAGCCTTTTCTGAGTAAGTCAGTGACCAAATTTCAACTACAAAAAATATATAAATAAATGTTACATATATAATGTACATAGCTATACTACTAAAAGCCTAATATGCTAATTAGATCAAACAGCAGAACAACCTTCCAGGCATCATTCTGGACTTCCTTACTGATGAAGCGTGGTAGCGGGGGCCAACCAGAGGTGGCTGGGAATGATCAGGCAGGCAGGCGAATGGTTAGGGGCAATCAGGCAGGCAGGCAAATAGTTAGGGGCAATCAGGCAGGCAGGCAGGTAAGCACTTAAGGTCAATCAGGCAGGCAGTTGAGTGGTTAGGAGACATCAAGCAGGTAGGCAGGCGAGATGAGGCAGGCTGGAGAGCAGTTAGGAGCCAGCAGTCCCGGATTTTGAGAGGATGCAGACCTGGCTGTGGAACCCCCCAATGCACAAATTTTGTGCACTGGGCCTCTAGTATATGTATATATGTAAAAATATATGTGCATTATGGATATACAATGTGCATATATAGTTATTTTATGTGTTTATCTATGTACATATTTTTGTACATATATACACACATGCATGGGTGGAGAATAAAGTGCCATACTGAATATATGTTATGTAGGTTAGTGTGTGTATGTGTATACATGCATATGTGTGTACACATTCCAGATAGTGCAGGGTTAAAGGGAATAATTCTTCCTCTGAAGACTTCTCCAAAAGCACCTGGGAAATCATAGAACTATGTTATAGACAAGACAGCCCTACATTAAGGTCCTTCTATTACTAGTAAACTCTTCTAGGTTGAAATTCAAACAAACTGTTCCTATGCTGAATTATCTTTGTAGAAAAGTGGCCCTAGAGGTGGTTGATGCTGACAGAAGGAAGATAGAGACAAGTGAGTAAGGACTCGGGTCTCCTGCTGGTCTTCCTCCATGCTGGAAGGGGGTGAGAGACTTCCTGTGGATGCGACTACATAAGCAGAAAAGTAATATACCAGGGATGGGAGAAGGGAGTGGTGCAGAATGAGAAGCGGTGAGTGAGCTGCAGAGAGAAAAATATAGAAATGGAGACACTATATGTATATAGAGTGAAATCAACAATGGGAAGCACAGAAGGTGACAGATGCAGAGGCAGAAGCAAACAAACAGACTAGGGACCCCAATTAAGGAGACAAGTGAGATGAAGTATAAAAATATAGAAGCAGTGGGAACTGAGCCAAAGTAAGAGACAGTCAAGGGAAGTACAGATGATAGGGAGGCTTAAGGTAAAATCGAGCACAAAGAAACAATAGCAAGTGAGCATGATCAGCACAGGCAATTCTGAAAGGGTTCTCTAGAGCCTGGAGCTTAGAAGTCATTTTTAAAAAGGCACCAACACCTGGAAGGAGGGGAAAAGGAAAGAAACTAAAAAAATAAGAAATTCTATCTTAAAAACACAGGTGAAATAACTGTATTAGAAGCTCCCTTTTGCCACAGAAGCACAGGTGCCTGGAATAGCATGGAAGTGAGAGGAACAAAAGAATGGATATCATGTTTCCGTCCTTTTAAGGGAAGTGAGAAATACTAATCATAGATGCACCCCTACCTAATTGTTGGCTGAACAGTAAAGAAAGAATAAAAATGATCCAAGAGAAGAACAAGAAGTAAACAGTTTAGGTCAGTGGTCGGCAAACTGTGGATCATGAGCCACATGCGGCTAGCAAGCCGCAGTTTGCAGTTGTGTTGACTAATGAGTTTGCCGACCACTGGTTTAGGTAATTCCCATATTGTCTGGGACCCTATATTAAGGAGAAAATGCATTCATTTAATCTATTTTGAGGCTATTCTGCCCTGTATTTGGCTCTATGCTATATGGTATGGTGTATTGATGGACTTAAAAGGCATAGAAAACATGTGTAGCCCATGTGTAGTTAACTATAGTACACAATGATGCATTAGATATGAAAGTAAACATTCTGACACATGATAACATTTCCAATTTGCCAGTGTTCCTTATTAACAAGCTTCTTTATCAAGGTTGTGAGTGGGATGAAGGGAGATGGGGAGATTGGTGGTTACTTATGGGTTTCTGCTACTCTTGAGATCCCTTTTCCTATGGCCACAGTTAACTAAGAATGGGATTTCATATACGTATATGTGGGAGGGTAGAGAAGCCTTTATGCTGATATGGAACAGGTAAACAAGAACCAGGCTTGAATTTTGATAACAGTGCTAATATATAAAATGATATCAAAATTTTTATTGTTGTTGGCTTTTCTATAAGTCTCTTCATAATTTCTGTAATTAACATGTTTGTAGTTGTGGTTAAAACATGAGCCAGAACTAATAAGAGGTCATCAGCTTGTGTTTTATAAGCTGCTTTTACCTATAAGCCTTAGGAATTTTGAGAAGTTTGAGCTATTTTTGGTGGAACCATTGTGTTCTTCAGGCTTCAACTCACAAATATTAAGTTTATTTTTGTTGTGTTTTTTTACCCAGTTTGAAAGTTATCTAAGGTAATTCCTATATTACTTAGAATCCTATATTGAGGACCAAATGCAGTCATTTAATCCATTATGGGGATATTCTACCCTGTATTTGACTCTATACTACATAGTATGCTGTACTGATGGACTTAAAAAGGCATAGAAAACATGTGTAGCCCATGTGCAGATAATGACTGAGAAATCATTATCAATTAGCAAAGAAAGCAGCAAAGTATTCTGCTATTATTAATATTTTTTCCTTCATATTACAAAATTCTTAGTTCATCCCAAGTACTTGCCTAAGCACAGCAAAAACAAGTAATGAAAATTGAGGAAGTTAAGAACAATCAGTACACCAGTTCATTAGTGAAGACCTATCCTAGTCTAAGACAAAAATAAGACATATTGCAGTGTTTAAAAATGCCACTCCTCTGTCTTATAAGTGGTTTTCAAAATGTATGGCTAAGAAATATTTTTTAGACCTCTTCATTTCTCTTCTTCCTACTCAGTCCCACTCTGCACAAGTCCACATGTCATTCTATTTCAACAAACTTCAGCAGCTACTTGGCAAAGATAGATTTGGTTTTCCCCCAAATGCCCATATGTCCATGTCCTGCAGATGCAAATATTACTGGAAGGAGATATGCAATGCATTAGCTGCCTGGACGTCCTAAGCATGTTGACTTGTGCTGTCGATGGCATCATTACTTAACTGGGCACTCCTCTGGCTCAGGCCTAATTTTTTTGACCTTGTCTTTAGTGCACTTCACAAGTGTTACATACTTTCATTTACTGAAAAGCTACCATATTTATAATTGAGAAACAGGACAATATCAGGAAGAGGCAATCATTTCCAGTTGCTTCATGTTGGGGCTGAGTCCATCAAAGAGAAACCAGGTTTTGTAACCAAGGGGTTCCATATCCTATAGTCAGATGAAATATATGTTTTGCTTATTAATTCATTAGTGAGATGAGAAGTGTAGTCCCAGACTTCAAGAACTCATAATCCCCTGGGGGAGCCAGAGACATGGCAAACCCTGCTCAGTAGTGCCCCCTGATGCACAGGTTTCAGCAGTGCACTCTGGGAGGGTCAAGTACAATCAACAGGAAGAGGAGCCTTGAACATGTTCTCAGTAAATATGCCAACTTCTCTCAAAATGTGTGGCAGTGGCAGTGGCAGTGGAGGACAAGTTGATGTCATTATATTCCTTTTAGATAGAGAAGAAAAAACTCGAGACTCTGAAAAAAACTGGAAAGAAACTTTTCCACAGCCATCATACAGAGCTGAGTTTAGAACCGTTTCTGAAGGCACAGTGACTCAGCCTAACAAAATAGATGTGCTGTTCCAGCACTGCTTGGCAGAAAGCCCTCCTTGCCATGAGCAGAAAAGATGCTACATCTTGTTTCATATTCAAAATATGTTATATAACCCAGTTGGAATTCACTGAAACTATGTTCTCACTTCATTCCAGATCCTTAAGGGACACCTGGAAGTGAACTGGGGGCAATGAACGACCTGTTTTTCTATCCGGCTATCCTTTTCCAAAGTCAGCTCTTTTTCTTGACTTCCCTATTTGTGTTAAGGGGGCTACCATCTCCCTGTTATGCAAAACCAGAGGGTCAGGATCAACTGGCAAGCCTTTCTTCCCCCCTCCCACTCTATACTCCCATCTAAGTTTCACTCTAGTGTCACATACTCAGAAACAAACTCATCTTTTTCTCTATGTTCTGTCTCATTGTTCACTTCATGACACTCTGCAACCTTCAATGTTATCTTACCGACCTGCTCATCTCTAAGCTCTGATGATTCACACTCTGATTTTTCATCCTATAATTTCCTGTCATCAATTAATAATCCACCTCAATGCCAATGTCTCAAAGTTTATCTTCTTCCTAAAAAAAAACAAAAAAAAAAAACTAGTCCATCCTGCCAGCTTCCCAAGCGCATTCTCACTGGTCTGCTTCTTAGTTCCTGACTCAAGTCAAGTCATTTCCTCACTGTTGTCCGTACTCATGTGGAGTCCCGACATTTTCATTTTTACTTGGCTACTGGCCTTTTTAAGATGACCATACATTTCCCTTTCCAAATCCCTCCTTTTGGCAAGGTTCCATCTCTGTTTCTTGAATTTTCTCTTGATTGCTCCCACTAATCACATTTTCCTTCTATTCTGAACTTTCAAAGACTTTCTAAACCATATCCCTAACTTGGCCCTCACCTTATTAAGCTGGTTAGTAGGGCAATACTGTCTCTGCATGGCTAAATCTTCCCAAGTATTCATCAAGGGCCTCATATCTGTCAGTAATTTTGAGAAATGCTTTACTAATATTATTGTAATAAAATCATCAGTCAAAATCTCACTCTCCAATGAGAAAATCAAGGTCCAGAGAAGACAGATTCCTAAAGGACATAGGGACACACAGCTAGTTAGCACTTCATCTAGACTGGAGCTCAGCTCTGTCAGATGGCAGGTCCTCAAGGTCTCAGTTGCCATATTGTACTATAAACCCTTTGATAAAAAGGAATATGCTTAGAACCTCTTTAGAAACCCACCCCCCGACAGTTCACATGGTGCAAATTCATAATGGATATATATTAATTCCTTGTTTCATGTTAGGGGTGCTCTGTACCCTCCGTCTTAAAAAAGAAAATAATGATAGAGTTTAAACCAACAACAGGCTCTAAATACCTGACTACATTGAGTCTGCAGAAGCACACATCTGTTTTCATTTTAGAAATACGCACCTGTGCCCTAGCCGGCTTGGTTCAGTGGATAGAGCATCAGCCTGCGGACTAAAGGGCCCCGGGTTCAATTCTGGGCAAGAGTACATGCCCGGAATGTGGGCTTGATCCCCAGTGTGGGGCATGCAGGAGGCAGTTGATCAAAAATTCTCTCTCATTGGTGATATTTCAGTCTCTCTCTCCCTCTCCCTTCCTCTCTAAAATCAATAAAATTTTATTTAAAAAATATGCACCTGTTTTTATGTCTAAGAAAGTATACAAAAGTAGATTTGTCCATGGCTGGGTGAGGGAAGGTCATAGAAACTACACCTGTCAGTGAACAAAAAGAATCCTCAATTTGTGCCTGTTATCCCTTTCCCCCTCACCATTACATTTGTGCTTAGAGTATCAACACACATCACAAACACTGTTTTCTTTATGCTATGACACCAAGGCTGTGAATTTACATGAAATAGCTCTTTGGGAGTCTTTCCCCCCCCAAAAAAAAAATACCTCCCATTACTTTGCTCCAACATAATTACATGCTCCTCGTTGGCCCCAATGAGAAGTGGTGGGTGACCTGGACATTGTGCCAGGGACAAGTGACAAATCCTGCTTGAGTCAAGGCTCCTTCATATACATTATATATAGTATTTTATATGTATATATAAAGCTTTATGACTTAATTTTACCAGGTTAGAAATAGGAGCATTAAGCATCTGAGGTTCCTCAAAACACTAAAGGGAGATATGACTTACTTTATGTTCAAAAAGTTCATGTCTGCATAGCCAGTGATGAAGGAAAATTTTCATAAACCTCAGAAGTTCTCTGAAGAATCTGGCTACTGAGAATGTCAGTCTCTGTGATGAAAGATAACAGGAGTCAGGTTAAAGAAGAATATTTGCATCTTCACTGTGTGGGTTCAAGAAGCTGTAGCCCACTAGAGTTAGCTAATATTATGCAAGCTTTGAAAAGAGAGATGTTTTTTTTGTGACTAGGATAACCTAGGGAGAATAAAAAGTCTGATTTGATGAAAAGCCTCTGGTAAAATTAGAACCTGCTTCTATGCTTGTTCAATGAAAATAGGAAGTAATGAAAATTAAAAGAGTGGCAGAGGAATCTTGCAAAAATCCTGACAAGATGGCAATCTAGAATTCAATAGAATTGATTTTGTCTTTCTTTATGGTTGTGTCAGTTATTTCTTGTCCTTTCCATTCCTTTTTCTTTCTGTTCCTCTCAAATATGCACAGGCAATATTTTCAGGCAGTGAATGCCAGCTTTTAAGAAGAGACTCTTGCATTGAGGAATGGGGAGACTCTCCTCATCACAACCCACCAGCACACAGTTGCTGCCGGGTGCAAACTTAACTTAAGGTTCTAGGGAGAGGACGAGTAACTGACTTTAGACAAGCTTGAAGAATCTAGCCTGGCAGTGGCATTTGTATGGGTATCACGATTTGGAAACTGTTCATTATATCAAGAGTCAGGAATAGAATCTGGACACTGACATGTTTAACATGACGGTGGGGGGTGGGGAGAGCAGACAGGGACTGAAGCCAGAGGACAAGATAAGATTGAAGTGTGTTACTCACAGAAGACAGTGAATATCAACATTAGAAGACATGCAGTTAAGCAATTTGAACCAGCACGGAATTAATTAATTGATTAAATCAGCTGGGCGCCCTACTCTGTGCTCCCCAGGCTTCGGAGTACAGTACAGTACAGGCCAGGCCAGACCCAGTGCATCAAACCAGAGTTTAAAGTCAAAGCCGAGAGTATAAGAGTAAAATCAAAGGAGAAAAGTAAAGAGAGGTGAGGAAGTTCTATCCCAGAACCTTTCGAAAAACATTAGGTTGCCATTAACCAACCATACTCGAGAGTAGTTTGCTTATTTCAGTGAATCAATGTCTTATTTCTGGGATGTTTTGGAACACGCCAGGAGTTCAGTCTGATTCTGCAAGCTGGGAGCATCCCAGGTCACTGAGGGCCTTTCTTCTTGTTGCCTAGTCTAGCACTCAGGGAAGAAATCCCATCATGGTAACGTGTGGGCCCTGGGACTTCTCACAGTGCTGCTGTAAGGGGTGGTGATAATGAGGAAGTCTCTAGGACAGTGCCTGCTGAGTACTTAAGTCTGAACTGAAATCTTCATTCTGCAGTTATCAGTTCTATGATCTTGGGTAACCTCAGCCCCTTTAAACCTCAGTATCTACATTTCTATAATGGGTATCAGTAGCACCTCCTGTGCCTGCCCTTGGACTGTCTGTCCTTGGATGCATTTTCTGGCTTTTCTCCTCTCTGCTCTCTCTTGCAGGTACTGACCTTGCAACTGTGTGTCTGTTTTCTGGCCAGTGTGAGGCAATGGTGGGAGAGAGGAGGGCAGGGGAAAGGGAGATATGTCAGGCTATTTCTCCCAGCATCTCTCTGACTTGGCTAGACGTAGCTGTCTCCTCTATGTTCTAGTTCCCTCTGGGCTCTGGTAATTCTACCTTATTCCTTTCCTTGTTAACATGAGGGTGCCTCACCACTCTGGTTTCTCAGCTCTTGCATTATTACCTGTATCAGTTCACTATCTTAAATTCTTTGTGTCACCAGTTCTCTCTTGTAAGTCTTCTCTGATATAATATTTAGAGGGTTTCCTTTTCCCTGCTTGGATTCTGACCAAGATTCCTTCTTCACATAGCTTTTATAAGGATGAATAGGTAAGCAAAATGTGGTATATACATACAATGGAATATTACCTAACCTTAAGAGGGGGGGGAAATTCTGACATAAACACACACAAAAAAATGGATGAATCTTAAGGAAATGCTAAGTAAAATAAGCCAGTCACAAAATGATAAATCTATGTTTCCACTCTTATATGAGGTACTTATAGTTAAATTCATAGAGACAGAAAGTAGAATAATGGTTGCCAGGGGCTGGTGGGGAGGGGAGAACTTAGGAGTTACTGTTTAATGGATAGAGAGTTTCAGTTCTATGAGATAAAAAGAGTTAGGGTGATGGATGGTGGTGATGGTTGCATAACATTATGAATGTAGTTAAGACCTCTGAAGTGTATACTTAAAAATTAAGATGGTAAGTTTCATTACTACAATTTTTAAAAAACTGAGAAGACCCCCAAAGAATCCGTAAAGTAAATAGCCACCTCACTTGGAATGATCTAAAGATTGACTGAATGAATGGGGTTGAGTCTCAGAACTTTGCAGAACAGACAGAGACCCTTGGTCTTCAATGGCACCTCCAGTAAAACTTATCCTGATTCTTATGTTACCTGAAAAACTGGAGAACTGCACAACTTTAGGCTCTGTGGGAGGTATGCAATTAGAATAAAACATGACACTTGTCCTCAAGAAGGTTGCTGTTCAGTTGAAGAGAGAAAAAATACTTTCTCTCCTCGTTCATATTAGCTTTTCTGTCTTGCTTAGTTGTCTTAAAGAAAAGTTCATGTCTTGCAAAGTTTGACCTATTTTTTTATAGGAAGAAGCCTGTAGATCACTGGTAGCTACTATCACTCTTGCTAAAATATTTCACATAATGGAGCAATATCTAGATTTGGTAGTGAAAACAAGTTTTGAGATAAGTTGTGAGCCCTGAAGCCAGCCATTTCATTTATGGGTAAGTTCTCAGTCTGTTCTGGATAGACTCACCAATAGGGTCTTGTAATAAAGTGAGACACCTTTCTTTTTCTAGTAAATTAAATTTTTGAAATTTTATGTTTTTCCTTTGCTTTTTCCTACTTAAAACCCTGATCTGCAAAGCTTTGTGGAGGCTATGGAAAAATTAAGGTCAATAATTTAGAAACCCAGAACCTAGTGTTTCTTTCTCTCCTTTGATTCTTCCCTACTCTATGTAGGAAGTAGAAGACTCAAGGGTATGGAAGTTAGCTCTAAAAACATTACTGTAACTGTTTCTTGTCCTTTAGAAGAAAGACTTCACAGTATCTTGTCATACTTACTTTACAAAAATCAAAGGCAAATGAACTTGGTATAGAAACTACAAAGTCTTTCATTGCTGGGTTCTCTAATTCAGAGATGTCAATTCTAGATCAATGAAAATTCAGAGCATTCATGGAATCAGCAAGATGATTTATATAACAAGAGAGAATGAGATCAATGAAAATTTGGAGCATTCATGGAGTCATCAAGATGGTTTAGATGGTGAAAGGATGGGCAGGGATGTGTGAGTGAGGAAACACATTTTTTCCAATGCCTAGATCCCCATAATTGTCTTTGATGATTCAGTGATGTTAACATTCATTGGCTTTCTTTCCCCCAACACACCACATTTTTTTTTCTTTTCCTCCCCCAGCCCCTCTTCTTCCTCTTTTCTTTTTTTAATCTATTTTATTGATGTTTTACAGCCCCTCTTCTTCCTCTTTTCTTTTTTAAATCTATTTTATTGATGTTTTACAGAGAGGTAGGAGAGGGATAGTGAGTTAGAAACATCGATAAGAGAGACATGGATCAGCTGCCTCTTGCACGCCCCCTACTGGAGATGTGCCCGCAACCAAGGTACATGCCCTTGACCGGAATTGAACCTGGGACCTTTCGGTCCACAGACCAACATTCTATCCACTGAGCCAAATTGGTTTCGGCCCCTCTTTTTTTTTTTTTTTTTTGACAGGTTGCTTCCATCTGTAACGTCAGCAATAATCACTGTGGTACTGTTATTTAAGTAGTTTCGAAGAATCAGAAGTGGGCTGTACTAGTAATTCAAGAGTTCATTACCAAGAGCAGTTGGTTCCCTGATTAAAGTGGCAAGGTGAAATATTTATCCTGGCCAAAAAGCTCCTGCACGACGTTTTTCGAAGTCACCCACTTTTCACTCTTTTTTTCATTTGAACCCCTGGTGAGCTTGTCAGCAAAATTAAAGGTATGTCATTCACATTGTGTCTGCATTGCAAGGGACTATAAACCTGCCACCCTCTTTGATGAAATAAAAGGGTTTTATTTATGATTCATGTAGGAAGATGAGGTTATTTTCATTCCGTCAGTACACTAATAATCAGACGAGGGCTCTGGAAATGAGGAGCCCAACTGACAGGGAAGGTTCTGATAAAGGGGAACCCTCTAGGGTGTTTGCCCTCTTTGTAATCGCCTTTCTAGTGTGAGGTTATGCGTGTAGCAGAGTGTGAGGCAGCTAGAAGGCTTGGCTGCAGGAACAAAGACAGTCGCAATCCAGCAGGACTTGGGATACCATCCGATGAAGGGGAGGGAAAAAAACGCAGTCCCTTCGAAGGGGGAAAAAAGTTTTTGCTCCGGCCTCAGGTTAGCAATTTGGAGCCTCCCCAGTTTCCTGTGATGTCTCCAGTTCAAAAGACAGCCAATCTTCCAGTCTGCACTCCTACTGGGCATTCTAGCCCAAGTTAAAAAAAATAATAATAATATAAAAAAGATAAGTAAAAGAAAGAGAAAGGAAGAAAAGCCAATTGGCCAGGTTCCTTTCACAGTCATTAACCATTTGTTCCTGCCACCCAATGTCCTTGGTTAAGGTGATCTGACTTAAAGGCAAACAAATGTGGCTGACTGTATTTCAAAGGACACCCTTGCCTTGTTATTTCAAATGCTCCCATAATTTGGGGCCCCTTTCATCTGTGTTCCCGCTCTAGGAAGTGCTTAGAAGTTATTTTAATTCAAGTTGGGGGTAAATTCTCATTCCTCCCCACTCCTCCCATTGAGATGACCTCCAGCTATTCTGAATAAAAAGGTATCACTGTGTGAACTGGGCAGCATTAAGACCTGCGATTTGCTCAATAGTGATATCTTGGCAGAGAAATACAAAAACGTACACTCTACCGAGGATAAAGTGCAAGAAAGTTCGCTGGAGGAAGCAAAATAGTATTAACCCTTTATCAATAAGCAGTGAGTACAATGAGGTGTTGTTTTTTAAGGTTAGGTAAGTGAAAAGTAAATTAAAATGGGAGTATACGTTCAGATGAGGGAGTCGTGGTTAACAGAGGGGGCCTGTGAAAGTGTGGGTTTTATGACCAAATAATGATTCATGTTGTCTGCAGGTGTTTACATAGATGTGTCAGTATGTCTTTCCAGAGAGGTTATGCTTATGGGGAACTAGTCTGAAAAGTAGAGGTCCTGGCTGTTCCTTCAGAACTGAGCATCCCCTCCTCCAGCATTCCTTTTCCTCACTCCACATGAAAGGGCACCTTTCCTAAGGATGCTATTACCCCTTAACCAAACATGCTTTAAATAATGCCAGAACATTTATCCAGGATGGCCAGTTACCTGAAGGTGTCATCTTCAAAAGTCAGCCGCTGGCTACACACCAAAGGAACCATGGCCTGAGCCACACCACCTGGGGAGAGGCATGCACGCATTTCAGCCTAGGCTCTGTCCGCTTGGGCACTTGGGTCAAAAGGTTTAAGGTTCTCCTGTCACTGTGTACTAGTCAAAAAATCAGAGGAAAATGTCTAGGTTAGGAATGACCAATTTAAAATCATTAATTTCTTTGGAGAGCCATATTTTCCCATCATTTATTCATACATAATCTGCTAAGGCAACCCTTTAGTATTTAGTTGGAGAGACATGGCATGTTTGTCACTGGCCTTTGCAGGAAGCCCGGTGATCCTGGACTCTAGTCTCTGTTCCACAGCCTCACTGTGTGGCTTTCACAAGTAGCCGCAACCCTGTGTGTCTCCCTTTCCTCATCTCTAGCACAAGATTCTCTTCGCCCCTTGCTTGACCACGTAAGCCATAAATGAGGCCCTGGGGTTTTGGGAAAGGATCAAGCTCCATACAGAGTGGAGCTGTGTGAAGAGTAAAATTCTACATCCCTGGATTCTAGAGAGGGCTTCTCACCCAAGACAGGAGCTGCCATCTCCTTGCTGACTTTGGATGGGGCAAGGCCATGACAATTGAGGCCTAGAGAGGCGACTGTGGTATCATACTCGGTGCCCCTCGTAGACTTCTGTTAGGAAAGGCAGTGGCCAAGGTGTTCACTGTCAGAACAAAGTGGGAGATGTCCTGAGCCCCCAAATATTCTAGAGTGATCTACTTGATGGGATCTAGAGATTTCAAAGCATTATTTATTTTTATGGAGATTACACAGTAATGAGAAGCCTTTCATCCAGTGAGTGGTAGAGAACTGACAGATCAATTGCTATGGGGCTATTTAAGAAACGATTGCACCTCTCCAGTCCCAAATATTGACCTTCACACGCAGCCTCTTTTGCTATGACAGGGAAAAGCCTGAGATGTAAGAGAAAATGGCTTTGATTTCCCACGGCCACGAAGCACACCTCCCACGCTTGCCACAGCACCAGGAGGTACAGCAGGTGACTACTCCGTCGGCCCTGGATTTCATTCTCATGGAGCGGGGAGGTTCATTATACTCCCTTTTTCAGCAGCGAGGTTTACAGCTGAATCCATAAGAGAGATCCGTGTGAAACATGAGCCGGGAGAGAGGCACTGCGTCTCACCATTAATAAGCCCTCTTCTGGGATCCGGCATTAGCGAGATTCAGCGGATCATGGAGCACAGGGGTATCATTTTTACATGATTACTCTAAATTCTTAAACCAGAGGCTTAAGAGGGAGGCTTCTCACAAAAGCAGCTGTGGGAATTGTTGAATGATTGGTACAACCCTGGCAGTGGGTTAAACCACTTCAGGTAGCTCCACTTGTGGGGTTTACAACCAGGTATTTAGCAGCCTGCTTTCCAGGGAAAGGGAAGAGGGGCCAGAGGAGAGAGAGGAAGGGCTGGCGAGGGAAGAGGTCAGGGTTACTCTGTTAGCCTCTGTTGGCACACTCCTCATTGGAGGCACCCACAGCCCTGTTGTGCCCTCTTCCTGCCCCTGCTGTGTTTCCCGGGCTCCTCACCAGTGTGGTGTTTGGGATTATCTGCTCTTAGAACACTAATGCCAAGACGTGTCTTTGAAGAGGCTGTTTGTCTGCAAGCTCACCTTCCTCCTCTGCAGAAATGAGAGACTTGGTTAGAATGACCTATCCTGTGGCCCACACAGGATTCCCTTTCCTACAATAACATTGATTTTCAGAAAAGAAAATGCTGATGCTATTTCCTTCCTTTGGTCCCCAATTATAAGTACTCCTGTAATCTACCACGAAGGTCTGTCTGGAGGACATGCGCTAGGGAGACACTCCCCTCTGTCCAGGCACGGACTAGTTTGATCCCCCCAGCTCAGAACAAGGGCTAACCGCCTCCATTCAGAACAAGCCAACCCTCAACAAGGTAGTTTTCTCAGGGGACCTGGGCTGCATGTCTCTGCTTTGCCACTGAATGTTTCTGCTTTGCCCCTGGGACTGACCACAGGCTCACAACCTTCAGTACTTGAACTCTAAAGATGCATCTCTTACCTGATTGACTCCAACATAGGTGTGTTATTTGAAGCCCACCCTGCTTTAATTATTGAGTTTTGAGCTGTACTCTTATTCTTTCAAAGGTTGGTGTCACCCCCTTACACTGAGAGTCTATGCCACTGAAGAGCAGAGCCTAGGCTGAATGCTTTTTTTGAATACCCAGAAGCTTCCAGCACAGTCTGGACATAGTTAACATGCTAAAAACAGACAGCAGGCTGACTTCAGGGGAAATGTAATTTGCATCTTTAGACTACTTCTCTCAAGCCAGTAGTACTTATTTGAAAAGTCTTTTGAAAATATTTTCATCTGTGAGAGATCTAGATAGTCATACTCTTATGAACTGAATTGTGTCTCCCCCCACCCCACAAAAAAATGTATAAGTTGAAATTCTAACCCTGATGTGACTATACTTGGAAATAGGACGTCCAAGGATGTAAATAGGGATAAATGAGGTAACGGGAGAGGGATTCTAATCCAATAGATCTGGTAGCACCATAGTAGAGGAAGAAACAACAGAAATCTCTCTTCATGCACATGTACAAAGGACCTGCCATGGGAGGACACCGAGAGAAGGTGGCTATCTGCAAGCCAGGTAAAGAGGCCTCAGCACAAACCAACTCTGCTGATACCTTGAACTTGAACTTCTAGCCTTCAGAACTGTGAGAAGATACATTTCTGTTGTTTAAGCCATCCAGTCTATAGATCTTGTTATGGTGGCCTGAACAGACTAATGCACCCATCTACTCATTTTATAAAAGATTCAGAGAGATGAGTGGTCACACAGTGATAATGCCAGGGTCAAAGTACTCACTGCTCTCACATTGTGCTCATTTCATTCTCTCATGTTGCAGTTGGGAAGTGCAGAAAATGCGGGGAGAGAATGAAGGCAATTGTAGTACACATGACATGTTGACGTTAAACCATACTGGGTTGCTTTTCTTATCTTCTCCTTTGCTTGATAATTTATCTGAAGTACCACAGCCTTAGAAACATGTTGACCTACAGATAGTGGGAAGAGAAGATTGGTGACTTCCTCAGGAAGACATACAGCCCAGCAAGTCTCAAAGTCAATGGCAAGAGAAAGTTTTCCAGTAAACTAGTGCAAGAGAGCACCCTCTGAATAGATATTTTGTCTTGTTTCTCCCAGTGTGCATAGCTGTTTAGAACTTTGCTATAATTATATATACATACCAGTATATATGGGGACTGATAGCTTTTAAGACATTAGTCTGATAATATGAGACATAAACTTAGTCTTTCATATCAAGAAAAATTTCAAATGGATCAAAAATCTAAATGTAAAAATAAATATAAAAATATGTAATTTTAAGTAGGTCTTTCCACATATGAAATTGAAGGTAGAAATTATTTTAAAAATGTTTACATTTTATTTTATAAAAATAAATATCTGCATAGAAAAACACACAAACCAGTTAAAAATATCATGAACAAAATGTTTTAAGAAATATATGGAAACATATTTGCAAATATGTAGCCGACAAAGTATTAATATACTTCATATGTGAACAACTCTTTTGGTTAGTAAGGAAGATAAACTGTTGCAAGAATATAGTGGGCAAAGAATGTAAATAAGAAGTTCATAAAATAAGAACTTTAAATGGCAGGGTTTTTTTTTATGTCCAGTCTCTCTGAGTCAAATAAATGCACTTAAAACAGTGAAAATAATTTTTTCTATCAGTGTGCATGGGTAATCATTTCTTGTTTGTTTGCTTTTTATGAAAATAAAATTCATATTCATTGGTAAGAGTATGTTTTTTCACTATTACAAAGTGCTGCTGCAGGGTGAATCAAGAAATATTTCTTAGGGGTCATTTAGCAATTTATTAAAAACCTTACAATTGATTATCCTTTGACTTGACAATTCAACCACTAGAAATCCATCGTAAGGAAAAGATTGAACAGGTAGACACATGCACAGAAATATTTATCTCAGAAATATTTGTTTATAAACATAGAACTATTGGGGAAAATTTAGATATTCAACAACAGGGCACTGGCTAAATAATCATACACATGTGCAATGGAAAAGCCATTTAAATGATAATGATGATATTATGGATGTGTCAACATGCAAAGACATGCTACCTTGATAATGAACAAAACAATTTATACAAGTTCTAAGGAACAAAACTATTATGAAGCCTTATTAGACATGCAAACACGAGAGGCCTACTTGGACCTAAAATCTAGATTGTTGCAACAGGACCCAGGTATCTACTAATTTTACACGTTCCCTACATGATGTTTATGTAGTCTATGGGTTGAAAACTGTGGCTGCAAGAATCACCCAGATCCTTTAAATATCAGAGTGATTGAATAGTGGTCAGTTGTACTGAGTGACAATGACGTGCTAAGTTGCTTCCAGTAGCTTCCTTATCAGTGCAATGACTGATGGGTGTTCTTTAAAGCAGCTGAGGGATGAGGCTCAGGGCATCCTTGGATACAGGGAGAAAAAAGCCTTTGTTCTACTTGCACTCTTTCCTTCCTCTCCTAGAGCTTTCCTTTCATGATTTGTAGGCCACAGAAGTCACCCTATATGTATCTTTGCATAGATAGAGTGAATGCCTCAAGGGCACTTTTTACTAACAAAAAGTAGACATTATTCTTTGGGAATGAGCTCCAAGAGCTGGAGAGAAAGAGCCCTCATACGAACCTGCCAAGGAGACAATGTTGAGTGAAAAGAAAGACTTCAAAACCTGAAGCTCTCTCTAGGCTGAGGGACAGTTGGAGTAGAATTAGAGGGGAAAAGAGAAAGAGCTCTTAAAAAAAAATCAGCCAGTTTTCCAGGAGTATGAAATGCCAAAACTACGTTTTCCATAAGTTTAAGCACAGGCTCTGTATCTGGCAACTTTCCAGACTCTGATGATAAAATGATACTCTAAGAGGGTGGTTGCTCCCAAATGCCACAGGGAGTGCGTCAGTCCACCTTTGGCATTTAATTGCTTTCCTAAATTACCAGCAGGTGGTGCAAGAGTTTCCAAGTCCAAGAACTTTCCCTTCTAAGGAGTCTGTCAAGAGCATACCCCTCCTTCCTGTGAGTTGCTTTCAGAATACCTACATGGCTCCTCCATATCGAATAATCACAAGGGGATGAGAAGCATCTTTAAAATGCATCTTGTACCTTTTAAAATGTGTTAAATATAAATGTAGAATCAAAGAACATGCATTAATTATAGAACTGGTAAGGAAAAGGGGGAAAATCCCATTACTAGCAAACCCAGCAGAAACATATAGCTTCCTTCTGTTGGCAAAAGAAGAATGAAGAAATTTAGCAGAAACCTTTAGGATTTAATGGGCTTTACTTTCTATTAAGAAGACTTTGAATATGGATTTAGAAAGGGGTTGTTGAGGGGGGAGGACTAAATTAGTACAACTGGAAAAATCTAAAGAAATGATAAAAGAAGAGAGAAAATTGATCAATGAATTTCATTGTTAACTTCACAGGTTATATAAGTGAGAAGAAATTTCCAAATGGGAATTCCTAAAAGTATAGTTTTGGAATATTTTAGGCCGAGGGACAGTGAGGAAAGACCATTTTAGGAAAGCATCAAGGTAGCGCAGCTGGTGTGCCTTGATCCCCAGTGTGCAGTAGACAGCTGATCAATGATTCTCTCTCATCATCTCATTATTGATGTTTCTCTCTTTCTCTGTCTCTCTGTCTTTCTCTCTCCCCTCCCCTCTACTTTTTTTTCTCAGAAATTAATAAAAATATATTTTTTAAAGATGAAACTATCTGGTAATTAGGGGCAAATTCATTAGGACCTAGAGTCTGTGCTAAGAAAGAGCTGGAAGCAAAAGGAACTAAAGCTTGAGTTTGCTTGTAATGAAATGGAAAACAACATTCTCTAACTGAGAAGAATACTTAGACAAGGTCTCAAATTGGGACTTCCATGGGGTTCCTGGATTTTAGGCACCTAGAGCAGAGGGCAGAGTTAGAGAGTGATGCTGAAGTTGGGACTTTGAATGTTCACACATCACAAACAAGAATTCAGATGTGGAGACAGTTTGTACCTTTTCATTTTTCCAATTCATGGATCCAAATGGGGAATCAAACAGACGAGGTTAATGCAGTTGTGAGCATTTCTTTCTCTCTGATACAAGCTTGAAAAATGACACTACAGTCTTAGACAAAGGGAATGACAAAAAACAGTGAGGAGGTTGACTTGAGGCAGAATGCAATTCAGCTTGAATGAATCTGTGTGTTTTTTTTTCCTTCCCCCTTTGAGGGACCCTCCACAGACTCTTTCCAGCTCTGCCTTATTGCTTCTGATATTGCTAACTACTCTAGAGAACCAACCTTTAAAGACCGTGACCAACACCTTCATATCTTGGGTATCTTGGGCAAGCTATTCAAACACTGTGAGCCATTATGTGTGAGGCTACAAATGCAGAGTCCTTCACTGATTGTGAAGAACTGGAGGTTTCTCTAAAAACAATGGTTAAAAGAAATATACCACATACAAATAAGGGGGTAGGCACAAAATCAATTCTACTGTACTCGATTCACTAACTGCAATTATATTATATACATAAATTTGTTCTAACATGTAACTGGAACATGATTTGCTGCTTGAAATTAGGGTTTGCAACAATTCAGGATACACTCATTGTCTCTAAAGATGACTGTGGGCACATAATGAAGTAAAATGTGCTAGTTGATAGGTAGGTAAAGGTGACATATGACAGCAAAAGAGACAATAGAATGTGTAATTGGAAAATGCACTACCTGGGTCACTGTGAATTATATCACCTTCCATAAGAAGGGATCTAGATTGTACATCAATAGTTAGTCCTCCAGAATGTGTTAATTCTTGCATAAATATAGTGAGGGTAGTAGGAGCTCAGCCAAGTGTTGACAAACATATGCTAAGACACATATTAAACAAAAGCAGAATTAAAAGCCACTTTTCCTATCCAGAAGGACTCAATTGTCCTAACCTCTTCTCTGTTTTAGGGTCTTTCTCTAGTCTCATCTAATATTTTTATGTTTTTTCTTGTAGATATTTCTCATCCTTGAATGACTGAAAATTACTTGAAAATATTTATTCTCCATAGCACATATTAACATCTAACACATTATATATTTTGCTTATTTTATTTTCTATCTCATCCCACTAGAATGTAAATCATAAAAAGCAAAGATCTTTGCCTGTCTTTTCCATTGCTGTGTCTCTAAGAGTGAAAGGGTCAGTCACATAGTATGTGCTCAATAAATAATTTTTGTATCTCCCCACTATTTTTTTTTTGAGTCTATAGACCTCAATTCTTTCTTAAGATAAGCTTAAGAATTTATATCATAAAATAAGAATTCTCTCCCAAAGCTATAGTTTAACTTCCCCCTCCTCCTTTTTTTCCTGCCAGATTCCCCTCAAAAGAGGTCTGCTCTTGACCAGTATCCCAGTTTGCATCATTATGCACTTTACTCCTGACGAGTATTCTCAAATCTGACATCCAAGTTCAAGGGACCTTTTTATAGTCAACACCCTGCAATCTCTGCCACATGTGGTTTTGTAGATTACTCCCTTCCTCTTGAAGTTTTCTTTCTCTCTTGTCTTCTAGGACTCTGAGTTATCTCTCCCCTTCACCCCCCCCCCCCGCCCTTTCTTCAAAGGATCTATATCTGTCTCTTTCCCTCTCCACCATAAGCCAACTGTGTATTTAATGATGGATTGTGTGTGTGTGTGTGTGTGTGTGTGTGTGTGTGTGTATGAGGGGGGTATCAGCTTCTTTTTAAAGTTTCCCATTCTTTCATCTTTTAAGTTCTGCCTCCTCCAATGTTGGGCACAACAAAAAGGAATTAAAAAAAAACTCCACTATTTAAAAACCTACTTGGGGGGGATGGGGTGGTTGTTGGTTGATTGTTCATATGGGAACATACTGTTATTGATTGTAGCCCTTATAGGATTTGTACTTTTGGAGTAAGAGTACGCAATACTGATACCTCACCTTTTTTTTTTTTTAATCTCTTGCCAATTCAAGAACAGAAATCCAACTCTCAAATTGTTAAAATGATGTGCCCAAAATCTCCCAGTTATTAGGTAGTAGGAAAATAATGTGAATGAATGTATAGTACTTACAACTATTAAACATTCAAACCATTTGCTTCCCTTTGAATGTTTGATAGAATTCAGTCATGAAGCCATCTGGCTTTAGATTTTTCTTTGTTGGGAGGTTTTGATTATTATTTCAACATTCTTATTTATAATTGGTCTATTCAAGCTTTCTATTTCTTCTAAATTCAGTCTTTGGAGGTTGTATGTTTCTAGGAATTTATCAAATTCTTCTTAGTAATCCTATTTGTTCACTTAATTATTAAAAATACTTTTTATGATTCTTTTTATTTTTAAGATGTCTGTTCTAAGTCTCATTTTTCAGTGAAGACTTTACTTATCTGAGTATTTTCTTTTTTCTTAGTGTAGCTAAGTTTGACTAATTTTGTTTATTTTTTCAAAAAACAAATAATTTTTGTTGATTTTTCTATTGTTTTTTTCTATTTTCTATTTTATTTATTTCAGCTCTGATAGTTATTTTCTTCCTTCTGTTAACTTTATTTTTCATTTGTTCTTCTTTTTCTACCTTCTAAGATGTAAAGTTAAGCTGTTTGCAATCTTTCTTCCTTTTTATGCAGGCTATATAGAAAGGCAGCATATATTTTTTTATCAATATGACAATAATTTTCTACCACTCCTTCCCTTGCAGAAATCCTATTATAAGAAAAAAAGGTATGAAACACATTTGTAATTCTCTGTTTAGAAAAACACATTAATGATTGTAAAACCTAGAAATATGGACTTGTTTCTATAGTACCTTTGGGAACTTCTCAGTTTATAAGAACAGGGATTCAAAAAGGGGGCCACAGGAAGTGGCCACAAATACTTCTAATTCCATTATGCACAATTATTTGCAATGCAGCATTGGCATGCATCCCATCCAGAGGTAGACTCTATTTCTCTAACCCTTGAATCTGTGCGGCCTTGTGACTTATTTTGTCCAATAAAATGTGGCACGAAGACTCTGTACAAGCTCTGGAGCTTTGTCATGAAGAGGCCATATAGCTCCCATGTTCACTCTGTTGAAACATTGACTTGAGACTCCACAGAAGAAAGCCAGCCTTCCCACTGAAGGAAAGAGAGCACATGCAGCAGAACCAAAATGCTCGAGACAACAGTCAGCACCAACATGTGAGGGAGCCCTTCTTAGAATTTTCACCCAACCAACTTCCCAGCTTAATGTACCCACATGGGTGGGTCTAACTCGTGGTCAGCAAATTCATTAGCTAACATAGCGGCAAACGTCGGCTCTCGAGCCGCAAGTAGCTTGTGAGCCGCTCTTTGCCAACCACTAGTCTAACTAACCAACTACGAGAAACAACCAATTGCTAACTCATCAACTGTGATAAACAACTAACTGCTATTTCAGAATACTAAGTTTTGTGGTTATGTGCTATGCAGCAAAAGACAATGGGTGGATCACAGTAAAAGATAAATGTTTTGAGATTAAACAAACAATGCAAAAGCCCACTTAGAACTCTGAAACCCTATCTCCTAAACACCCAAGGCTTAGAAATTGGATAATTGAATAGAATTTGGGTAATTGAATGGAAGAAAGGAAGATAAAACATATTGGACACAACTGCAAGACAGGACAAGGAAACAAAATGGCTCCTACTTTCATGCATTTTTCTTTTCAGAAATACTTCTATGTACTTCTCTCAAACTTCCAAGATTCATATATATATATATATATATATATATATATATATATATATATATATTTTACAGAAAGGAAGGGAGAGATACAGAGAACTAGAAACATCGATGAGAGAGAAACATCAACCAGCTGCCTCCTCACACCCCCTATTGGGAATGTGCCCGCAACCAAGGCACAAGGAATCGAACCTGGAACCCTTCAATCTGCAGGCAGATGCTCTATCCACTGAGCCAAACCGGTTTCTCCCCAAGATCCTGGAAACCAATAATTGTCTCACTAATAGAAAGTGGAGAAGGAACCCAGAAGGCTGGTCAGCCTTGAAGCTCTGAAAGGTCAAAGCCAGCCACTCCCTATCTAATTGAGACAATGAACTTCCCCATGAAATAATCATGTAAATCCTGACTGATAAAGATAATCTACTTGTTACTGGAATTGCCTGCTTTAGGGCAAATGGTTCATCCCAAACCTAAATAAAAGGGATGGCAAGGCCAAAGGAAGGTGGTAGCCCTTTCCACTAGAGCAGTGGTTCTCAATCTTTCTAATGCCGCGACCCTTTAATACAGTTCTTCATGTGGTGGTGACCCCCAACCATAAAATTATTTTTGTTGCTACTTCATAACTGTAATTTTGCAACTGTTATGAATCATGTCTGTGTTTTCCAATGGTCTTAGGCGACCCCTGTGAAAGTGTTATTCGACCCCCAAAGGGGTCGCGACACACAGGTTGAAAACCACTGCACTAGAGGAAGGCTCCCACCTGCCCCCCCCCCAATATTGCCAAATTAATATTCTTTAGTCTCTCTTTTCGTTTGCATGAGGCCTCCTCCAAAACCCTAACCCTGAACCATGCGGGATGTGGAAAGAGGTTCCCACACCAAGATTTTTTTTTTTTTTATTGGGGATATATGTAGTGTGTTCATCTAGAAGAGTAGAATTAAATTATTAAGTTCTTACAGGCAAAGAAATAAACAGGAAACCAATGCTCAGAGAGCATTTACTAAATCAGGAACTTGATTTTGATCAAACTCATTTAATTATCAAAACATTCCTATGCTATGGCTATTTCCCTCTATTTCACAAAAGAGAAAACTAAGGCTCAGGGAGATGAATCAATTTATCCAAGTTTAATGAACTAGTAAATGTATTGTTTTGTTTGTTTCTATCTCGAAATCATACCATTTCTACAACCACATATTACCTCCCAGACTCTATTGTATGATTCTCACAATCAGCAGTTCTTAGTTTATGTTCTAGAACAATCTAGATACTCAAAAAATGTCTCTTTGTGGAAATTTTGAGGAATAAATCTCACATCACAGGAATTTTGTTAATCTTTTGCAGTAGTGCTATTAACAGATAAATAGCTCTTTGTATGTAGCCCATTTCCTTTATGTGCCCTTTAACTCACAGTTCAGTCACTCATTAATTCATTTAACTAATAGGTATTGAGCACCTCATAAATACCAGCTTTCTAGACACTAGGAGCCAAGATATGGGAGGACATACACACACACACACACATGCTCTCAGAGGCTCTGACTTCTGAATGGTGAATTTTTGTAACCTCTCTGTCTTCCTCAGAGCTATCATGGGTGGTGGTGTAAGCTCCTTAATGTTGCCAATTAAGTTGAGTTCTCACTCATTTGTTTATTTGTTTCTACCTCTACTTGGCCTCCTGACAAATCACTGGGGGTAAATTATATAATAATATAAATATTCAAATCTCTTTGATTCTTATCAATGAATAATAATGGAGTGCCCTTTCCCAGAAAGAGGAGCAGAATTTTTCTAACTATCCCTGTTTACCTTTAAGGGTTACAATGAGTAAATGAAGTATTTGCTACCCGTAAAAAACGGGCATGTAACCTAACTAAAGTATTCTTTAAAAATCAATCATTCTGTAACATATATCAAAATTTAACTAAAATGTGCATCTAAGTCAGACCACAGACTCCTGAAGTTTCTCTGGCAAGTTTGTCAAAAGTTGGAGAGTGTTATTTATTCCCAGCTGTTTCTAAGGTTCACAACTTCCACCCCCTACCCATCGTCTGAGATTCTTGGCTGAGAGAGCTGTTTGTTTCTTTATTTAGCGAAAACTAGCACAGCCTTAGCAGAGGGACAAGCTGGAATTTGCAAGTCTCTGCAATATCACCCAGGCAATTGCCAGCTTGTCACAGGTGTACATGACAAAAGCAGTGGGAAGGAGAAAGCCACGGACTTGTGTGGACCTGAATGCTGGAGCTCCATCCAAGATGTCCCACACTTCCTCATGTATCTGGTAGGAAAAATCTGCCCTTAGTGATGGGCACAGGCTGGGGGCCTCCAGTTTATAAGACATTTTGAGCCAGAAATTAATTATAGGCAGAGTTGTTGGCAAAAAGCTGCTTGGTTAAGCCACAAAGGAAAGAATGGCAAGAGTAACTTGAAAAAGAAAGAACGAAAAAATGGTGAGTTTTCTGAGCAGCAGAGAATAAAACTGAGAGCTTGGTTTTATTTTTAAAATCTGCTAAGTAGGTCTCACTCATTTGCTAAGTCTCTTGGTTCCGCCCCCTCCCCCCAAAGAGTAGTTGAATACCTAACATGAACCGAAACGAAGGCTCAGCTTACCGACAGGTGGACAGTTGGACAGGTGGCTGAACAGGTATGGCATTTCTATTTCAGGTGAGCTTTATATGGGCCTTAATTGAATAATATCACCTCTCACTTATTTTCCTTTCCCCTCATTGATCAAGCTGCTTTTGAGAAAAGTGATACTTTGCATATCTGGCTAAGTGCTGTTAACAGCCTCTGCCTGCGGTTTGTTAAAATTAAAAAAAAAAAAAAAAAGGAAAAAAGAAAGAAAAAGTGTGATCTTGCCGGAGAAGTAATTTGCTTCTCTCCAACCAATGATGGCTTGTACTTTATGCAAATTGGTATCTAGGGACAACAAATCCCATTTAATACATATGCATAGTTCATAAAAAAAACAAAAAACACAACGACGTGAGAGAAAGAGGAAAAAAGATAAAGCAACGAGTCAGCAAAAGAACAGGTTCTGAGGAAATTTATTGTCCCAAATTGGACATTTGTAACAGATGATGTGAACAAGTGTTAACTTTGTTTTCAGCAGCTCTTCACGTACATTCACTAGACATCACACAGATTATGTTTTAAGGATCTGAACTGTAATAAAAAAAAGTGTCTATGGGCTTTAGAGTGTTGTGTTCCATATGGTTAGGGAAGTACGGAGTTATTGCGACAAGCATCTTGCGAAGCTCATTACGCACAGTGGTGTTAGATGCGAATTGCCGCGCATAGCTATAGGGTACGTACATGACATCCCACAGTCAGCAGATAGCAACTGGAAGTGAAAGATATGAAGGCACCGAGTACAGCTTCAGGGAACATGTTAGACAAAACATCTGCTGGTATCAGAACACTGCATTATCAGATCATTGTGGCCATGAATTTTTTATAAGGACACTTTTTTTCCCCCAAACTGCAACTTTGAAAGTGACATTTTGTGCAAAAAGTTTTTGATTGAAGTATGATGTCAGGAAGAAGTCCAGTGTAGTTTGTTCATTATGGAGAGAGCCCCTATTGGCCCAAGAAAACTCATTTTTACAAACTAGGGCAATGCCTACTAGCAATATCCTTGTTATAGTACACGGGCATGGGAATGCACAAGCAAGAAAAAATTTTAGGCAGAAATATGACTGAGGTTCATTGGTCTTTTGTAATACTTAATGTATGAAGTAGCCCATATTCTAGACATTCACTTAACACTCTCTTTTCTCATGTGGACACAGTGTCGGTCACCAGCTCCCATTAAGCAAGGAGGCCATATTCCATCACCTCACCTCTTGTTCTCTGCTTGTTAATGGCAACCATTAAGAAGTCATTTTTTTGTCCCAAGAAATCTTGTCATTTCTGCCCCAAGTGTGCTCTTTGTAAGCTGTTTCTTCATTGCAGGAAACATGTATGGATGAAAAACTAGTGAAGTTCTGATCCTTGGGAGTGTGTGGCAGATGCGTTAGTGCTCCACAGTCCTTGGGAGAAGGTGATATGAGGGCCCAAGGAGAGGGAAAGAATGAGGAGATGGCTCACCTTGAGAGAAGTCAGAGGTCCTGATATTTAAGTCCCATTACAGGACGTCACATATTTCATCCTAGAAGATAATAAAATGCTTCTAAAAGCATTATGACTTATGGAAGAACCAGACTATCTGCAGCTACCTTCCTGTTAATGTGGCTCTGAGAAATGGAATAATTTCACTGATTCAGATCACCCAGGCCATAAGGTGGAGGGATAAACATAATTCTCTGGAAAGATCTAATGCAAAAAAGAGCAGTAGAGAGAAAAGAGTTCAAAGATGGGTGGCAGGTCCCTGAAATGGATTCTGGAAAACTTAGAGGATGGGTTTTCCTCTATTGTGCAAACAATCTTCAATGTAACATTCTTTTCACTAAACTGCTAGACTCTTCCCTTAGCCCATTAGAGTTATGATAAGCTCAATTAAATCAAAGTGTGAGGTTGGGGGACCCTCAGGAGTCAGAATATACTCATTTATGGCAGTAGATATTCAGGAACAACTGTAGAAGAATTGGCAATAGTTCTGAATATGAAAAAGACATGTAAAATGTGCTCATGTTCGGGGAAACACCAAACATCAATGTCTATACTTCATAGTCCCATCTCCAAGCTGTTCTCTTATCACCCTATTAAGCACTTTCCCCATATACTTTTTCTCTTGTTGCCTTCTTCCTTTTGTCTTCTCTTTTTGCAAAGGCATAATCCTTGTTCTGTATTGCTTTATAGAAAAGGCATTTCTACACAGAAAAATTCCCCTGAGAAAAGGACCTCTTTTCTACGACTCTGTGTGAAAGTTTGAGTTAACTATCAGCAGTACACAGGAGGACCTGACAACTCACTCCTTCACCCATTCAACAAATATTTCTTGAGCAGTAGTTATTGTGAGTGACCTCTCTGCTGAAAACAACTAAAGTGTTTTATACTTCTATTCATTTAAAAATCATTTTTAAATAACAACTTAGTAAATAGTACAACCAAGGAGTTAAGTAACTCTGAGTCTGTCTTTGTCTTGAAAACATTTGTCATTGCAGGTAACTTTAGCCTTGGCTTTCTTAATCTCAGAGGATATGGGGAGACAAAGTCTTGGGGTCACCCTAAGTGAGAAATCTAATATGAAACACTCCAACGTAAACAGTTAATCTATCCAAGGGGCATATACTCAGAGTAATATAAAACATAAGTAAACACATCCCATTTACCAGCCTGCAAACCCTGAGAAAGGAAGGCAAATAAAGCTACATTTCTGTAAACTCAGCATAGGATGGAGGAGTGGTATCTTTCATTAAAATTTATTACTATAAGTCAGTCATAATATGGTTATTTCAGTTAAAATTTATACTGTGTCAGGTGTGAAACACACACACGTACACACATATATGTACATAAACACACACAGAGAATTTAGTAAAAAAATTCCAGGTTGGTAGCAGAAAGAGAACAATTGTTTCTAGTGGAACCTATCTTGAATACAGGCCTTCAGGAATCCCTACAAATAAAGTTTCATGAGATGTGTACAAAATGCACAAGAAAACAAGATACCATGAGGAAAAATCATGAAAACTTTTGGGAGGATAGATATGAACTGATGTTCCAGAAGTAGGAGCAGTTTTATTTTTTTCTCAAATCCCTCAAACTATCCATTAAAAGGAGGCTATCTGATAAGATTATTTTTGAAAATAGCTCACAATGTGTCTCTACAATGGAATATTTTATACTTATTCAGAAGAAGATGTTTCTATATCACAAATATGGAAATACTCCAAAATACATTATGATAAAAGTAAGTTTCAAAAAAGTGCTTCTATCATCTAAACATTTGTAAGATTATATATATACACATACAAATGTATAGAACATGTCTGAAAGAATCTATACAGAATGATTGAGAAACTGGCAAAATTCATGTCCTAGAAAATAGATAGCTGGCAAATCAAATGAGAGATGAAAACTTACTTTTTGCTCAATGTCATGTTCTACCTTGTGAATTTTAAACAATGTGTTGTGACTTCCATACTTAAAAGTTAACACAATTTAATAAAATTGGTTTATTAAATTTATTTAATTTTAATAGAGAACATCTTTTCCAAGGTTTCTCTGAGATATTGGCTGTGGAGCTCTAAAATATTTCCTTTTAAAATGCTTCAGAAAATATTATCAATTCAAATCCCCTGAACATTCTGACTCTGCTGCCAGAACCTAGTAGGTACTGAGCTATATATATATTTAGAAAGAGAGAGAACATAAAGCCTTCCTAAAGGGAACTTGGTGCATTAGCACATACTTATTCACAATCTCAGAACTGTCAAAGAAATATCACGTTGCATTTTGAAGAGGTATAATTTTAGATGGGGGTAACAAACTCATAGAGGCCACAGAATCATAAATCATATTCTTCATCAATAAGACACTACATAAAACTTTGGACTTCAGTGAAGGGAAGGTATAGATATTCAAGAGAGTATTTTTAACATATTTTTTAAGGCCAAAGGGCAAAACCATTTATTCCCCAATACTATGCTTCTCTCCTATCACTGCTCTTTTAGCCAGAGACTCTGATGGAACCACTGATCAGGTTCAGCATGGCAACCCCTGATGCTGTCAAGCTAGTAGCAAGATGGTATCTAAAGGATCCCCTGAAAAATGGCCATTTCCCATGATGCCTCCGTTATTCTTCCAAAAGAACACACACACACACACACACACACACACACACACACACACACACACACACAATTGCCCCAGGAATTTTAATGTCTTAAGATATTGTACATTGAGAACCACCACTATTTGATGAACTGGATTTTATTTTAAAGTTTAGTTTTATTTAAAGTTTAGTTTTTAAAGAAGGATAAAAACTTGATTTGCGAACATATATGTGTGGAAAAAGCATGTTTGGCTGTTTGGAACAGTCTTATGTCTTGTTATCAATTTTCTCCAAAAGCCAGAAATGTTCATAAATCACAGTGGACACTTAACAAATGACTAGTTCTTTTCAATGGAAGCTTGAGCTCCTCGACCACAGAGTGTGGGAATGTCAGCACCTTAATTTTAAAGAATCAATGAAATTTACAAAAAAAGTTACCTGTTGGTAAGTTCCATGGTTGGGAACAAAGAGAGGGCCTCTTTACATATAATTTTCCCCACTGTTGTGCCTGTCCATCTGCAGGATGTGATTGATGATGTCACCAAAACAAAGGCATGCATTTAGACTAACAAGCCAACTGGAAGAGACACTGAAAGGTTGGAATTATGTATGGCAGAAGACAATTATGCAAGCTAAATGATTCTTTAATTAATAATGAGATCCATCAGAGAGAAAGAATCACAGGGTGAAAAGCTTTGTGATTTATTCTGTGTGTGTCCATATGTGCCTGCAGTATATATATTTGGGGATATAAATGATATATGCACAGTATGAGTACTGTGGCATCTGAATCTACATGCTTGTCTGAGCTCATGACTCATTCATACATGGGGTGAGTGAATATCTGTAATATAAAAGTTGTTAAGAGATAGAATGCATTTCCTGGTTCCTATAGCCAAATGAATTTATTAGAAAAAAATGAATTTCATGACTTGTAATCTATGTTCCTTTATTTTCAAAATATAAGTAGTTGCTTCCTACTAGACAGATTAAAGAATTTTAAACATTAAATCAAAACATCTAAGTGTATGAATTTCTTTGTGTATGTAAGCCATACCAGTATATAAATATTAATATAAATGCATAAACAAAATATGATTTACTCCACTTTTAAATGTTTCCTAGTGTCTAAACGCACAGCTAACTTATCACTTTTGTTTCCAAATTTTAGTTTTTTCAGATAGCAGTGTTTTTCAAACCATGTTTCATGGAACACATGTTCATTATGATTACTTCAGCCTTCTCTCTTCCTTTTCGAAGCTAACAAAGGTGGAGGTAAGGCAAGCCAGAAGACAGAGCTCCAAGCCAAGGAGCTATAGCCTAATTTGAGTGGAGTGTTCATTTTATGTCTTTGTTTTAATAAAGTGTTTTACGGTTATAAATGGTTTTAATATCACCATTTAAAATAATCTGAAATAAAAATAAAATTAGTTTCTTACCTCATTCCATATACAAAAAAGACATACACACAAAAAACTCATGCTCTCGTGCTATAAAGTACAACACAGAAATCTTTGGATAATTTAAAAAATAATTTTGGATTACTGAAATAAAGCTTATATAACAACAATTTGGCATATTTTAAAATATATCAAATATCTATAGAGTATAAAATAACATTTTAAAATTTAAAAAAACACTAGGAAGAAATATTTTAACATTCATAACAGACAACAGATTTGTAGATTTTTATTTATCCATGGTAAATAAAGCCCTCTTAAACATATATTCAAGAGCAAGTAACTATATTTAAAACAACAAAGAGATAGCAACAAGAAATTCACCAAGACTGTGTTTTATCAATAAACATAAGACATTAAACTAGTTAGTAACCAGGTAAGATACACATTTGAAGAATAAAAATTGTTTTACGCTATCAGGTAGAAAAAAAATAAAGCAATTCTGCTACTGTCAAGTGTTCATGAGTTTGTGGGTAAATAAGCAATATTAAGGTCTTTGTGGATATGTGACTGCTAAGTGTCTTTTTAGGGGACAATATGGCAATACATTTCTACTGTTAAAATATGTATGTGCATTTATTGAATAATAATATTTCTAGTACTATATCCTAAAATACATAATATCATTCATTTATTTATTTGTATAATTGCTTGTTTATTTTTTTTGTGGTAGTTTTAAAACATTTTTGTAATCTCTTTGACACTTCCTTCAAATTTATCTTCCCTTGAATGATGGCCAGATTTTGTTACTTGCTTCTAACCAAAACTATGTAAAGCTAGGAAGAGTGATATTAGGGAGATTGCAGAATAGGAATTTTTAGCAGTTGTCCCTCCACAAAAATAGCAATTTAACAACCATATATATGGATCCAAATAACTTTAAGAGGTTTCTAGAATGCAGTTATAAAGTTGTAAGACACCAGAAAATCTCAAAATTGGGAACAAGGGCATTAAAATGGGGAAGAAGAGCAGTTTTACTTTATCAGTACCACCCCTTCCTCCAAGCCATGACAAACTACAGCTAACTTTATACTCAATGGTCAAAAGCTGAAAGTTTTTTCTCTAAAATAAAGAATAAGACAAGGATACCTACTATAACCACTGTTGTTCATCACTGGAGGCCCAGAGCCTGAAATCATGAGGGTTGGGTCCCTAGGGCCTAGCCTCCTGCTATTAGGGCCATCTTCTGCCCCTTCGCCACTCCCCAGGCCGAATGCCACCTCCGCTACTGGACTATCAGGCTGTTGGGATCACTAGCTCATCCCCTGCTGATCAGGGGTTAAAGCCTGTGGAAAAGCGGGTGCTAGCAACTTCACATCCATGTGCATGTGCCAGGCCGGCCGCTGATGGAATGTGCTGCCCACTCAGGGCACCACACACAGGCACCACTGCTACCACTGCCACCGCCACTGTCTCTGCTACTGGTGCTTGAGGCGCTGACACAAGCTGTGGGGTGTGGCCGCAACCTACCTGCCCCAGCGTGAGCAGCCCTAAGAAAGCAGTGTGTTCTATCAGCGGCTGGTCCAAAGCATGTGCAGGGAGGTGAAGTTGCCCGGCCCTCACTTTCCTACAGGCCTGGGCTCCTGAGAAGCTGAGAATAAGCTGGTGATCCCAATGGCCTGACAGACAGCTAGGTCCTCCCACCACCCACCCCAATTCTCCCGTTCACCATCACTGATCCATTGGAGCCTGCAGGCCAGGGTTAGGGACAAAGAGGTCAGCTGTTCAGCCTATTTATCAGTCCCCAGTCATGCTCCACCCCCTCACAGGCTGGGCAGGAGGGACTGAGAGCTGCTCAATGTCACCTCATGGTGACTGGTCGTTTGGTTGTCATGGTCGTTACAGACACTGGCTTTTTATATATATGTATAATACTAAAATGCTAGTCAGATTGATTAGGCAGATGAAAAAAAAACTAGGAAAGAAAGTAAAATAATCTCTGTTTGCAGATGGCATGATCTTACATATATATATAAAACCCCAAAGACACCATAGAAAAAACTGTTAGATCTAATAAACAAATTCACTAAAGTTGCAGGATAGAAAATAAACTTTAAAAACCAGTTGCACTTTTATATACTACTAGAGGCCCAGTGCATGGATTCATGAACCAGTGGGATCCCTTGGCCTAGCCTGTGCCCTCTCACAATCCAGGACCCCTCAGGGGATGTCAGACCGCCATTTTCGGCCTGATTCCCACAGGCTAGGCTGAGGGACACCACCAGTCGGGCCTCTAGTATGCATATAAGATCTTTTGTTAATCTCTTCTTCCGCTTCCCCCTTCCCCTTCCCTCTGAGATTCCATGTTTTCATGCCTGTGCATTGAGCTTCTACCTCATGGTCAGTATGCATCACAGTGTCCGGTCAAATAGTTGAATGGTTGCTTAGGTTTTTATATACATAGATGAACAAACAATCCAGAATGGCAATCAAGAAAACAGTCTTTTTACAGTGGCTTCAAAATGAAATAAATACTTTGGAATAAACTAAACCAGGGAGGTGAAAGACTTATACACTGGAAACTACAAAAACTTAGATTAAAAAATTAAAAGAAGACATAAATAAATGGAAAGACATTCCATATTCATGAATTGAAATACTTAATATTGTTTAAATTCCCATACTACCCAAAGTAATCTACAAATTCAATGCAATTCTCATCAAAATCCCAACAGTATTTTTTATTGATTTAGAATAAAACAATCGTATAATTCATGTGGAACCACAAAATAAGAATAGCCAAAGTAATGTTGCATTAAGAACAAAGCTGGAAATATCCAGCTTTCCTGATTTCAAAATACATTACAAAACGACAGCAAATACAACAACATGATCTTGGCATAAAGACAGACATACAGACCATAAAACAGAATAAATACATCCAAGCACAAATGGTCACTTATAGTAGATAGTGGTGGCAAAAATACAAATGATGTTGGGAAAACTGCATATTCACATGCAATAGAATGCCCTGATTTTACAACATACCAAAATAAATAAATAATAAATAAATAAAAATTGAAAATGGATTAAAGCATTACACTTAGGATCTAAATTTATAAAGCTCCTAGAAGAAAACACAAAGGAAACCCTTTTCTTTGATCTTGGCAATGACTTCTTGAATATGACACCAAATGTAGCACAAGCTTTATTGCCTGTGTAAACGCAGACAGTTGGAACTACATCAAACTAAAAAGCTTCTGAATAGCAAAGTAAACAATCAAAAGAGTGAAAAGACTACCTACAGAATTGGAGAAAATATTTGCAAACCACATATCTGAAAGGAAGTCAATATACAAATATATAAGAAACTTCTACAACTCAATGGGAAATAAATAAATAAATTACCCAGCTTTAAAAATAGCTTGAGTAGAAATTCTCCAAAAAAAAGATTTACAAATGTTCAGTAGGCATATAAAAAAGATGCTCAATGTTACTAATCATCAGAGAAATTCACATTGAAACTACCATGAGATATCACCTTGCAACGGTTAGAATGGCTAGTATCAAAAAAAAAAAAAGGCAGCAGGTGTTCATAAGGATATAGAAAAAGGAACTTTTGTATCTGTTGTAGGAATGTAAAATGATTCAGCATCTATGGAAAATGGTATTGAACTCCTATATGATTTATAAGAAAAATTGCATTTTTTGTGTATATACCCAAAAGAATTGAAATCAGAATCTCACAAAGATATTTGCATTCCCATGTTTATTGCAGCAGTATTCACAACAGCCAAGATATGAAAGCTATTGAAATGTCTATCAACAGGAAATAGATACAGAAAATGGAGCATATACATACCATAGAATATTATTCAGTCTTTAAAAAGAAGGAAATGAAATCCTACCATTTGCAACAATATGGTGGAACCTGGAAGACATTATACTAAGTGAAATATGCCAGTAACAGAAAGACAACTGAATGATTCCATTCAGATATATAAAATAATGAAACTCATGGAAGCAAAAAATAGAATGATTGCCATGGCTGAGGAAATGCGAAAGGAGAAGGTGTTCAGTGGCTATAAATTTTCACTTTTGCAAGATGAATAAATTCTAGAAATCTGCTGTTCTACATAGTACATAGAACTACAACACAGTATCATGCACTTCAATTTTTGTTAAGAGGCTGGCTCTCAGGTACAACATTCTTACCATTAAAAAGGGGGTAACACAATGAAACTTTTGGAGGTGAAATATAGTTTATTACCCTTTTTGAGGTGATGTCATGGGTGTATGCATATATCTAAACTCATCAAATCACATATATTAAACGTGAGATTTCTCTGTAAAACACAGAGAAATCAATAGAGTCGTAAAAAGATGTGGTGGTAGTGATGCTGGGTAACTTCCCAGCTAGGTCAAGGAATGCATAGCCTCTGACTGGCTCTTGCTTTATTGGGTTTCATATTCTGGGGAATTCAGCTGCCATGGTATGAAGAGAGTCATGTAGCCTATGAAAATCCTTTGATGGAGGGAGAACTGAGGTCCCTCAATAACAACGAGCATCAACCTCCCAACCAAATGAATGAGCCACCTTATGTCCTTGAATCTCAGTCCAGACCTCAAAAGACTGTCTCCATCTTCACTACACTCTAATGAGGGACATAAAGCTAGAACCAGCCAATTAAGATGCTTCTAGATTTCTGACCAACAGAAACTATGAAGTAATAAGGTTGTTTGTTTGAAGCCAATAATTTTTAGCATAATTTCTTACACAGAAATATACAACTCATACATAGTATTTTATGGTAGCATTATTTGTAAAAGTGAAAAATAATAAATAATTTAAATTTCTATCATAATGCTGTGGTTGAATGAATTGTGATTAATACATATTGTGAAACATTATGCAACTATTAAAGGAAGGCAGCTCTATATATTCTACAGTAAAACACCTTAGGGAATATTAAATGATAAAATCATTAACCTATATGCATTGTGTTAATTTGTATAATAAAATACACTTGGATGCATATAATTTACATATACTCCTACATATGGATGTCTGTACTGGTATATGTGTTTAGACTTCTTGAATAAAGGATTGGACTGAGGTGGTAGCAGGAGATTTCACTTTATACATTCTGTATATTTGGAACTTTTAATAACAACCATGGTTTATGAATCTGTTTCCTTTTATATTTTTATTATAAAAATTAAACTAATGAAAAATAAATGAAGTAGTATACTCATCTCTTAAGAGCTTTCATTGTTGATATTAGCTAATTACCAAGAAGTACAAAAAAGGAAAATAGGATAAAGTCAAAATGCATAATTTACTTTAATAGCTTTGTAGTTATGAAAAAGCAAGGGAAATGACTGTTAGTTTCAATTTTGTCATTCAATGCCACAGCTTATCTGTCTGTGAAATGGGACAGTGGATCTTAAGAGGTGACATGGGGGAAGAAATGAAGATGACTTGGCCTAAATAAATCACAACTGCTGCACAAAGCCCAGAACTAGCAAATGCCAGATGGACTGTGGGTTTATGATGACATCTTCATGTACCAAGAAAAATACAGTAAAAAAGGGGATAAAATAGATGACTACCTGTGAGAATTATTGATTAGGTTTAATGCCAGGGCTTTTATCCTGTTTTGCTACAGGTAATATGCTGAGGATTTCAGGGGGGAGGGGGGAAAATGCATGGGCTATCCCAGGAACTTGAGGTCAAAAGGAAAAAGATAATAGAATTTGAATAAAAAGGAAAAATTGATTAGCTAATAGTGATTATTAGGCAAGGTTACAGAAGGCAACATGATAACTAGCAAATTATTCTATAGCATACTCATCCCTTAATACAAAGCCTAAAGAATAATATATGAAGACTCAAATGACCAAGGCAAATTGTAATTGGGATTTCAAATATTACTTTGCTAAACATGACTAAAAAGATACTTGAGAAGGTTTATGTAAAACCTTATGTCTTCTTTCAAAGGTTTCTTATAAGGAGTTCCAAAAAAAATACTTTAATTCCAGTTTATAGATTTTCCTTATTTTAATGTTCTCAGCTCTGGTGTAGGCATATTATAAATGGAATTAACTACATTACTAATGCTTTTAATCTGATTTTACTGGCGCCTAGGGCTGATGGTTGGAAATTAGCATGTGTGTCATTAAAAGAAAAATACAGTGATACAGAAACTAAATTACATGTCCAAATAAACACATTTATCCATGTGCTTTATTTATGATCCCAAACAGTCAAAGTACAGGCTCTGATTGCATGGCTTCAAAAATAAAGTAGCATAACACAGTTTGCGTGTTTGCTGAAGTCAAATATTCACCCTTGATGAAAGAACATACAAGAATAGCCCCCAATATTATATATTCCTTTGATTATAACTCCCGAATTACATGGGAGCTACATATTTGTGGGATGCTGTGTATATTTTGGTAAGACAATTCATAGATAAGAGATCATTGACAGTATTTAATTCACTCAAATCAGTTGTTGAGCAATCCATGGGACTGATGCACAGCAGACCTGAATTGGCTCTTCAGATAAGGGATGTATCCCTGCTTACTGAATGCTGTTGATTGGAAGTCCTCTGTATGAGCCCACAACTTTGGACTTGGTAACAGGTAAATGGAAGAGATGCTGGGATGCATGAGCTGCGATTTTTTTTAAAAAAATGTAATGTGGGTGGCAAAAAGACATGAGAATATGCTCAAAGTCACTAATCATCAGAGAGCTGCAAATTAAAATGACAATGAGATGTCACCTCACACCTCTTAGAATGTCTACCATCAACAAATCAACAAATGACAAGAGCTGGCTAGGGTGTGGAGAAAAGGGAACTCTAGTACACTGATGGTGGGAATGCAGACTGGTACAACCATCTTGGAAACAGTATGGTGTTTCCTCAAAATTTAAATCTTCATCTACCATTTGACCCAGTGATCCCACTTCTAGGAATATTTCCTAAGAACCCAAAACACCAATCAGAAAGAACACATGCACCCCTATAATGGTAAAGATCTGGAAACAGCCCAAGTGCCCATCAGTAGATGAGTGGATAAGAAAGCTGTGATACATTTACACTATCGAATACTATGCAGCAGTAATAAAGAAGGATCTCTTACCCTTTGAGACAGCATGGAGAGACCTGGAGAGTATTATGCTAAGCGAAATAAGCCAGTCAGAGAAAGACAAGTACCACATGATCTCACTCATTTGTGGAATCTAATGAACAAAATAAATTGATGAACAAAATAGATCTAGAAACATTAAAGCATGGAACAAACTGTCAAATCTCAGAGGGAAGATGGGGTGGGGAAAGATCAACCGAAGAACTTGTAAGCATATATGCATAACCCATGGACAATAGTGTCATGAAGGCATTGGCTGGGGGGTGGAGCAGGCTAGAAGAGGTCAGTGGGGAAAAGATAGGGGACATATGTAATACTTTCAACAATAAAGACTTAAAAATAAATAAATGAAAGAAGTTATTAAAGGGAGAGAAATAGTATAGCATAGACCAAAAAAAAATCACACCTAGTTCTCAAAAACCTAGGGGACTCTTTCCTCAACTTACATTTGCTTATATTTTCTGTGGAGTAATTCCACATTCTGTGTTATGCCACTCATAAATCATCTCATCACGTATGGCTGACTCCTCTTCCCATCATCTATCAAATCTGCTCATTGGCTCAGACACACCAGAGACCTTGCCATGTGCTAAACCTGCCCTGACCCCTTTACATGAAGGCTCTGGTTGTCTTCTGCCCTCTCATTGCAATTCCTTTTGTAAGTGTTTAATATCTACACTTTTTTGCTATTGCTCATTTCATCTCTCATGATTTTGAATTATTATTTGAATCTTTTGTGCTATCTTTTGACTTTTTACATTGTTCATTACCCTAAGTACCTGGCAAGCTTTTGGAGTATGAGTGATTGTGTTTTATCTTGTTTTCTTTTCTACCCCTTCCCTCCTTCTTTTTACTCATTCCCACCTCTAGGCCTTCACCTCTGGGCCTTTACATGTCCTACACTAGGAAATCCTACTCACACATTTGTTGTTTTGCGATTTTTAAACCATGATGCAGTCAGTCTTTACCTGGGACAGGACAATATTCACACCCCAAAAGCTTTACTACCATTGTAAAGGCAAATGGAAAGGAAGGAAAAATATGTTTAATTAGAACAAGAACATTGTCACGATGCGATTTAATCTTTCTAATGTGCTTATAACTAGGGAGATATTATTATTTCTACTTTGCAGACAAGGAAACCAGGCTGAGGAAGCTTAAGCATTCTGCCCAAAGTCAAACTGATTTTACATGGTAGAGCTGATTCGAACCCAGGTTGGTTGGGTTCTATTATCTGGGCCAGTTCAACAAAAAATAACATTAAAGAGATTGTATTAATAGTCTTCAAAACAGGGTGACCATGAAGGAATTGGTGATGATGGAAGGATACAGAAATGGATCATCAATCAGGAAAGGCTTCTTACAGGAGGGGACACTGAAAGGAGAAAAAGAGAGGAGGAAAAATATAGAATAAAGTAAGGGGAGAAAAGTAATAAAGAAAAAGAAAGCATTCGCCATTAAGGCTGTAGAAATATTTACAGTTAGTCTCCAATCGCCTCATATTTTTCTATCTAGCCAAACAGCAATAAAGGTATGTGGAAAAACATATATATTAAATTACTAGGTGTCAGATTTCTGATTTGATAACACTTGGTGTAAAAATAACAGTTATTATTACTCTTCATTCATCTAGCTCTAAGAGTGCACACAGTACAGTATAATAAATAGAATTTATCAGAGGAGGGACAAGATTGGTGCCCCAAGGGCTTTCCTGGGTAGATGCTCAAGTGAAGACTGTGTGACACCCGGGGATCAGGGCTCTGCAAGCACATTGGCTGTGGAGTTGCTTTCTCCCGCAGGCTGCAGTTAAAGATGGGGTTCTATTGCAGGGCCCTGGATTTTGGAGGTAGCTTTTTTGTGTGTGTGTAGGGGGAGGATATGGAAAGGAATTTTAATGACCATCCTTCAGAAAAATGTTAACTGGAGTCTTTACCTAGCATTAAGTGCTCCAGATTACTACATCCTATCTAATAAAAGAGTGATATGCAAATTGACCATCACTCCAACACACAAGGTGGCTGCTCCCATGTGGTCAAAGATGGTTGCCCCCATGTGGACACAAGATGGTCACCACAAGATGGTCAGCAGGGCAGAGCAGTTGGGAGGGACTAGGCTTGCAAGGGAGGACAGTTGAGGGCAATCAAGCCTGCAGGGGAGGGAAATTAGGGGTGACCAGGCCAGCCAAAGAGGGAAGTTGAAGCTGACCAGGCCTTCAGTGAAGGGTAGTTGGGGGAGACCCAGGCCTACAGGGGAGGGCAGTTAGGGGCAAACAGGCTAGCAGGGGAGCAGTTAGGCATCAATTCGGCTGGCAGGGGAGTGGTTAGGGGGTGATCAGGCTGGCTGGCAGAAGTGGTTAGGGGCAATCAGGAAGGCAGGCAGGCAAGCAGATGGGAACCAGAAATCCTGGATTGTGAGAGGGATGTCCCATATTGGAGAGGGTGCAGGCTGAGCTGAGGGACACCCCAGCCCTGCACAAATTTCATGTACCAGGCCTCTAATATAAATAAAAAAGCAATAAAATTTAAAGCAGGTTTTCTTTACAAAAGCGGCAGTGTTTTGAGTTGTGAGCAAGGCCCAATGCTGGGCCTGCAAGACCCATCATCAGGGAACAAGAGGCAACTGAGAGGCAATTTTCCCCTCAAGGCTCCAGGAACACAAGTCTAGGCTCCTACAAATTAGGAAATATAGATACTGATATACTCAGCTTATGTGTGTGGCTCAGAAATTCAGACAGTGACCAAGAGACAGCTATTAAGCAAAGTTCCTTCACGTAAATCTGAGCATAGGCCTTCAGTCATCGATATTAACTTTCACTTTGGACACAAGTTTAATAAGCAGGGTTTCACCGTTTCCTAGTTCTAGGAATTCAATAGCAGCATGTGAGAAGTAAGGGGAGATAGAGAGGGGAGATAGAAAGCAGGAGATAGAAAGGCTGAACAATGTAGCCAGGACTGGGTAGGATGGCTTGACCAGGGGACTGATCAACAACCCTGCAATCCTGTTGTCCCTGAGGATATTGGCATTTTTATAGGGTTGTAACCCACAGCTCATTTTGAACTTGTTTCAAATGCTTTTCATTACATATTATCCATAATGCAATCATACTATTTCATTTAAAAAGTGTGACATTCTGCAAAACAAATACCGAATCCACTACTCCAATTAAAAGGTAAAAAATGGTTGGAATAAAGAATTTAAAAAAATAGAGAATGCAGGATGAAGACTAAAAGCAACAAATAGCACTTGGACTTAAGTTTAAATAACTACCATTAATTGTTATAAAGATTTAAGGCAAATGTAAAAAACAAAAGTTCTCAAATTAAGATGTAATAATTAAAATGCTGATGTTCAATGAAAAAAAAATACATACTACTGCAAAGAAATTGTGAGATAAGTAATGTCAGAGAGAAACTAAAATGATAATTAAAGTTCATTTATCATTGAATAAGTATTTATTGAATCCCTATTATGTGTCAGTGTGGTAGGGTTTGGGAATAAAACAATGCACACCAATTCTTGCCTGAATTACAGCTTAGCTTGTGAACTAGACAAATGAACACATATAGAAATATACAATATAATTTATGGTTGTGATACATGCAGTAAAGAAGAATGAACCCCGGTAAAGTGTCAGGGGACAAGCAAAGGGAGGAGCTGCTACTATTTTAGCTACAATGCTCTTATAAATTCTCTCTTAGGAGGTCACATATAGATAGAGGCTCTGAAAACAATACAGCCATTCAGAGGAAGGGCATTCTAGGAAATGGGCTTAAGTCCTAAGGCGGGGTTGAGTTTGGTGTATTTGAGGAACAGTTAGAAGCAGAAGAGAGAGTGATTAGGTAGCTGACTTTAAATATATAGGTAATATTCAAGAGGAAGAGGAAGAGGACCCCGTGTTGAATTGGATGTGGGATGTAATAGAAGAAATCAAGGAGAGATTTTTGGACCTTCCCACTCTCCACTACCCTGACTCTGCATGACTGGGTAAATGGTGCAGCCAATTACTGTTATGGGGGAAAGAAGCTACCATCTAGGAGAGCAGGCAGTGAGAGTTCGGGGGAGATTGTATTGGTGATCTGCAGAGGTTGGACTGAAGATCAATGCCTGCAATCCATCACAGTAGAGGGTGCATAAAGCTAAGGGACCAGATGAGAGAACCCAGGTAGTGGATGTAGATTCAGGAGACAATAGGTCCAAAGACTGGCTTTTGACACAAGCCCACATTTAGAAATTGGCAAGGAGGAGAACACTAAGGAGTAAGAAGGAATTAAAAAATCCAAGACAAACCACAGATAGTAGAGTTCTGAAAATGGGCGGGGCCGCCCGGAAAAAAAAAAAAAAAAAGGTCTCCAGAAGGGTGAGCACTCAGTTGAGTAGTTGCCTGAGAAGTTGGGTGAGTCAGGTGGGCACTAAGAACTCACAATCAGATTGGGTGATCTTTCACCGTTGGCCACCTAGAGAGGAGTCCTGAGAGATGAACTTACACAGTTACAGATAATTTCAATTCTTGACAATAATAGAGAGATGTTGTACAAAGTTTACAGTCAAAGCAAATTCTACTATAATAAATATGCCATAGAGGAGTCATTTCTCACCTATTCCTCTCTGGCCCAGGAATCCACTGGCCCACTGCTGCCTGGGGACCCCATTTCTGACAGGAGTGTGTCACATCCTTGGATGCAGTGGGATGTAGATCCCAGGATACAATCATTCCCTTTGTTATAGTGAGTCATGCCCAAGAGAGAGATCAGCTTATGATTTAGGAAAGGGATAATCCTTTTAATTGTTTTTTTTAAAACAATTTTTAAGAAGCGGGGGAGGGGATAAAAAGAAACCTCACAGTGGGACTAGTGAACACAGTGGACAGGGGCAGCTTGGGGCAGGGGAGTTCTCAGTGGTCCAGCAATGACTTGCCTTAGAGGAAACTAATTCTAATAAATAAATGAGTGTCTTTATTGTTGTTTTCAATTTGTGCGTTTTACTATTTTTTTTTTCATTAAGTGAAATCAAATATCAGAAAAGCTACATTTGCTAAGTGTTTGGAATTTTATAGGGAAAAAAAGGGGGGGTGAGGGAGATGTGGTGCTTATGAACTGAGGAATGGTGTGGGGACAGTTCCTACACAGAGAATAATATTTCCCCTGGTATTGTAAAAATTTGATATAATTGCTCATTGAAAGAAAATCACCTATATTTTATTGTATGTGACGGTGGAATGAATGTATGGTAATATCCCTTTTTCTATTCTAAGTCCTCCGTGAAGGAGAAAAAAAGAAAAATTCCATTGTGATAGCGCCTCAGCCAAGATTTAAAGGTTGTGCTGGACTTAACAATTGAAATGCAAATCACTCTTTGCAAACAGCCGCCCGCTGAGGCCTAAATTTTTACAGATCAGGTTCTGCTGTCCTGATGAGGAATCATTGAACACCATTTCCCAGGATTCACAAATTAGTTGGCATCTAAGGTATCATTTTCTACGTTATAATTGTAACTTACCAGAGGAAACTTTGTCACAAAAGACAGTACCCGGTGCTTCCATTATTTTTCCAGCTGCACCGCCACTAAGGATTCTTTCCCACACAATAAAAATACACCCATCACGACCTCCCTCTCTGAAATACCACTCCTGGAATATAAACATTTTGAGAATATTGGTGTGCTTTTCTTCCCCTTCTTTTTGAGATGTGCAGGTGGTAAAATACTGGCTGCCATGAACTGCAGACAATAAATAAAAATTACCAGCTTCTCATGGCTGCCTGATAGAAATGTGCCAGCTTGAAAAGACTGATTCCCCAGGCACAGTGATTCTCGGAGTAAAGACGTCCCCGGATGCTCAGGTCCGCTGTCTGGCTGTTCCTCGATGGGCCGGTGAGGCTGGTCCAGTTCACACATGCATAGCTGCCCCTGGAAGCAGGAGAGCCTGAAAGGTTAGCTCTCCCTCCCCAAGTTAAAAAGGCTAATGCTAGGAGAGAGGTGGCTTTACATGTAAAGACACTAAAAAAACAAAAGAAGTTAAGTTTAAAAGCCAAAGCTGAGAGATGGAATAATTCTCAAAAATATGGTTAGGTAGTGAGAACATCACTAGCTCATACCTTTAAACTCGGCCTTGTCACAGACCTTGTAAACTGGTCATCTAAGACAAATCACAGCACGTCTGTGCACATTCATCTCCTCACATGTAAATGTTCGGGTCAAGCTTCTCAAAGAGAAGTCTGAGAGCCACCTGACCCAGGAGCACAGGGACAGCTGGTTCTACAAGGAGTTTCCGGGTTCATCTCCAGAGATTCCGATTTATTATACCCAGGATGGGTTCCAAGAATCTGCAGTTTTAACAAGTTTCCCAGATGATGTCCATGCATACTGAATTTGAGAATCACCACAGTAGATGAACTCTGAAATTCCTTCCAGATTCACTGCTTGAGAAATCCATAGACTAGTCAAGCATACCACCATGAATACTGGATCTTTTAACTAGAAAATCTCTAGCTCTAGCTCTAGTTCTAGCTCTAGCTCTAGCTCTAGCTCTAGCTCTATCTTCTATCCCAGCAGTTCTCAACCTGTGGGTTGAGACCCCTTTGGGGATCGAACAACCCTTTCACAGGGGTCGCCTAAGACTATTGGAAAACACCTATTTCCCATGGTCTTAGGAACCAACACACCGCTTCTTGGTGTAGCAAAATGTAGCAATGTAGTTTACTGTTGTTATATTAAGACTTTTACCCATGCTATACCACGATTCAAGACAAAATTTCATTTATTTGTAATTAGACATAAATATTTCACAATATATAATTACATATTGTTTTTGTGATTAATCACTATGCTTTAATTATGTTCAATTTGTAACAATGAAAATACATCCTGCATATCAGATATTTACATTACAGTTCATAACAGTAGCAAAATTACAGTTATGAAGTAGCAATGGAAATAATTTTATGGTTGGGGATCACCACCACATGAAGAACTATCTTAAAGGGTCGTGGCATTAGGAAGGTTGAGAATCACTGCTCTATCCTCTATTTATCTCTATCTGTATTCTGAATCTATATCCATATCTATATTATCTAAATCTATGTCTATATTTGTATCTGTATCTATATCTAAATCTATCTGTCTCTATTTTATCTCTAACAGCTATATCCATCTCTCTCTATCTCTATATTTATATCCATATCTATCTATACCCATATATATCTCCATCTCTATCTCTATCCTCTATCTCTATCTCTAATCTGAATCTATATCCATATCTATATCTATATTATCTATATCTATGTCTATATCTGTATCTGTATCTATATTTAAATCTATCTCTGTCTCTATTTTATCTCTAACAGCTATATCTATCTTTCTCTATCTCTATATTTATACCCATATCTATCTATATCCATATCTATCTCTATCCATATCTCTATCTCTATCTCTATCTCTATCTCTATCTCTATCTCTATCTCTATCTCTATCATATCCCAAGAGAAATAGCCTCCTTCCAGGAGGTTATTATCTACATCACAGGCCCCATCAGTAGGGCAGGCATGGTAAATGGTTCATATACTTTGTTCATATCATTTATTACTTTCTTCTTTAATGTCTTTGACCATTTATGAATTTAAAATTAAAATCCTTCAGTATACATACTGAAAAATATTTTTTTATTTATTTGTTTATCTTATACTTTTTAATGTGCATAGGTTTTCTTTGTATATACTCAAATATATTGAATATTCTCTTTTATATTCTTCCATATGTGTTAAACCTATAAAATTTATGCTGTTGGAAAAAAAAAACAGTATTTCCAAAAGTTTCCTTCTCAGCCTTGTAATTTTTGTTTTACCTGATATATTTTTCTCTGTAGTACCAATCATAATCTTTACTCCCTTCAAATAGTTAACAGATTGTACAATCAATTTTCAGTTATTTACAGGTTTAAGGAGGCTAGCATAATATGCCTGGTTATAATACTATTAATAATTCTGCCAATAAATACAGCAAACTACCTTCCTCATCCATAAAGCTTTCATTTCAATGAACTCTTTACCCAAATAATCAACTTATAATGGTATCCACTATCTTCACAAAAAGATGGACCTGGTTTCTTTAATTGATTCCTTTACTGGGCCTCAGTCACCTTACTACAATATAAAATATTTGTTTTAGGTGATTCTCAAAGGCTTTCTCAACTTTGAAATTGTGTTATCCTTATGAGCACAGTGAATAGCTGTGAAGTAAACTAACTAGACATAGAAACTAGCCTGTCTTCCTTAGAGTAGAGGCTCAATACTACAGTCAGTGACCAGTTTTTATAAATCCCTTGAGCTAAGAATGGTTTTTACATTTTTAAAGGGTTGTTAAATGTCAACAATAACAATATTTGACAGACACGAGAAATTAAATGGGACCCTCAAAGTCTAAAATTGTTCTTATGTGGACCTTTGTGGAATCAGCTTATGGACACCTCACATCTTTTGTTGTCATGGGCACCTCTCCAGAAGTACCATTGGCAGAGAACATAACCGGTGCCATGCTTCCTTTTTTTGGGGCATGAATATAAAGAAGAATTATACTCTTTGGATATGCACATTATCTGGGAAAATCACAAAATAATCCTAATAAGTTTCTAAAACAGAAACCCTCCATGACAGTATGAGAAATGTTATTTCCAAGAAACTTGTATAGAACAACAAAAACAAAAATTAACAAGTAGATGTCACTCTTAAGACAAAAACTGTCCTATAGGGAAAGAGTTAAGAGCAAGACCAAATTTAATAAGCCTAGGTTTGAAATCCTGCTGCACCATTATTAACTATATGACCTTTTATAATCTCAATCTATCTGCTATTCTATTTCCTTGTTTGTAAACAGGGGAGAAGTGATAATAATGATACCTACTTGTATAAAGACTAAATGAGTTATCTTCAACTTCAAATAGTGCTGGCACATAACATGTATTCTTTCATTCTAATCATTACATGAATCAAACTAAAGGAATGAATTCACTCTGCAAGACCTAATGTCAGACGATGGAAATCTCCATGTCCTCTCCTCTCAGTTGCGCCATTTCTGTAAACACCTTTCTAGTCTTTCACCTTTGTCTAAATTTTCCAGTTAATCCTTCCCAGCCCAAATTGGAGATTAAAGTTGAGTTCTAGGTATAATTGCAACAAGTGGACCGAATGTGGACTGTATTTTATTTGGATGTCATAATAGGAGAAAGACATAGAGGTAGAAAGCATGGGTGTATTTGATTAGATTCGTTTTGGAGGCTATCGTCTTTATAGTGCAGCTTTTTTTCTGGCAGTCCTATATTTTAAAGGTGAGACTTAGAGACCAAAAGCATTTTCCTGTCTTCTAAAAAACAAAAGTTAAAAAAAGAAGCTGTTTTTTCTGTCAAAACGTACATGTAAAACCTCTTTTTATTTTGAGTTGACAGAAAAGAAGCAAGAAAATTCATGATCAGAAGAAAAATGTTTGTTTTTGAGAAAATCTTTAAGTTGTTACAATATGTATATTGTTTACCAGTGAACAAAATTCTGCCATTTGAATTATTCTGAGCACATTGTATTTTTAATCAATATGCCTCCTAGTTTTCCTTAGTTATATTTTATTGTTTCTCAGAGAAAAGCATAAGGAGCTATATTCCCATTCAGTGTATTAGAAGAGCTTGTTTTGTTTGCTTTGAGGATGAGATATTCTTGTCATAAGGCCTCTAGTCACCTTTTCTGCAATCTCTTAAACAACTTATAGTTTATCATGGAGAAAAATATCTTCACATACTATATGTGAATGAACACATTAGTTTCTCTATATTAATTCAGAATTCTTCATCCACCCTGTGTGGTTTATAGCCTAACAAAATGATAAAAAGGGTTATTTTATATGTTTTAGTACTGTCCCTCTACTGGCAGTGGAAGTAAATCCCAAAGTATTTCAGCAGGTGCTATTAATATGCAAATAACAGAGAATTCGCTATTTCTAATAGACCTCCCAACTGCATGGGAGGCGTCGCTGTTGGAGCAAATTAGCTTTGTTAATTTGCATGCTTTTCACAACCTCCTGGGATTATATTTTAGATCAGAGACAATACAAGCATATGCAGTTAGCTTAAAATGTAACTAATTTTAGACTTTGAAACAATTTTCACCTAACTTCTTTGTGGTGTTAAACAGCTATTTGCAAAGAAACTTTTATAATAGTCTGTAATTTTCATAGTATTGAATAGCCATTAATGGCTCCAATCTATCTATAGCATGCAAACAAATGTGGGAACAGACTGTGTGTATGGGTTTCCAAATGGATTGAAAAGACCCAAGAGGTGGTGAACTAGAGGCCGGGGAGAATGTATTGTTTGGGTTGTTACAAATGATAATATGAATCAGGAGAAAACATGAAATTGTTCCAAATTGAATGATCAGCTGAAACAATTTATGGACAGGGGATCTAGCCATAAAGACAAAGCAAATTTATTTAGCTTCACAATATATAAACATCTAAATAAATGAAACAACATCTAAAACTAATGAATAATATTGTATTAACTGATTTTTAACTATTCCAACTTATATCTTACAAATGATGTGTTTTTAGAACTATTATCCCTTGTCATAGAAGTCCTTGAGAAATCTTCATCGAGTTCAGCAGCAATCAAAGTCATAAGTGATTGGGATTTGAACATAATTTACCAGGGCTACACTTTCTTGTTGTTCTATCATTGAGAAGATGAAAATTGCACCAACCTGTGCATATTTCATTGAGAAAGTAAATTATCTTAATCCCTTCCTGGACTGAAAATAAGCCAGTTTTTGTGTTGTTGTTGTTCTTTTTGTTTTTCTTTTTACAAAAGTATACAGATGACTTTTTAGCTCTTTGCTGTCTTAAATCCACATATAAAAATTAAATTGAGTAAGTTAAATAATTAGATGTTTAAAGCTTAAAAGTTGCCTTTGAGTATGTGGCTTTGATTTAGAGCCCAAATTTTCTAATGACTGAATTATTCTGCATTTCATTCTGTTGCTATAGATGTGGATGCATCATAAGTTTAAAATAGAAATGCGTCACATGAGAAAATGTCATAAATGGGAGTTATTTAAAATTTATTGTCTAAATATGTTTCTTTTAAAAATGTATCCTTTTATTTATTTCAGAGAAGAAGAAGAGGGAAAGGGAGATAGAAACTGATGAGAGAGAATAATTGATCAGCTGCCTCCTGCATGCCCCCACACAGGGGATTGAGCCTGCAGCCCAGGAATGTGCCCTGGCTGGAAATCAAACCGTGACCTCCTGGTTCATAGGTCAAGGTTCAATTACTGAGCTATGCCAGCTGGGCTAAATATGTGTCTTTTTCATCAGTCCAGTAGCCAGGAGCTGACCATAGGTAAAACAAATGACTTGGGGGAAAAAAGCTAACTCTGTTATGAAGAAAGAACATGATTATGTAATAGTCATTCTAATATTTCTGATTACATTATGAACAGATTCAGTTCAAGTATTGAAATCAACTTGCAATAAAAAATTTGGCCATTGTCATACCTTGGATCAACAGGTAAAAAGAAATTAATTTAAATATAAATTTAGCTAAATCAATAATCAGGCATTTGTGTATACTTATATATGGATACCATAATATTTTTGTTTATACATTTAAGCTTTTTTTTATTAATTTTTATACATATCTCCCCATTGCCCCCCTCCCTCCCAGGCATACCCCAACCCTCCAGTGTCTATGTTCATTGGTTATGATTATATGCATAGATACAAGTCCTTTGATTGATCTCTTATCTACCTCACCTAACTTTAATCTTCCTGCTGTAATTTCACAGTCTGTTTGAAGCTGTACTGTCTCTGTATCTATCCTTTTGTTCATCAGTTTATAATGTTCTTTATTATCCCCCAATGAGTGCGATCATGTGATGCTTCTCCTTCATTGACTGGCTTATTTCACTAAGCATAAAGCTCTCCAGTTCCAACCAGGTTGCTGCAAATGGTAAGAATTCCTTCTTTTTAATGGCAGCATAGAATTCCATTGTGTAGATGTACCACAGTTTTCTGATCCACTCATCTGCTGACGGGCACCTAGGCTGTTTCCAAATTGTGGCTATTGTAAATTGTGCTGCTATGAACATAGGGGTGCATAAATCCTTTCTGATTGGTGTTTGTAATTTCTTAGGATAAATTCCTAAGAGTGGAATTACAGGGTCAAATGGGAGATCCATTTTTAGTTTTTTGAGGAAACTCCATACTGTTCTCCACAGTGGCTGCACCAGTCTGCATTCCCACCAACAGTGCACAAGGGTTCCTTTTTCTCCGCATCCTCACCAACACTTGTCGTTTGTTGATTTGTTGATGATTGCCATTCTGACAGGTGTAAGATGGTATCGCATTGTCGTTTTGATTTGCATCTCTCGGATGATTAATGACTTTGAACATGTTTTCATGTGTCTCTTGGCCTTCCTTCTGTCGACTTTTGAAAAGGTTCTATTTAGGTCCGTTGCCCATTTTTTTATTGGATCCTTCATCTTCCTTTTATTAAGTTGTATAAGTTGGTTGTAGATTTTGGAGATTAAACCTTTATCAGTGATAGCATTTGCAAATATGTTCTCCCATGCATTGATCTTTCTTCTTGTTTTGTTGATGGTTTCTTTTGCTGTGCAAAAGCTTTTTATTTTGATGTAGTCGCATTTGTTTATTTTTTCTTTAGCTTCCATTGCCTTTGGAGCAGTATCAGTGAAGAAGTTCTTTCGGCATATATCTGAGATTGTGCTGCCTGTGGATTCCTCTAGTATTTTTATGGTTTCCCTTCTAATGTTTAAGTCCTGTATCCATTTTGAGTTTATTTTTGTATTTGGTGTAAGTTGGTGGTCCAGTTTCAATTTTTTGCATGAATCTGTCCAATTTTCCCAACACCATTTATTGAAGGGGCTATCTTGGCTCCATTGAATGTTCATGCCTCCTTTGTCAAATATTAATTGAGCATAGTGGTTTGGGTGGGTATCTGGGTTCTCTATTCTATTCCATTGATCTATATGTCTGTTCTTGTGCCAGTACGAGGCTGTTTTGAGAACAGTTGCTTTGTAGTATAGCTTGAAGTCTGGTATTGAGATCCCACCTACTTTATTCATTTTTCTCAGAATTGCTGTAGCTATCCGTGGTCTTTTTTTGTTCCAGATGAATCTATGAAGAATTCTTTGTCGGTCTGTGAAATATGTCGTTGGTATTTTAATGGGTAGTGCGTTGAATCTGTAGATTGCTTTGGGTAGTATGGACATTTTAATGATGTTGATTCTCCCAATCCATGAGCATGGTATGCTCTTCCATCTGTTAACATCTTCCTCTATCTCTTTTTTCAGTGTCCTGTAGTTTTCTGCATACAGGTCTTTTACCTCTTTAGTTAGGTTTATTCCTAGGTATCTTAATTTTTTTTGGTGCGATGGTAAATGGGATTACTTTTTTAGTTTCTCTTTCTATAATTTCACTGTTAGTGTATAGAAATGCCACAGACTTCTTAGCATTAATTTTGTATCCTGCTACATTGCCGAATTCATTAATTAAGTCAATTAGTTTTGGAATGGAGTCCTTTGGGATTTTTATGTACAATATCATGTCATCTGCAAATAAGGACAGCTTTACTTCTTCTTTTCCAATTTGGATGCCTTTTATTTCTTCTTGTTGTCTAATTGCAATGGCTAATACTTCCAGTACTATGTCAAACAGTAGAGGTGAGAGTCGGCATCCCTGTCTTGTTCCTGTTCTTAGGGGAAATGGTTTTAGTTTTTGCCCATTGAGTATGATGTTAGCTGTGGGTTTATAATATATGGCTTTTATGATGTTGAGGTATGATCCTTCTATTCCCACTTTGCTGAGAGTTTTTATCAAGAAAGGATGTTGGATTTTGTCAAATGCTTTTTCTGCATCAATTGATATGACTATGTGATTTTTATCTCTCTATTTGTTTATGTGATGTATCACATTTATTGATTTGCAGATATTGAACCATCCCTGCATTCCTGGGATAAATCCTGCTTGGTCATGGTGTATGATCTTTCTGATGTACTGCTGGATCCGGTTTGCTAGAATTTTGTTGAAGATTTTGGCATCTATGTTCATGAGAGATATTGGCCTATAATTCTCTTTCATTGTGTTGTCTTTATCTGGTTTTGGTATTAGGGTGATGCTGGCTTCATAGAAGGTGTTTGGTAGTATTCCTTCTTCTTGAATGTTTTTGAATAGTCTGAGGAGGATAGGTTTTAATTCTTCCTTGAATTTTTGGTAAAACTCTCCTGTGTAGCCATCTGGACCCGGGGATTTATTTGCTGGAAGCTTTTTGATTACTGCTTCAATTTCTTCCATAGTTATTGGACTATTGAGATGTTTGGCTTCCTCCTCATTGAGTTTTGGGAGGTTATATTTTTCTAGGAAAATGTCCATTTCTTGCAGGTTGTCCAATTTGTTGGAATAGAGTTGTTCATAGTATTTTTTAACAATCCTTTGTATTTCCACAGGGTCTGTTGTTATTTCTCCTCTTTCATTCCTGATTTTGTTTATTTGGGTCTTCTCTCTTTGCTTCTTGGTGAGCCTGGCTAGGGGTCCATCAATCTTGTTTATCCTTTCAAAGAACCAGCTCTTGGTTTTGTTGATCTTTTGAATTGTTTCTTTGGTCTCCAAGTTGTTTATCTCCGCTCTGATCTTCACTATTTCCTTCCTTCTGAGAACACTGGGCTTTTCTTGTTGCTCACATTCTAGCTCTTTGAGTTGTAGGTTTAGGTGATTTATTACCATAGTTTCCTGTTTTTTGCAGTAGGCTTGTAGGGCTATGAACTTCCCTCTCAAGACTGCTTTCGCTGTGTCCCATAAATTTTGTATTGTTGTGTTGTCATTGTCATTTGTTGCCATGATGTTTTTTATTTCTTCCTTGATCTCTCTGGTTACCCAGTCGTTGTTTAAAAGCATGCTGTTTAGTCTCCATGTGTTTGATTTCTTTCTATTGTTTTTATTCTAGTTGATTTCCAGTTTTATGCCACTGTGGTCTGAGAAAATGCTTGATATGATTTCTATCTTCTTGAATTTGAAGAGACTTTTCTTATGACCCAACATATGATCTATCTTTGAAAATGACCCATGTGCACTGGAGAAGAATGTATATTCTGTGGCTTTGGGGTGAAATGTTCTGAAGATGTCAATTAATTCCATCTGGTCTAGTGAGTCATTTAGGATTGATGTTTCTTTGCTGATTTTTTGTTTAGAGGATTTGTCCAATGGTGACAGTGGGGTATTAAAGTCTCCTACTATGATTGTATTGCTGTCAATCTCTCCCTTAATATCCTCCAAGAGTTTTTTTATGTATTTAGGTGCTCCTATATTGGGTGCATATATGTTTACCAGAGTTATTTCTTCTTGTTGGATTGTTCCCTTTAGTATTAGGAAATGGCCTTCTTTATCTCTTATTATGTCCTTCACTTTGAGATCTAATTTGTCAGATATAAGTATTGCAACCCCAGCTTTTTTTTCATTTCCATTTGCCTGAAGTACCATGTTCCATCCCTTCACCCTCAATCTGTGTGCATCTCTTTTCCTAAGGTGGGTTTCTTGCAGACAGCAGATATATGGATCATGTTTTCTTATCCAATTGGTTACCCTATGTCTTTTGATTGGAGCATTTAATCCATTTACATTTAAAGTTATTATTGATAAGTACTTATCTGTTGCCATTTTTAGTCCTTACCCCCGAGTTCCTTCTTCGCTTCCTCTTTCTTTTTATTACAGCAGACCTTTTAACATTTCTTGCATTGCTGGTTTGGTGGTAATATATTCCCTTAGTCCTTTTTTGTCTGTGAAGCTTTTGATTTCACCTTCAATTTTGATTGAGAGTCTTGCAGGGTACAGTATTCTTGGATTCAGACCCTTCCTTTGCATGACTTTGTAAATTTCATTCCATTCTCTTCTGGCCTGACTAGTTTCTGTTGAGAAGTCAGTAGCTAGTCTTATGGGGGTTCCTTTGTAGGTAACTTTCTGTTTCTCTCTGGCTGCTTTTAAGATTCTTACTTTGTCGTCAGTGTTTGCCAATTTAATTATAATATGCCTCGGTGTGGGTTTGTTGGGGTTCATTTTGCTTGGGACTCTGTGAGCTTCTTGGATTTGTGTGGGTTTTTTCTTTTCTATATTGGGGAAATTTTCTGTCATTATTTCTTCAAACACGTTCTCTAATCCTTGTTCAGTTTCCACTCTTTCTGAAACCCCAATTATGCGGATGTTATTTTGTTTCATGTTATCCCAAAGTTCCCTTAGACTCTCCTCTTGCTTTTTAACTTTTTTTTCTAGAAGCTGCTGTACTTGTGTATTTTTTCCTACCGTGTCTTCTAGCTCACTTTTGTGGTCCTCTGCTTCTTCTAGTCTACTTTTGATGCTTTCTATTGAGTTCTTTATAGCAGTGATGTCATTATTCATTTCTTCTTGTTTATTCTGCACCTCGTCTAGTTTCTTCTGCATTTCTTCTTCATGCTTCTTCACCTCCTCTTGGCTCTTCTTCATTTCCTCTTGGCTACATTTAATCTTATAGATATTAGTTTTAATTCAATGATTACATTTTGAAAATTTCATCTTCTTTGTCAAATGGAAAGAAAATTCATATAAGTTCTATACAAGTAGACACCTGTGAAAGGTGACTAGCTTCACTCAATATTAGGTAAAAAATGATACTGAGAATAATAATTTTGTAACAAAATGGAGATGAGCTAATACCAAGTAAACATCAATGACATATTAATATGCATACTTTTAAATACATCAATAGTTCATATTGTTGAACACAGCTTATATTGGTATGCCATTTCTTCTTCAATACCTTTCCTTCCATACTAACCCCCTTAGAACTTTGTCCTTAGTCAGTCCATATTGTTTCTCTCTCTTCTGTAGCCATTCAACTTAACGAATGCCTCTCTTTTTACCTGTCTGTTGACAAGTCCCAGGCAATGACATCAGATCTTTTTATTATTTTTTTAATTTCATTTCACCCCATGTATCCTTTGATGTCCAATTAAAATATGGGCTCCACAATAAAAGCCTCAATGTTGCTGGTGGTTTAAACCTATCTCTCTTTTCTCAGAAGTATGATTGCCCTTAAATTATTCTATTATTAAAATATGGCACTTATGCTTGGCTGGTATGACTCAGTGGTTGAGCATTGACTTATGAACCAGGAGGTCATGGTTCAATTCCTGGTCAGGGCACATACCCAGGTTTTGGGTTTGTTCCCCAGAGGAGGCATCCGATCTCTCTCTCTTTCTCTCTCTCTCTCTCTCTCTCTCTCTCTCTCTCTCTCTCTTTCTTTCTCTCTCTTTCTCTCTCCCTCTCATCTCTGAAATCAATAAAAAAATAGAGCACTTCCTAAGTTTTAAATTGTATTGGAAATGTATGTATTATTCCTTCTGACTAAACTGTATGCTTCCTGAGAGGAGGTTTGTTGTTGCCTGCTGTAATCAATTCCAGAATTATTGTAGGGACTCCAGAAATGCTTAAAGAATATTAATAAAGTTTCCATAAGTGTTCATTTTTTTTCTCATATACTCTTAAATAGGTATTTAATGTTTTGACTCAGAGTGACTAAACACTGGAAACTTAGCACACATTTTCAGACTAAACTCACTTTGCATTGCTTTTGTGTACATCATTTATCTCCACCGTGTCTCAGCCTCGCTCTCTGGTCAATAGTAAAGGTTCATTCTCTCCATCCTCTGAGTTGCTGGGAGGTTTACCCAACGCAAAACACTTTGCACTAACATGTTCTAAAGGCAGGTTTTTGTAAACAGAGACTAGTAGTTCTAGATATTCCAGTTCTGGCTGGCACTGCTGTGAGCCTCACAGGGGCCAAGTGTGGCTCAGGGCCCTGGCCGCCGCTCCAAAGAACAACACCTAATGTCCTCGTCTTCAGTTATTTGGCTGGCATCTTCATGAAAAACCCTTTATGGTCTGCTTTTCTCAAAGGCTGGGTGTTTGGATAGGATCTCCTTACTGGCTGATTTCAAGTCAAGGAGAACTTTTTTGGCAGCTGATGTGAAAGAAATTCTGGTTGAATGTGTTCAGGGCCTCAAGCCATAGACTTGTTTTTATTTTATTGAAAAGGAGCAGAGCAAGGAGACTTGGCCCTGTGGCCTTTATTTCAGTAGAACACAACAGAGGAGCTCTGAGTCCAGTGGTAGAAGCTTGTTTCAAGTATTTTAACCAGAGAACTCAAGAAGATTATTAGTTTTGGGTTTGTTTGTTTTTTATTCCTGGATAGCTAAGGGTTGCTCTTCTAGGTAGATCACACAAATATATGCCAGAGAAGAGATTTCTTTTCCAAGAAAATGCTATATTTGTTACTCATAAAATATATCTGAAACACTTTCCAGTTTAAATAATCAGAAGAGCTTTACCTTTTCATAGAAATCATTGACTCTAGCACCACCCACCACCCAAGCCCCATTCTTTGTTAACACCAGAACTTCTCACTTGCTGATATTTTAAAAGATGATAGTGCTACATATGAGTTTCTTTAGCAAATTCCTCATTTTTTTCAATGTATCACTATGAATTAAATTTGAGACCAATAATTAATGCTGAAAACTTCCTTTTTGGTCACAAGAAATGAGTTCAGGCACTCATATTTTTATTTTTCATGAAAACCATCACAATTTGTATGTATTAAACATCGTTTGTGAGATAGACACTACCCTAGTGGCTTTACATTGTCTCTATTAATCTCCAGAACTATCCTTAGGGGTAGATACCATTATGTTCATTTCAAAGATGAGAAAATTGAGTATCTAAAAGGCCCAAATAAAACTGCTAGATAGTGGCAGAACATTTATGTTCAAGGCAGGCTGATTGGAGTTTTCATGTTCTTTCCATAATACAACTCAAAATGAATGAATCATAGGTAAACATAACTACAAACACATATATATGTATACCTTCACCTTGACTACATGTTGCTGAGGCTTCACAAAACCTAAAATAAACTTTAGTACTAGACAAAAAGCAGTCACTAATATCAATAATAAGTAGATGAATTGAGCACTATCAGAACAGTCCATTTGTCATGTCGTAAGTTGTTGTTTCAGAATGCCGTAGGCAGGGATTCATATATAGAAGTATTTCCATGTCTCATTTTACACAGAAGACTTGGTGATCTAGAATAATTCTTTCTCCAAACCAGCATGTTGATTTAATCTCACCCTTTCATAACTGCACATAACCTTGACCAGGCAACCTATGGTACTAGAAGGACATGGGGCATCAGGTATTTCAGCTGCGAAGGGGGTTGAGGAGGCATTTGGAATGGAGGTTGAGTGAGAAGCAGTTACCATCTGCAAAAGAAGAAGATTAAGACCCAGATTCTGGATATGGGGCTCTGGTCCAGAGCAGAACTAGAAGCCATCATGATCTGAAGCTCAGCTTCTGATGGACTGGCCTAGGGTACCCAATTAGCCCTAAACATAGCAGGTATCACTTTCACAGTGTGCAGCAGAACCTAGTCTATAGATAGTTAAATGATCATAGTTTCAAAGATTAGAGGGATTAAGAAGCAGAGTGGTACCCAAGCCACCCCGTGCTCTTTTTTTCCTATTGTGTCTTAGCCTTTTTTAAAAAAAATTTACTGATTTTAGAGAGAGAGAGGAGACAGAAGAAGGAGAAAAAGAGAGGAAGGGAGAGATAAACATCCTCATTCATGCATTAATTGATTGATTCTTGCATGTGTCCTGATCAGGGATCAAACCCACAACCTGCCATATCAGGACGATTCTCTCACCAATGGAGCTACTCGGCAGGGCCTTCGCCTTCTTTTTAAGCTTTCTGGAGCATGATTACTTTTCAGCAGACCACGGTAATGTGTGCTTGGGAAAAAATGAAATTAAACCAATGTTTCAGGAATTCTTTCATAATGTAATCTGAACCAGTCCTTATTAATGAGGCCAAAGTATTTCCCATCTAGCTAAAGTCCTACAATTATGTAAATGTGTAAATGAAACCATTCTTTATACCTTCATTCACAGTCCATTTAAGTCAGAAGCTGAGTTTACTTGGTTTACTAACTGGGTATTAAGCACCATTTGAGCAGTTTAAGAACTATCAACAGTTGCAATGGCCCATAATAAATATATGTACAATTATTTCTCTATAGATTGTCCTTCATAGTTGAAAATGGCATTGCCAATATAGCTGCTAATCATATGCCTAACTTACTGCAGAGCTAGGACAGTAGTGTATATTTGCATGAGAATATTTTGTTTATAGAGCATTCACACAATTTCATTTATCAATATAACCAAATATATTATTTATTTATTATTACTACTAAATTGGCATGAAGAAAATAAAATCCAAAGGTGTTGACTAATGCAAGAAAGATAAAACCAGAAAGTGGGAGCCTAAAGTACTTAGTGTACTGTGACCATGTACATCATAAGTAAGCCTGATTATTCTCCCTTAGGTGTTATCCAAAATTCTCTGTTGCCTGTCATATTTAAATGCTGGTCATTTATGTGAAATACAAAAGCCATTTATAAAGAAAAAGTTATTTACCTAAGTTCATATGTAGTTAAGTTTCAACTTTTTTCAATAATTTCTTCATTGGGATATGTAAATTATTTACTTGGGGCTTTCAAATTAATTATAGTCAACAAATATAATAGAGTTTTGCAGCAAAAATTCTGAAAATAATATCCTCCAAGACTCATATTTTATTTATATTTTAGTTATAAATGCAACTATATATTTAATTTTAAAATATACCAGACAGTTCATGTACACTGACAGATTTTTCTTCAATTCTCAATATATTAAAAGTAAGCAGTTTAATTTAAGTGTATTCTAAGAAGTGGGGAAAAGGACTGAAAAATTTTAACAATATAATTTCATATCCTTGAAACCTACATATTCAAAGCCTGTTTTGTAGAGTTTTTCTGGTATGAGATAGAACTCATGGAAATTACTTGGTTATATTATCTTGAACATAGAAGAAAAATGTTTTTATTGCTTTTATTCTTTTCAAAACACTTTTCCCTGAAAATATCCTTTGAAGTGTTGTTGAGCATAATTAATATGGGGAAAGTAAGTGTCTGATTAGATGTTTTGAATTCAGGTTTTCTCTAGGTCCCAATAAAGTATATATAAAAGTCCACAAAAAGATGAAAATTTCATAAAACTTGAATAAGTGACAATGAAGTTACTGCCTAAAATTGGAAAAATATCAGAAAATGTAGTTGAGAATATTAATAGCACAAGTAGCAGTTACTCATATGTTGATAAAACAAGGGATTCAACTAGCCTGAAAGAAAGAAGTGAAGTAATTTCTCTCACCTCTATTGCCTGTGTTTGAAATAGAGATGCCTCCCATCTCTATCCTGAGAAGATGTTGCTTCATGTGTGTTTTAGACTAAATGTCTGTTCCTACCCCAAATTCATATGTTGAAACCCTAACTCCCAATGTAAAGGTATTAGGACATGGGGCCTTTGGAAATTAATCAAATCATGAAGGTGTGGCCATCATAAATGGAATTAATGTCTATTTAGGAAGAGACATGAGAGAGATGAACTCTCTCTAGGCCATGTGAAGACAATGGGAAGGCAGTCAGCTATAAGCCAGGAAGAGGATTCTCACCAGAATCTAACCATGCTGACACTAATCTTGGGCTTCCAGTCTCCAAAACTGTGAAAAACAAACTTTTGTGTTTAAGCCACCAGTCTATGACATTTGTTATAGCAGCACAAGCTTTTACTAGGACAATGGGTATTTTATTTTAACACACTTAAATTATTTGTTTTCTTCTTCCATCTTTAAATTTCTCCTTCAATTCAGAAATTGTCAGAAAACAAAAGTTTGGGAAATATGGAAATGCTAATAGATATGACCACAACAGATTTAAGGTAGGTGGGGTCAGTGATAGGAGGATGGATGTTGGTGGAACATGTTAATAATTATAGATGGGTTTAACTTAACTGGTTCATTGTCAGTGAATCATTTAGTGAATAATCTTAACTCAGTCCAAAAGAGATGTGTTTAAAATTTGCTCTATAGAACTGAATTAAGAATAGAATCTTAGTGATATTTTGATATAGACTTAAATATAAGTAAGGCCAAAGCAAGCCATACATATCAACTGGTAAAAAAAAAAATACTGAGTGTGCTTATATTGCTTTCAATTCAGAGGCAGGAGAATATGTTAGAATACTATTTGGAACTATTTGGAAATGAACATTATTCAAAAATAGGAGAGTCAGGTCAACAAAGAGTCATGTAAATATCATGAGTTGCAAAAAAAAAAACCCAACAAACACATTAGTTACAACATCAGAAGGAATAATAAGAAAAGGTAATAAGCAAACTAAAACTAACAATGATAAAATTAAAGTTTGGACAGTGGAAAATACAGAGCAAATGAAATTATGTAGGGGGAGGACTTTAAAAATTCTCCCAGAATAAAAAGAAATAAAAATTATGAAAAAAGATGACAAAATTTGAAAAACTTGTATTTTTGAGAAAGAAAGTAGGAAAAAAAACACACACAACAGAAGCATTAGTATGATGAAAAGGAGAAATATTATAGCTAAAGTTTGAATTAGAACTTAAAAGCAACTGCAAACATCCAAGCAGAAAAAAACCTACAGGTAAACAAAATTAAATCTGGCCTGAAATTTCTCTTTCATATCAGTGAACAATGTATGACATGTGATAATAGTTTACAGAAATCTTTGGGGAAACCTTTACAATTAAAATGTGAATAACATTTCAAGGTTATATTAATTTATAAATAAAAATATGTCATTTTTAGATATATATGGGAGAATAAATTAAGTATTAAATTTTCTTTTGGCACAAAAATATTGAAAAACTTCTTGGAGACCTAAACACGTAAGTGATAAATAAAGATTACAAAGTCAAAAATAGGAAGTAGAATATTAAATAATATTTTAAATGTTATGATTTTATACATTGAAATTAATACTGCTACCAATACCCAAATACAAAATATAATGCAAAAGACAAAATTAGTGTTGAAAGATGAAATATCATGTAATATATAATCAACTGACATTAATCTACGTATAAAGTTCTAAAATACGAGTTCTAAGAAGGATTTTAAAGTAAAATTGTTTGACTTTTCCTCAAGTTATTGGTATAGTCCTGAAACAGTGCTCTAATCTTTTAAAGTCATTTATTTCATTAGCCAAACACATTCTCTTTGAGTAAAACACATCAAACAATATGGACATGTATCAACTAAAAGTGAAAATTCCGTACTTACACACTCTAACACCTAGGAGATGTAATCGCAAAAAATAGTTTGGTTTATATTTTTCAGAACTGTAAAGAGTTAGCCAGAATATAAGTATATAAAAATTAATATAAGTATATAAAATTATATATATATAGTGTACCCCCAAAATGTATATATACTTTAAGAGCTGATGGCTCAATTTTGAAAATATATTTTAAATAAACAATGTCTTTAAAATTATTTAAAATGTGTATATATATGATGAGGGGAAACTCTCTCTCTCTCTCTATATATATATATATACACAAACACACATACGTATACATGTCTCTATATGTATACATATGTGTGTGTTTATATATGTATGCATATTCAGAGCATACATATCTATAATTACATCGTTATCTCTATGTAGTGCCTATAAAATATAAAGTAGATGATTATTATTTTGTATTTTTTTACAAAATTTTATCTTATATTAATATATCACTTTACAATTTGATTTCTGTACTCAAAAGCTGTAATAGACATTATTCTTCACCAAATATATCTAAGTTATATATATACTAGAGGTCCAGAGCACAAAATTCGTGCACAGAGGGGGGGTGTCCCTCAGCCTGGCCTGCACCCTTTCCAATCTGGGACATCCCTCTCACAATCCAGGACTTTTGGTTCCCAACTGCTCACCTGCCTGCCTTTCTGATTGCCCCTAACCACTTCTGCCGGGTAGCTGATCACCCCCTAATCACTCCCCTGCCAGCCTGTCTGCTCCTGTCTTCCCCTGCAGGTCGGGTCACCCCTAACTGCCCTTCCCTGAAGGCCTGGTCACCCCCAACTTCCTTCCTCTGCTGGCTTGGTAACCCCTAACTGCCCTCCTGTGGAAGCTTGATCACCCCCAACTGCCCTCCCTTGCAGGCCTGGTCCCTCTCAACTGCCCTCCCCTGCTGGTCATCTTGTGCTGGCCATCTTGTGTCCAATGGAGGCAGCCATATTTAATCACATGGGGGCAACCATTTTGTGTGTTGAAGTGATGGTCAATCTGCATATTACTCTTTTATTAGATAGGATTGAGGCCTGGGGCATGGGTGGGGGACAGCTGGTTTGCCCTGAAGGGTGTCCTGGATCAAGGTGGAGATTTCCTAGGGGTGTAGGGTGGCCTGGGCAAGGGGCCTGTGGTGGTTTGCAGGTCAACCATGTCCCCCAAGTGGAGGCCCTAGTATCTGAAATTTATTTATCTTCTATAATTGAAACTTTGTAGCCTTAAGTGGAGGCCAAGGCAGACCAGGGCTGCAGAAGTTTGGCTTCCTTCATTGCCAGAGGAAATCCTAGCCTCCTGATATCTCCGGCTCTGTGGCTGCTGCCATTTATGTTGGAATTCATTTATCTTCTTTGTAGCCTGGAGTAGAGATCGTGGCCAGCCAGGGAGTGTGGAAAGCTTGGCTCTCTCCATCGCCAGGAAAACTCAAGCATCGCTCATGCTCTTTCTATAGCCACAACCATCTTGGTTGGGTTAATTTGCATACTCACTTCTGATTGGCTGGTGGGCATTGCTTGTAGGTATAATGGAGTGATAGTTAATTTGCATATCATTATTTTATTCATTAATGGACTAGTGGCTGGTGCATGAAATTTGTGCATGGGTGGTGGTGTTCCTCAACCCACCTGAACCCTCCCTAATCTGGGATGTCCTACCACCGATTTACAGAGATCAGGCCTAAACTGGCAGTCCAACATCCCTGTCACAATCTGGAACTGCTGGCTCCAGTCACGCACCTGCCTACCTGCCTGCCTGATTGACCCTAACCACTCTGCTTGCCAGCCTGCTTGCCCCCAACTAACCCCACTGCTGGCCTGTTCACTCCAAACTGCCCCTCCCCTGCTATCCTGATCACTTCCACCTGATCCCCACTGATGGCTTACTCACCCCCTACTGGCCCCCTGCTGGTCTACTTTTAACCCCAATAGCTCCACCCTCCATCAGCTTGATCACCCCCAACTGCCATCCCATCCTGGACTGATCACCGCCACCACCCTCCACCTCCCTCCCCGACCCCACCACCAGCGACCCAAGCTTCCAGCCCTTCCTTTGTTTATTTTCTTTTTTTTTTTTTTTTTAGTGCCTCCTTGAGCAGAGGCCAGAACTGCTGGAAAAAAGTATCTGGGATTTATTTATCTTCTATAATTGAAACTTTGTAGCCTTGAGTGGAGGCCAGGGCCTGCCAGGGCATGCAGGAAGCTTGGCTTCCTTCATCACTGGGCAACCCAAGCCCCCTGCTCACCCCAACTCTGTGGCTGCCACCATCTTGTTTGGGTTAATTTGCATACTTGCTTCTGATTGGCTGGTGGGTGTGGCTTGTGAGCATAGTGGAGGTACAATCAATTTGCATGTTTCTCTTTTATTAGTGTAGATAAATATACAATGTTTAATATTTAATTCTTTTGCCATGATGAATTCAAATAGTTGTCTACAAATATTTGTTAAAATAACAGAACAATAAACATTTCTGAACATTCATTCTAGCACACATGTTTTAGTACTTTTGGAAGATAAGCTTCTATAAGTACAGTACTTGTTTTAGTGAATGAATACTCACATTTTAAACAGCATTCAGCCCTATCTCAAAAAAATCTAGCCTATAACTAAGCTATAGACCTAATACTAGCTCTCAAAACAAAGAAAGTAAGCCATCTGGTAACTTGCTTCTGCTTCCTAAACAAGGAACTCGTAAAGCCACAAGGTAAGCAGCCAGATGTATCCTTTCCCACATGTATATCATGCCTTGAGAGCTTTTAATGAAATTTTGTATTTATTAGTCTGATAAAGTAAATATTTAGTTTTGTTGAGGAAGACACCGCAATAGTCAGTAGTGACCATATTAGCACTTTAGATCTATTTACAAATAACAACAAAATAGACAAGCAAGGCCAACCATACTTTGGGAAAATAAATATGAAAAGCAAAAACAAGAAACACCTGAATATAGAGTTATAAGTCTGAGTTCTGGGACAAAAAAAATATCTCAAGAAAACAGATGTAATGTAGAAAAATAAAAGACAATTTTAAATAAGTTAAATTTGTATCCCTGGAGAGAATCAATTATTACAAACAGAAGTAAATACATACCATTTTGAAGAATAAACAAACAAAAAATGAAAAACAAACAAAATGAAAAACAAAAACCACAAGTGCTTAAAAATTAAAACAGAGACACTAAACTGAAAAGTAATAATAGTGGCACTTAAGAGTTCCAGGAATACTGCTTAAAACTGAATTAATAATGTAGATTCAGATGGCAAGGAACAATAATAGTAAGGTAAATCAATACATGTTATAATTTATTTCATATAATAGTTGATGTCACAGTTGTTAAATGACTGTTAGTTTTAAATAAGGAAAAGTGTAATATTAAATACATTTAATTACTTTCTAGAAAAGAATTTACAAGTAATTTTCATAGATCTGGGTGAAGAAGAAAGTTAAAAAGGGGGGAGGGACATACAAATAACATATAAATAACTAAATTAGTTGAGAAAGAAAACATAGAAAAATGCAAGGAGATTTGATGAAAGCTTAAAAGAGGGGGAGACTAACTTTTCTTAGTCATCTTAGTTATGGGACAAATACAGTAAAGTTTGCCCATTTAAGTGTATATTTTTTGAGAATTGGCAAATGTAAACACCTGTGTAACTATCACCACAACCAGGGTAAAGAATATTTATTTCACCAAAATGTGCTTCTTTTGCTCCCTCCCAGTTAATCTCACCTATCTAGCCTAAGTCAACCATTGACCTACTTTCTGCTATTAGAAATTAGATATCTTTTCTACAGTTCCATAGAAATAGCATCATACAACATGTGCTCTTTTGTGGATTTTTTTTTTTTGCAAAGTATATGGTTTTGAAATTCATATCAGTCGTGTGTCCTTATGTATTTCTGAATAGTATTAATTACACATATATACCATAATTTATTTATCCATTTCCCTGTTGAACAGCTGAATTGATTTTTGTGTAGGGCTATCTATATATATAGAAGCCTAAATGATCAGCAGACCAGCTGACTGCCTGACCAGCTGACAGAGCAGTAGCTATGATGTGCACTGACCACCAGAGGGCAGATACTCAACACAGGAGCTGCCAAGTGATAGCAACTTTGCAGAGTGCCCTCTTGCACTCTGGGACCCCTCAAGGGATGTTGGACTGTGGTTTTAAAGTTTTGACCCAATCCCTGCAGGCCAGGCCAAGAGACCCCATCTGCCTGAGAGATCCCGCTCACTCCACAGTAGTCCTTTGAGCCCTGGCCCTGCCCCAGGTGCAGGTGTGGCTGGCCTGGGAGGGTCCACTGGAGATTGGCTCCAGGGAGTGTCCAGCTCATCTCACCTAGTCCTGCCCTGCAGGTCACCTTCTAGTTAATTTACTTTCAGTGTGCACAAATCTGTGCACTAAGCCTCTAATAAATATATAAAGATTCTATGTAAGAGTATGCAAACATATATTTTCAGAGGAGGGGGCTAAATCTATGGGTTCACTGTTGGGTTATGTATAAGGTGTATGTTTCCCAGTCATTCTTTACCTGGCCTCATGAAGTTTCATAGTATGAATATACAGATTAGTTTCAGACAAGGGAGCCCAAGCCATTTTGGGAATACCTTTTTCTGCACAGCTTCTTTCTTTCCAGTACTTCTCTTCTCAAATTCTAGCTAACTTTATCTTCTTGAATATAAATCTGTCTCCTCAACACATTGAAACTGCTGGGAACTGTGAGGGATCACCTTTCCTGTGCCCAAGTTTAGGAACTGGCTTCCAGTAGAAAGTTCAGGCAATCTTTGGGCTAAACTCATTTGTTTATCTTGTCTATGAGATCACAGTGTTACTCTGCTTATTAGCCAACATGTGGAAACAATTGCTTCATATAGTTTGCCTAGTTTTTGTTGACTATGAGAACTGGTTTGGACTTTATTAATTTCTTACACCAGGAATTAGGAATTGATTTTGATTAATTTTTAATTGGAGAATATAATTATTTGTAAATTAAATAAAAACAATTATACTAAAATGAAAATAGAAAATAGAATTCCTAAATAACTAAAATATAAAATGGAGAATAAAAAGGAAACAAAAGAATGAAATTAGAAATAATGAAGACATGAAAATAAAAAAAATAGACAAAAGCAACAATAAAAGTGTAATAAATGTATTAAGTTATCTGAGACAAGACATAGTGCTTAAATGGGGTTTAAATCTAACTGCATGCTTTTTAATACATAAGACATATAATTAAAATATTGATGAAATAGTTTGGAAATAGATGGTAAGATGGCCTCATTCTTAATTTTGCTACATGAAAAATATAATTCAATGTTATTTAAAAATTAATATTGTATTGAACAAGTAAAATGAAGTAATATTATTGGAGAAGATAAATACCAAAGCAAACATAATTCTCATAGTAAAATAAGACTATCTCTATGAAATAAAGGAAACAAATATACTTATTAATGTAAGAAATACTAAAAATTATAAGAACAATATCAAGCATACTAATTATCATAAATATATAAATAGATAAACCTCAACACATCACTGGTTGACAATAATTAAAAGCCTTGTATATGCTTCCTAATCCTAAAAACATTTCATAGTAATTAGGGCGTATAAAAAGCATGTTAGGTAAAGATATATCAGGTAAACTTGAAACTAAAATGACAATGTTACTATCAGAAATATAGAATTCTAGAAAACCTCAGGGCAATGATGATTATTTCATGTTAAAAGAAAAGATAGACCTTGAGGTCAACTCATGAGTCAGTTACACATTGCTTCTGAACTCCACATTCAGTGATGTCATATAGGTAGCTTAAAATTGGTTATGGTAGTACTAAATCCTCAAAATTTGTCAAATGTTTCAAAGTGGACATCTATCACACCCTAAGACCTGGTTGTTGAACACTTTCCAGTACCACACCACTAAATGAAGTCCAAAATGAACATGTAACAGTCATGACTCTCTATGACCAAATAACAGAACTTAGAAATGTATAGAGTGCAAGCGTATTAGAAATTCAAAGACAACATGACAGAAGGTCAATATTTGTGGGAGTGATTCTAGCTAATAAAAGCATAATATGCAAATTGACCATCATTCCAACATACAAGATGGCTGTCTCCATGTGGTCAAAGATGGCTGCTCCCACGTGGATACAAGATGTCTGCCACAAGATGGCCAGCAGGGGAGGGTAGTTGGGAGGGACCCAGACCTGCAGAGGAGAGCAGTTGGGTGGACTAGGCCTGCATGGGAGGGCAGTTAGGGGTGATCAAGCCTGCAGAGGAGGGAAGTTAGGGGCAAACAGGCTGATAGGGGAGTGGTTAGGGGGTGATCAGGGTGGCAGGCATAAGTGGTTAGAGGCAATCAGGAAGGCAGGTAGGTGAGCAGTTGGAAGCTAGCAGTTCTGGATTGTGAGAGGGATTCCAACTGCCCATTTGATAGGGCTTAAATGGGCAGTCGGACATCCCTTGAGGGGTCCCAGATTGAAGAAGGTGCAGGCTGGGCTGGGAGACACCCCACCCCCTGTGTATGAATTTCATGCACCAGGCTTCTAGTTAATACATATTGGTCAGCCTTTCATGGTTCAAGTATGTATACACACTAAACACAATGAAAAAGATCATTTAGGTTATATAATTAATAAGATTACTTGAAATGTGGATTGAATGAACAAACAAAGAATATATTTTCTTTTGTTGTATACATAATGCAATTTAGTGCCTACTAAGTCTGGCAAAACATTCTCAATAATTGGCAAAACATTTAAATAATGAAGTACACAGTCTTGGGCCTCAGGACAACCAAATAAAAATAGTGAAAGTTAAATATCATGACTGTGGAATGAAATCCCTTATTTCTCTCCAACACACAAAACATGCTATATAATTGAGATGAATTTGAAATAAGAAATATAATTGAGCATAATTTCTAAAATAACAAAGTTATATTCATTGTTTAAAAAAGTATTAAAACTAGGAGCATTTACGATTTGGCTTCCCAGGAGATCCCCTTAGCTTGGCTCAAAAAAACTGTTATAAAAATTAAATAAAAATATTAAAACTATACAGTGATGCCAGTTTCTGATTCAAACATGAACTCAGTGAAAGTCAGATGAAGGCAAAATAATACATGGCAAAAGTCACCAAATTATCTAATTTCTAAACTATAAATTTCTAAGGTCTTAAGATGAGAAGGTTACTCTTTTTAGAGTGGGTGAGATGCACAAAATCAAAATACATAAAACTATATTTACCTTCTGCCAAATTTATTTCAAAGGTGACAATAAAAGTTTTATATATACAAAATAAATGTTACAGAAATATGTATATTAAAATAAATCCTACATATATATATTGAGAAATTGAACTTAAAATTATTTCTATATAACCTAAGCTAGAGGAACATTTAAATACTTGTGGAGTAAGAGAATGCTTTCTATACACTCAAAAAGGAAGAAACTTATCAAAACTTATTTTCCATAAAAATACATGAATTTTAAGTAACAAAGAGTAAACTGGTAGAAATTTATTTTCATCAAATATTAAGAAAAGATTATTATCCTCAATATTGAAAAACCTCTTACAAATTAATAAATATTAAAACCTGAGTAGAATCATGAGCCAATAATAGAAGCAAATAATTTGCACACACAAAAAAATTCAAATATCTAATAAATATATTTTAAAAATTGCTCAGTAATGTCATGCTACTTATAAATTGCAAAGGAGTAAATGATTTGGGGAGCTACAAACACTCAGTGATGGTGATGGTGTGGTGTGTGGGAGATGGGCCATTGTGTACTTGTAAATGTTGAACAACCAGCAGGTTCTCTGGAAGAGTTCTCACATGAATATTGGTTGATATTTAAATTTAATGTTAATGAGTGTGATAAAAGTATAAAAAGAAAAGTAAAAAGGATATGTCAGAATGTCACTCATTCAATATGATGAGCAGCTGCTTTGCTACAGAGGATAGATTTCTTGAATAGTGGAAAAAATATTTCCTCAATGTTCAGTATTATTTGTAATGCAAACACTATAGACTAGAGATACTTTTTTAAAGTAAATCTGCGTTATTAGTATTTTCTCCATTGTTTCATAAAGTCTTGAAAGGCAACAAAACAACAATTTAGGGCCTGGTTCCTGGTGTTTGTTGCATTGCTTTGGGGAAATGTTCCCACTAGGCTCCAAAAGTGGAGTTACTAAGAGATACACACCAGCACATTATTACACAGAATTCCTACTAAACAAACACAATAAATATAAATAATAGAATGTGATGAGTTCCTATCATATTACAAGAAAAACCTTATGCTGTATATAAATTGTAAAAAGAATTACATATTGTCTGAACTGATTTTTACAAAATCCAGTGTGTATGAGTGCATGTTTGTTTATGTATATTCTAGGTTATTGTAAATGTTTATATTTGTTTAACTGGGTGGTATGTTTATAGATAATTTGTATTCTGTTATTTACTTTTCTCTATTATTTCCCCAATTTATGCAATTAGCACATACTTTTCAATCATTTACTTTTTTTGTAGCTCTTCCAGTGAAAGCATAAAAAATTAGTCCCTGTTAGAAAACAAACTCTGCTTCATGTCTCCTAGGATTTAAGAAATAGGAAAAAAAGAAGACACACCAAAAAACAGTATGTTCAAAAGATCAAGTCCTATGGAATTTGCACATTTTATCTTAATTTTATACACTTTAAACAAGCTTGCCAATTCAATTTAAATAGCCTTAATATCCAGCATAGGCTCTAAATTCTTCCAAACCATGATTTAGGTCCCCTACCAAATTAGAAACGTCCTTGAACTGCCAAATTGAACTTATTAGTCCATGAAACTGAACACTGCCTAACACATCATTGTCCTTCAAACTGGTGCCATGTGCATTCTGAATCTGTATTTTCTATACACATTTTCTACATGCTGATTGCAGAGAATGTGGCTAAGCTCCACTTTGGTTCATTAGTTTGGTAAAAGATAGGTTCAGAATTATTTCATATAATTAATTCACAGCACTTAAATCATATATTTTCAAAATACTCTAAAACTACCGCTTATAGTAGCAACTCAAGCATATTATGGTATAGAACTGCCATGTTATAATTGTGGTGTTGTTCTTTCATTGTAACTGACCAACATAAAATTTGATTTTCAATAATATTTTTATTGAGTATCTAATATCCAATCCTATAGTTGTTCGCACTGCTGTTACAGTAGAACTACCAGTATGTGTTTGTCTATTTATCATGTGTGTGCCATTTTAAATAATTAATTTCACTAAAAGGCAGCACTTAGGTTTGGTTTATTTTTCAGAATGAAAGAGATTGAACTTAAGTACATATTTGGGATGGGCTAATACTCCACCTCTTTCCATGCTGCTGAATTTTGAGGCCTCATCTTATTATTACATTACCATATTGTCAAAATTACTCGAAACACATGATCTCCAATCCATTATCACTCAAACTAATTTGTTCTTCTGATATCCAATAATAAACAGGAAGTTGTTAAAAATATTGCTGACATACTTGTTCTTTGTGGAGGTCTTCTTATAATAAGAATTATCCATTTTAGAACCACAAGCCAGCACCTATTACATTAAAAAATAAGTAATAGCCTCTTTTATCATAGATGCTTTCACAATTCAAAATCTAGATGACTGATATTACCTTAGCCACAAACTGACTAGAATATTCTTTCTTTCTTTTTTTAAATTGATTTCAGAGAGGAAGGGGGAAGGAGAGAGATATAGAAACATCAATGATGAGAGAGAATCAATGATCAGCTACCTTCTGCACACCCCACACTGGTGATTGAGCCCGCAGTTCAGGCATGTGCCTTAACTGGGATTTGAACTGTGACCTCCTGGTTCATAGGTCAACGCTCAACTACTGAGCCATGCTGGCTGGGCTGACTAGAGTGTTATTGAACAATGTCTAGACCTCTTTATTTATCTCTGTTTGATTAATATACGCATTATTTTTATGTTCTCTTATAGAGATCAGTATATTAGAAAGGTCTATTCAGGTATAATCTACTCTGTATACCGTATTAGATATTTATATTTCAGCTTTACCTCTAGACATTTTATGTTTTTTAAATTAACTCTGCAAAGAGCAAGTGATGAAGAAAGTCATACTGTGACAGATGACCTCTACAAATGACAAATATGGGGGTGGACAGGTCCCAAGAAAATAAAATGATGCAAGATCATTCTGGTGATGTCTTTTTCTACTAAACCTTAGACATTCTCTGATATTGGACAAAGGCTAAGCCTATGTAACAAAAAAAAAGTTAATTTGTCTAAAGTTAATATAACTTTTAAAAAAGTCAAGCTTTGTTATTTGGAACTAAATGAGATAGAATCAATAAACAAAACCCTATACAGTGGTACCTCGAGATACGAGTTTAATTCGTTCCATAACCTTGCTCGTATATCAAGTTGCTCGCATCTCAAAGCAAATTTCCCCATTGAAATCAATTGAAATGCCGTTAATCCGTTCCAGCCCCCAAAAATGACACCCCAGTTGTTCTTGTTACGTGTTTTTGAATAAGAAAAATGTATTTATAAATGACAAATATTATATAAAAACATAATAAAAGAAAATGTAAAGGAATAAACTGGTTTTATAAAGTGTATTTACCTACTCATTACACTCTTAATGCTACACTTTATCCCTAAACTGAATGTAACTTAACTAATCTTCACTGAACTTAATTGCTACTGGTCTTTGCATTTTTGGCCAATTTCAAAAGAAACGTGTCCAACGAGGTTTGCCTCTTCCTCCCTTTCAGAATGTTTCTGAAATGGGTGAGGCAAGTTTCATTGAACAGCTCCGATGCACGACCAGTAGCAATTTTTTCGGGGTGTTTCTTTTCCATGAAGTGTGACACCCTCTCCCACATTCTTAAGATCTCCTTTATCTCACTTGTAGAGATCTCCTCCACCTCTGGCTCCTCCTCGAAACCAATTTCTTGGAGAACCTCCGCATGTTGCTGAGACTGCAACTCTTGTAAATCCTCCGTGGTGAGTTCCAGAGAGTGCTCCTCGACGAGCTCATTCACGTCTCTCTCATCCACCTCCAGGCCCATGGATTTTCCCAGAGACACTATCTCCTCCTCCACTGGCACCTCGGTTCGAATCCTTCGAAGGTCCTTTCGGCTACGGCCTCTTCCATGCAGAGGTCAAAGTCCTCGTTGTAACGCCCAGCCAGGCCTGATCAATAATTCTGAGGCATATCACGATGTTAAAGTGGTTCTTCCAGAACTCTCGAAGGGTGAGGTTTGTGTTTTCTGTCACCTCAAAGCAGTGCCGGAACAGGTGCTTGATGTACAGCTTTTTAAAATTAGAAATCACCTCCTGATCCATGGGCTGCAGGATAGGGGTGGTGTTGGGAGGTAGGTAGACAACCTTTATAAACTTGAACTCTTGGAGGAGCTCATCTTTGAGGTTCGGTGGGTGAGCAGGAGCATTGTCAAGGACGAGGAGGGCTTGCATGGTTAGGTTGTTTTCCTGTAGATATTTCTTAACAGAAGGGCCGAAAACCAGGTTTACCCACTCCACAAAGAACTGCCTGGTGACCCATGCCTTCAGGTTTGCCTCCACATAACTTGCAGTTTATCTTTTAAAATCTTATGTGACTTAAAGACTCTGGGGTTTTCCAAATGGTATACGATCAGAGGCTTCATCTTGCAGTCGCCACTCGCATTGGTGCACAGTGCGAGAGTTAGCCCATCCTTCATGGGTTTGTGGCCTGGCATCTCCTTCTCCTCTGCCGTTATATAAGTCCTATTCGGCATCTTCTTCCAGAAAAGCCCTGTCTCGTTGAAGACTTCCTTTGACTTCTATCAGTTCGGAAAAAGTTTTGAGGTAATCCTCAGCTGCCTTCACATCCGAACTTGCTGCCTCACCATGCCTGACAATGGAGTGAATGCTGGACCTTTTCCTGAAGTTATCAAACCAGCCTCTACTGGCTTTAAAGGAGTCTTTAGATGCTTTGTCTGTGGAAATGCGCCGGGTCTGCTCCAGCAAATCACCTTAAATCGCTCGTGCCTTCTCGCATATGATGCTCTGTGTTAATGTATCTTCTTTAAGCTGCTTCTCCGTCACCCACACCATCAGTAGATTCTCCATCTTTTCATGGAGAGAGCTACAGAGCTTAGAAATTATTGTAACGCCCTTAGCTGGCGTTATACCCCTTATCAATTCCTTCTGTTTAAGCACAGTGCATATCGGTGAAGTACTTCGTCCATATTGCCTCGCCAAGTCAGCCACTCGCATACCTTGCTCATATTTTTCTATGATTTCACGCTTTAATTCAGTAGACATCATCCTTGTCTGAGCACTGACCTTTCCACTCGCTTTCTTCGGACCCATGGTTATAAAAAGAAATGTGATAAAGTATGTAAATGCACAAAAGATGCTTCGACAACGAGGTAAACAAGCACACTGACTGAGGCGTGGGAAACTATGAGACGCTCGAGTCTCAGTAAACTAGTGGGTGGTGTGCAGCCGGCCGATCTGCGCGATTACTCGTATCTCAAATGTTGCTCATATTTCAAAGCAAAAAATCGCTCGCTCGACGGCTCCTGTCTCAAAAATCTCGTATGTTAGGGCACTCGTATCTCGAGGTACCACTATACTTTGGCCAGAACTAATGATTTATTTAAAAGTTTAACATTCCCAATAAAAGGTAAATATACTTGGCAGCTCTATAGATTGAATTATTTGATTCATTCTATAGGATTTTTATTTCATAGCATTTTATAGCAGTGAAATAATGTGCTGAGCACTAAATGCATAGCCAAAGATTAATTAAATGTTTTCAACATAGATGACGCAAAAGCCAAAACAAACAGAATGGCAGAAAGTTGAATTTAGTAATGGTCATTTAATTATTGTCTATGGGTGACAAATATTTTTTATGGATATTCATTTTAAACTCCTGGTAACAGAAGGACAACTGATTTACTAAATGTGAAGACATCGCATTTCAGCTACTGCTGCCTTTTGAAGCAGCGGCTTGATATACTCCATTACTATCTAGCTCAGGTCTGAGATGAAGACAAAGATAGAGTACAAGGCATCTAGGATATGACTTACCTCCACCCCAGTTTTCTTGCTCTATCAGAATAGAATGGAAACCAAAGAAAGATTAAGAAAGAAAATAGATGGCTTGATCAAACAACTAAAGATTTTATTTAAGGAAAAGCAAGGAAAGGGAAAAAATGAAAGGAAAAATTTTAAAGAAATTATACCTATGTAAAAGAACAACAGAAGAAGCACCAGATTTGAGAATGAAAAGGGAAAGGAAAGAGATAAATTAAATTTGATACACTACAGATTTGAAGTGTTAATGGAATACTGAAGTAATGATGTTTAGAAGATAGTTAATATTTGAGAGAGAAGTTTGGGTGAATTCTAATGTATAAGATATAAATATGGGATGAATCCAGATAATAGACAACAGTTGAATCCTGTACATTTATTAAGTGTTAACAAGGTAGAGCTTATAGAAGGAGAAGAAAACAGAGCCATTGACCTAACCATTCCATTTCAAATAATTTATATTACAGGCTTACCCCTATCTATCCAAAATAACATATGCTATCATTTATAGTGATATTTGTAATAACAATAGATTGGAAACAAACCAAGTATTCATCAGTAGGGGAATGGATAGATAAATTAGGTTACATTAACAAAATAAAATGTTATATAGCTATTGAAAAGCTGTAGTAATATGCAAAGATCACCAGAATATATAAAATACCTAATAAAAAAATGCATGGTGCGGAGTGGTGTATAATGTATATAGCCTTTTATGTAAAAATAGTTGGAAAAGTGGAATATATATATTTTATTTCTTTCCATCTAAAAAAGAAATTTTGGAAATATTAAACTATAAAGGTAATCATATATGGTAGCAAAATAAAATGAGGAAAATGAGAATAAAGTGTAAGAAAATATTGTCAGTATATACCTTATGATATTGTTTTGATCTTTGAACCATGGGAATTTATTAACTATTCAAAAAAAATAAAAAACAACAACATTAAAACAGGAAAGACATGGAGAAGCAAGGATGGATTCTCCTTTGATGAATAAAAGGATAAAAAAAAAAAGAGTCTGAAAATAAGATGAAGACCATTCAAAACTAAAAGACAAGTAAAGAACCAAATGGGTAGGAAGAGAATGTCAAGAAGTAGTCAACATCTTCAAATATAGAGCAAGAAAGAGGTGCTCAAAGACATGCATCTTTATTCCTATTATTTACCTGTTGGTGGTACAGTTTATCAAAGTCTCACTGATATCTTTAACAAGTAAGTATTTAAGACATATGAGAAGCAAAATTTTTTTAAAACCAGTTATTGGTTTTTGATCTCTCCATTTCTTTTAATTAAAAATACCATATTTCAAAGTTACAAAACTAAAGCCTAAATGTGACAGATTAGAAAATTATTCTCATACATAATAAGATTTAGCACTCATTTTATCTTTTACTTTTATATATATAAAAAAAGAACAAACATGCATTTGGTTAAAGAAAAAAAAATATTTTAATTAGATTCCCACCCTTCCACCCTGAAAAAAAGGCTAGTTTCTTTAGGAATAAATATTTGGGTTGAATATTGAAGCCTAAAAGTCAAAAAGTAATTTAAAGATGGAATTACCCTTGGAAAAGTGAATATTATGCTGGTGTAATGGTAATTAAACCAGGAGAGAGGAATTACTAGAAAATTGATGAAACTGGATTTTTAAATGGGCAAACTAAGGAAAGTGGGTCCATGAATCAAGTTTCTTTTCTTTTCTTGCAAGTTTCTAGGAAAATGCAAGCCTCCAAAAATCAGAACTATGACTGCGACAAAAGTGATCTATAAGTTTTTAGTGCTTCTATTGCTTTTTTAAAATCTTGCATTCTTTCAGACTTTTTAAAGTTTTTTGTGGGCAGAATTTCCTTTAGAAATTGCAAAACTCCTTGAATCTCTGCTCTCTCTACAGCATGTATTGTAAGTGGTGAAGGCATTCACAAACTAGAAAATGAACTACATAAAGATTTCTTAATGATTTTCTGGATGAACTTCCTTTTATATCAAAGTGAACTAGAATTATTCCAAACTCTACCTTTTAAGACAGGGAATACATAAACCAGGAAAGTATTTGTAAAATATTTATATTGTTGTTTATTTTATTTTTATTTTTATTTTTTTTAAATATATTTTATTGATTTTTTACAGAGAGGAAGGGAGAGAGATAGAAAGTCAGAAACATCGATGAGAGAGAGACATCGATCAGCCGCCTCCTGCATGCCCCACAGTGGAGATGTGCCCACAAGCAAGGTACATGCCCCCGACAGGAATCGAACCTGGGACCTTTCAGTCTGCAGGCCGATGCTCTATCCACTGAGCCAAACCGGTCTCGGCTTGTTGTTTATTTTAATTGCACTTTGAAACTCAGGTTAAAATATTCATTTGGGCTTCATGACTACTATAATTTCTGCATTTTAAAATAAAATGGCTTTTAGCTAGGCTGGTTCCCCACTTAGATCCTCTAGTCTAAAGCTGTTTAGCAGAGTTGAGTAAGGTCATGGAAGTTCCAGCTATATCTGTCATAATTCCAGTTGTTGCTTCTGCCATTCTTTTAGTGTTTTCATTGTGTATCAATCACTTATTCATTCAACAACTAAGTACATGTGCTGAGGGAATTTGTAAACATTCTCTTGTAATTTCTCAGTGAAATTGAACAGACGGTTCTGAGCTAAAGGCGAGAGAAAGCTGATGTAGACTTACAGAATGAAAGGTCTCAAATAGTCATCTAGAGAGTAGAAAAATGGGCTAAGAAATTATAGTAACATGAAGGACCCACTTGAGTTTGATGATAAAAGATACCCCCTTCCAAACTCTGCACATCACTTCTCAGATGTCCATTGTCTTTACATTTGTCCCACGTGTCATTAGGGTCCTTCCCATGAAGGCCTCTAGTCCTCTTCCCATACCTAAACTCATATATGTGATTCCTCTGTTCCAAGATCTTCTGCAGAAAAAATTAACTGATCAACTAAATAGTCCTCAGAACAGTTTTAGTGGTTGAACTATTACCATTTCCAAAGTGGCTGATACATAGTTTGCATGACATAAAGAAAAACTTCAACTCAATGTTTGAAAGATTCAAGTATCATGTAAGAGTGGGAGATATATATTTTGAATATAGGCTTTAATTCACAATTGTGGGGAGTCTAAGCTCCAGTCTAGACCTTGGGATGATAATAAAGTAGCATCTGGTAAGAGAACTTCATCTTTGTGCAATTATGTTTCCAGTTCTTCCTACTAATATAACTAAACTCTAGACAAAAGATATAAAATAAACAGAGAGTTGACATTTTATTGAAGGACAAAGACAGAATAAACCATGGCCGCACCCCACAATGCCAGAAATAGCTAAATGGGAGATTAGACTTTCTTCTCACTGGAGACTAACAATTCCCCCTCCCAAAGTGTCATCAGTGGAGACCACATGGCCTGGAATCCCACATAATATTTTCAGGTAAGGAGAGTTCCAACCACTTTTCATTTCACTAATGGAGAAGTATCAGAGCAGACACAGTGGAAAGTCATGACTTTCATCCAGCAATAATTATCTCCATTCCCTCACTACCTGACCTGTGTCAATGGAAACCATATGGGAATCTGTATGGAGGCACGCCAACCCTTTCCCGCAGAAGGTATCAGTGGAGGCCTAGTGGAGATCCAAAACTACTACTCACACTCAGCAGTAATAAGAATACTGTCCACCTTGGGTGTCAAAGAAAGACAAGTGTGGAATCTGAATTTCTGTCCAATCCTGGCAGTAATGAGGTTACACTCCCATTTCCCTGCTGTAGCGATGCCAGAGGAAGTCAGCTAAAAAAGAAGATTTAAATAAAATGTCAACTCTCAGAATATAATAACCAAATGTCAGAGATTCCATTGAAAATCACTCATCATATTAAAAAACCTGAAAATATCAAATTGAATGAAAAAGATAATAAATAGATGCCGACCCAGAGGTGATAGAAATTTTAGGATTATTTGACAGGTTTTAAATCAATTATCATAAAAATGCTTCAATGAGCAATTACAAACACAAATACACAAATGAAATAATGAAACGATAAAGGCACAGCCAAAAAATCCAGAAAGTCTTGGCAAAAATATTATAGGATATAAAAAAGAACCAGGTGGAAATTTTAAATCTAAAAAATATGATTGAAATAAAAACTCGATGGATTCGACAACAGAATGAAAGGAAGAAAGGTAAGAATCAATAAATTTAAAGATAGGACAATTACAACTGACTCAATCTGAAAAGAGACAAAGTGAACTAAAATGTAAAATGAGCAGAGCTTAGGGACCTATAGAACTGTAACAGAATATCTAATTTTGATGTCATCAGGGTTTCAGAAGGAGAGGAAAAAAGAGTGAGGCTAAAAACTTTTCTGAGAAGTAATAGCTGATCATTTTGCAAATTTGGCAAAAGATATACAGCAGCAGATGCAAACATCTAGGCAAACCCCACATATGATAAACCCTAGGGAATTCACATTAAGTCACATAATAAAAGTTGTGAAAATTTCAATCTAAGAAAAAACCTTGTAAGTATCAAAAGAGGATTGACAGTATGCCTATAAAGGAAAAAAATATTTGTATGATAGGATTTTTCATTAGAAATCATGGAGGCCAGAAGAATGTTGATAACTGGAATAGTTAAAAGAACTTTGAAAATTAATATAGTAGAAGAAATTATTCTACCTGATTGTAAGAATCATTATGTAGCCACAGTAATCATGACTTACATATTGGTGGAAGAATAGACACATAAGTAAACAGACTATAATAGATAACCAAGAAATATACCCACACACATATACCCAACTGATTAAAGATTAATTTAATTTAATTTTTAAAATTAATAAACAGTGTTTTCTAGAGCAGTTTTAGATTTACAGAAAAAATTAAAGAAAGTACAGAGTTCCCATACATGCCCGGTCCCCATATGCAAAACCTCCTATCTACATCTTCAATAATGTTCTGGGTATGCTTAAGAAGATTGGGTATTATGTTGCAGTTGAATGGAATGTTCTGTATATATCTCTATTTTATTGAAAGCATGGTTCAAATTCCAACATTTCCTTTTTGATTTTCTGTCTGAATGGTCTATGAATTGTTGAAAGTTGGGTATTAAAATCCCCTACTATTATTACATTATTTATTTTTCCTTCATATCTGTATTTGCTCAATATATTTAGGTGTTTCAATGTTAGGTACATATAAATTTCTGATTGTCATATCTTGATGAATTGATCCACTTATCCTACATAATAAAACCCTAATATGCAAATCGATCAAACAGTGGAAAGACGGGTCGCTATAACATGCACTGACCACCAGGCGGTAGATGACCCACACAGGCTCATAGCTGGTGACCACAGCAGTGGTGGCAGGAGCCTCTCCCAGCTCCTCGGAAATGCTAAGGACCCCTTGGGGGATGTCCACCTGCCAGTTTAGACCCGTTTCCTACAAGAGGGTGCAGGCTGGGCTGAGGGACCCCCATCCTTCAGTGCACTAATGTTGTGTACCAGGCCTCTAGTTATATAATAACCAACTTTGTCTCATTACAGTTTTGAATGTAAAAGTCCATTTTGTGTGATATAAGGAGAGCTATCTCTGCTTTCTTTTGGTTCCATTTGCATCAAATATTTTTTGCCATCTATTCACTTTCAGCTCATCTGTGTCCTGAAAGCTAAAGTAAATTTTGTGTAGGCAGCATACAGTTGATTCCTGTTGGCTTGTTATTGTTTTTTAATCCAGCCACTCTATACATTTTGAATGAAGAATTAAATCCATTAATATTTTGAGTAATTACTGATAAGTAAAAACTAATTAATAGCATCTTATTAATTGTTTTCTGGCTATTTTTATAGTTCCCTCTTTTGTTTTCTACTTTCTTGCAACCTTCCTTTGTAAATTGATGAGTTTCCATAGCAATATGCTTTGATTCCCTTCTCTTTTTCTTTTGTGTATCTATTGTAGATTTTTTTGCTTTGCATTTCCCAAGAGACTTACATAAAACATCCTACATATGTAACACTTTATTTTATGCTGCTAAAATCTTAACTTCAATTCCATATAAAAACTGTATCCTTTTATCTCCCATTATTTTTGATGTCACCAGTTATATCTTTTTATATTGTGCATCCATTAAATTGTGGAAGCCATAGCTATTTTTAGTACTTTTGTCTTTAAACTTTTGCTTAACTTTTATGAAGCTAAGTAGTTAACATCATTCTATTACAGTTTTACCATATTCTGCGATTATTCTCAGATTTTTTGGTCCCTCGTACTGCTAAAATGTCATAAGTGAATTCCAGAGGTTTCCCAGAGCTGTTTCGTTCACAGATAGCTCTTCAATAGTTAATCTTTGTGGTGGAATGCAGAGCTGGATTCTCCTACCTCACTATGCACTCCTCCTCCCCCACCAAAATCTGGAAGTGTCTATCATAGTATCTTCAAGCTCAAATTACTTCCACAGCCGCATACAAACTGCTAATGAGCCCATCAAAGACATTCTTCATTTCTGTTACAATGTTTATTTCTAGCATTTCTTTTTAATACTTCCTTAAAATTTCCATCTCTCTGTTCATATTATCCATCTGTTCCTGCATGTTGTCTATTTTTTAAACTAAAGACCTTAGCATATTAATTATAGCTTTTTTAAAAAAAATTCTGGTCTGATAATTGCAACAATTTTGCCACATCCAACTCTGGTCCTAGGTCACTTCAAACTGTGTTATTTGTTGCCTTTTAGTGTACCTTGTAGGTTTCTATTGAAAGGTAGACATAATGTACTGGGTAAAATGACCTGAAGTGAATAGGCCTTCAGTAATATAGTAGTAAGGTGGGTAGAGAAAGCATTTATTAGTCCTATAATTAGGTATCAGTCTTTTGGTGGCCATGTGCCTTGAGAGTTGTTGTTTTTTTCCTCTCCTTACATGGTACAGGATGATTAGAGTGGGCTGAATTTTGTATTTCTCTTTCCATAGAAAGGTATTTGCCTTTCGTCAGGTAGGTTTATATAGTAATACCCCAATAGTATCTGGGAAAATAGCTTCAAAAGAGGGTGGGCTTTGTTAAGAAGAACAGAATAATCAACCAAAGGATGCATATTCATATATGCATAGCCCTTGGACATAGACAATAATGTGGAGAAGGCCTAGAGGGGGTGGGGACAGGGTGGAGGGAGGCAAAGGAGAGGAATGGGGGACATCTGTTTTAGAGGGAACGAGTGAGGAAAAAAAGAACAGAATTTTCTGATATATTTCAAAACTGCTCCTTTTCCCCTGCACCTGCCCAAAGTTTGAATGGATTTTCCTCGGATATTTCCTGTGAGGACCTAGTAGAACTCTTGGGGCAAAACTCACAAATGTGTGTGAGGGTCCCTCCATGTCTGGGTCTTTGTGGGTTTTAACTCAGAGTTGTCCACATGGAATCTCCGGGAATCTGTTATCAGCGTTCAGATTCTCCTATACTGGCAATGGTCCACAGAGGTTTTTGCTCATGGATTTCTCCTCTCGTAAGCTGTGATTCTCTACAACCACTAGTCTGCCTCTCTCATTTTGGGGTAATAGTTGGCCCTGCAACCTCCCTTTTCTGATGGATCTAAGAAGAGTTACTGATTTTCAGCTTGTTCAGATTTGTTAGGACAGAGTAGTGACTTTGAAGCTCCTGACACGATGGCCCGGACACCGGAAGTCCCAGCTGATTTTCCACAAAAGGTACAAAATCCTCCGGTAGTGGCAAGCCAGCCTGTTCAACAAATGGTGCTGGGGCACCTGGACAATCGTTGTAAAAACTGTGCCTCAGCTGATGTGTCATACCTTATATAAAACATAAGTGACAATGCATCCCAGAATCTATGTAAAATGATAAAATTTGAGAAAGAAACATAGCAGGAAATATTCAGGATCTAGGAATAAGTAAAAACTTTTGGGCTTCATGACAAAAATCACTATCCATATAAGCAAAAATCAATTTAATTAGACTTTATAAAAAATAAAATTCTTCTGTGAAGGACCCTGCTAAAAAGATGAAGAGGCAAGCTACCGGTAGGGAGAACATACTGCAAACCACCTATATGACAAAGGACTAATATTTGTGGTATTTTAAAAACTCTCAAACTCAATATTAAATAAGACTATTTTAGAGGAAAAAACACACAGAAAATGACACTGTACAGGTGGCAAACACACACAAATATATTTATTAGCTATTAGGGAAATGGAAATTAAACCACAATGAGTTATTGCTATATACATATCAGAAAAGGTAAAATAAAAAAATAATGGCAGCACAGATGTTGGAGAGGATGTGAAGAAACTGGGCTCATACACTGCTGGGGAGAATGTATAGCAATGGCAGAGCCACCATGAAAAACAGATTGGCTGTTTTTTAAAAAATCTAAACATGAACTACTTATTACACAGCAATTATACTTCTGGATATTTATCTTCGAGGAACAAAAATTTATGTTCACACAGAAACCTGTACAGAGATATTTATAGTATTGTTTATAATAGCCTCAAACTGTACAAAACCTTGATATCCTTCATCAGGTGAATGGTTCAACAATCTGGTACATACACCACAAAATACTAATTAACAATCAAAAAGAGCAATCGATTGATACATATGGAGATGAATCTTGACAGAATTATTCTGAATGATAAAATCCATAATTCCACATGTATAACATTCTGGTAACAACAGAAGAGAAAGGGAAAAAGAATAACGATTTCCAGGGGCAAAGGAGATGTGGGGATGAAAGGTAAGTGGGTGTGGCTATAAAAGAGCAATATTAGGGATCCTCCTGTTAATGGAAACTTCTGTATCTGGACCCAATATCAATATCCCAGATATCATGTTGTACTATAGTTTAACAAGAAGCACCATTGGGGGAAACTGAGGAAGGAGTACACATGGTCTCATATTATTTCTTACAAGTACACGTGAATCTACAGTCATCTCAAAATAAAAAGTTTATTTAAAAATAAGAGAAAAAAAAGCATGCTAAATTAAAAAAAAAACAATACAAAAAAAAAAAGAGTAGGACAGGGTTTCTAAGAGACTTTCCATTTTGGAAAATACTGAACCCTTTCTGTTTAGCAATTGCAACCTGCTCCTGATTTCTACACACGGGGCCTGTGGAATCCACAGCTACCCTTTGCCAAACTTCCTCGGATCGGGCTGCCTTGCCCTGTGTGGGACTCATGGAGTTCTGTTTCTGAACAGGTTGACAATTTTTCTGGATTCAAATTTTGACGTGTCCTTTTAGGGCTGGGAGCAAACAACGCAGGCTTCCCAGTGTTTCCACATCTCATGTGTGAAACAGCCGACAACATGGCCAACTCTCTTGGGAGCATGCCCTTGTAAACCTTCTGAGTTTATTGATATTTACATTTATGACACAAACAAGTTCTCCGAGAGCCTCCTTTTCTGCTGCCTGGTGTTTGCTTTCCTAGGAGAGAGGCCACACAATTGAGAGGGAAGGAGGCAGCACTTGTGCGGGATTTATTGGCACAGCACGCTGAAGAGCAAGCACACCAGCAAATAGAGGATATTGATAAGGAGACTAAATTCATTTGAAATCACTAAAACTCAGTTAGGGGCATATTGTATTAAGTGAAATGCCATTACTGAAGGGCCCAGGGAAAGACTCTATGCCAAGTCATGAGAGCTTTTCAGCTCACTGGAAAGCAGCCACTGCACCCACGCGCTGCAGCATTGGATGGTTTGGAAGTAGAGATAATTTCTGCGTGGATCATAAAGGGACTTGAGAATAGCTCAGTCCCTGGGAGCACAGGCACCAGCTGAATTGTGCCCGAGTGAGAGCATGTGAGAGAGGACCCCTGTGCAGTGAAAACACACACCAGGCGGGGATGAGTCCCCACCCTCCACACAGGCTGTCTTTCATTGCGGTTGTGGTGCATTGGTGGATTTTAACAGCTCCACACGAAGGACCATCAGTTGATTCTGTGATTTTTTTTTCCCCAAAGCATCTTATTCTTCCTAGAGAGCATGGCAACAGAACTCTGATTTATTTAATTTGCTTTAAGCATTGCCAACTAGAAAGTTCCCCCCGCTGACTTAAGTTCCCTACTAAACATCATAACAGCAACTTAGGGCTATTCTTTGTCAGGAGAGGGCTTGCTACCTACCCCCAAACAGGAGTAGATGGAGAGAATCTGTTTTCTTCTAAGAAGACTCCTAGCACTTCCCCCAAGGTTGTCTGCAGTTCCACTGCCTTTACACTGTGAGTCCCGGTAGCAAGGATGAACTGTGCACACGAGTCCATTGCAGTGATGTGTATAAATCTTGTTCAGGTTATTCAGACTAAGGCGGCCCTTATCTCACAAGCGCCAGAGCAGACTTTGAAAACACTTTTCACCCGTGACAATAGCGGCCCAGTTTTGTCCTCACCAACAATGGAATAAATGCAATATCTCATGTCAGCTAACTCCATGTCTTATTTATGCCAAATTCTTCTGGATTCAGCATTTTGACACAGGCTTTGCATTGGAATTTTATTTCAGTACAGGCTCCTAGAATAGCATTGCCCAGAAAAGAGAGGAGAGATTTTTCTTTTGAGTAAAAGTCTATAATGACCACCGAAGAAATGAGTGGTCCTTGCTGTGCTCTCTCGCCTTACCTATACTGTATGTTAACAGGGAGAAATCAGGCTTTGAGCCTCTGATAATAAATATGTTAAAAACTACCCAAGCTATACTAAGATACTATGATTCAGGTAATTGGCAAGCAGAACTAATTGCTGGTTTATTTGCTGCCTATGGAGTACTTCTGCCTAAAAAGAAGCTTTTTCTTAAAGATATGAATGTTAGTTAATGTGGGGACCTAACAGAATTATATAAACACAAGATGGTCCTATTTGTAGCAACAAGCACATACTCCCTTCTCTGAGGCTAAAATGGACTTGGCTGGCCTTTTGGCCACATGATCTTTTTCTTTTTTCTTGCTACATCCAAAACACCAAAGTGAGCTTTATTCTACTGAACTGATCACCTATGGCAAAATAGATTACAATTTGCAAATGTGTGTAAGATTATCAGAGTCATGATTCACAAACAGATGTTTTTACATTAAATTATAGCAGGAGTGTCAATTTTGAAATACCCAAATACACATTCATTATGAAGCTTTATTTTAAGGAAGAAGATAAAGGTTCTAGAAAAAGGGAAAAAGCCTAGAAATTGCCACATTTATCCCTCTGATTTATGTTCTATGTAACATCTGGTGGTCTTTCACCATTTTTTTCCAGAGATTTTTTAAAATTTATTTTATTTTTATTTTTTCCTATTGCCCTCCCCAGTCCTCCCCCCCACTCCAGTACATGCCCTCACCCTGGCATAACTCTTCAACTGTTGCCCACTTCCTCCAAGGTAAAAGCTAAACTTCATTGATTAATACCAACATTGCATACTTATTAGGGTTTGGTTTCTGTCTAGCTCTGTAACCTGCTTCCTAAGTCTTACCTTGTCACTTGATGACCCAGCAAAACTGAATTACTCATTCCAACAACATGCCATGTCTCCTTGGCCTCTGTGTTTTTGCCTTAATCTAGAAGGCCTTCTCATTACTCAGTTAGAAGACTTCTATTTATTATTTTAAGCCTGTGTTTAAATGTATAGTAAGTCCTCACATAACCATCCACAGGTTCTTTGATTTTTAAGGGAAACAAGAAAAAAGCATGATGCTATTTAAAGCTCTACCATTGTCCAGTCTGTTAGCTCACAACTGTCAACCTTCCTAAAACCCACCCAGAAAAAGACACAGTGGCCCCATACCCCGGAACCTCAAGCTAATTAGAAATGATTATTCCCATTGCACAAAAATGCAGGGTCATCAAGCAACAAACTATAGCCTGTCTTTATTTAACATTTTGATATTTTGTACTTCATGGAATTTATGCATCTTTATTTTTAAAAAATTATTAAAATATTACTTGATTACTGAGTTTTTGGAATCATTTATATTTTGTCCTCTCATCTTTCCCTCATTCAAACTCTATTTTATAATTTGTTGTGAGAGTGACATGAAATAAATAATATAAAGCCCTTAGGACTATGTCTGATGTGTACTTAGTGCTCAGTAGTTTTCCTATTAACAGGTTGGTTGGGTTTTTTTTTGTTTGTTTGTTTTTTACTCAAATCCCTAACTCCATTTTTATTAATTCATGTTTTAAATTTTATCTTTCAATTATAGTTTACATAAATATTTATTAGTTTCCAGGGTACAACATAGTGATTAGACTTTTCCATAGTTTATAAAATGATCACACAAGTCTAGCACTCATCTGACACGATACAAAATTATTACAATATCATTAATTATACTAGAGAGGCTCAGTGCACAAAATTCTGCTCTGGGTGATGGGAGGTGGCCCTCAGCCAAGCTTGTGCCTTCTCCCAATCCCAGAAGCCCTCAGGGGCTGTCCAACTGCCAGCTTAGGCCTGCTCCCACCAAGGGGAGAGGGCCTAAGCTAGCATTTGGACATCCTTAGTGCTACCGCAGAGGCAGGAGAGGCTCCAGCTACCATTGCTGTGCTCATCACCCATGAGTCTGCATTGAGCATCTGCTCCCTGGTGGTCAGTGTGTGTAATAGCAACCAGTCATTATGTCATTCATTCCATTTGCATATTAGCCTTTTATTACATAGGATACCCTATGCTGTACTTTACATCTCTAACTTTATAATTAGAAGTTTGTACTTCTTAATACCCTTCACCTTTTTTGTCCTTCTTTTTTTTAAAATATATTTTATTGATTTTTTACAGAGAGGAAGGGAGAGGGATAGAAAGTCAGAAACATTGATGTGAAAGAGAGACATCAATCAGCTGCTTCCTGCACGCCCCACACTGGAGATGTGCCTGCAACCAAGGTACATGCCCCTGACTGGAATAGAACCTGGGACCTTTCAGTCCGCAGGCCGACACTCTATCTACTGAGCCAAACCGGTTCTGGCTTTGCCTTTCTTTTATCCTCTTCCCATCTGGCAACCATCAATTTATTGAGTTTATTTTTATTTATTTTAGGTTCCACCTATAAGTGAAATCATATGGTATTTGTCTTCTCTGCCTGACTTATTTCACTTAGCATAATACTCTCTAGGTCCATCCATGTTATCACAAGTGGCAAAATTTCATTTTTTATGGATGAATAATATTCCATTATACACACACATACACACATACACACACACACACATACACACTACATCCTCTTTATCCATTTATTTACCAATGGACACCTTAGTTGCTTCTGTATCTTGGCTATTGTAAATAATGCTGCAATAAACCAATAAACCTAGTGGTGAATATATCTTTTCCAATTAGGGTTTTTGATTCCTTTTGATAAATACTCAGAAGTGGGATTGGTGGGTCATTTTGTGGTTCTATTTTTAATATTTTGAGGAACTCCATACCCAAACTCACCATATCAACTCATTACGGGAACTGTTATGTACCCTTTAAAAAGACTGTACAACTATCTCAAGTTCTGCCTTTTGTGTTTCCAAACCAGCCTGCCATTTGGATGGAGTAGGCTGGTCAATCAATTGTAACACCCGAGTTCATGTTTTCTCACTGAATCGATCGTTTGAATTGATTGACCTGTCAATTCAGTCATACCAGTTGAGCCAGGTGTTTGTGCAGATTTAGTACTAATGTTAGATAGGACAAGGGTCTTAAGATCTAGGTAGCTCTTACTAAATGCTAGTCTTGCTAAAGGTTAAAATGTAGCACAGTATTGGCAGAAGCAGCTGTAAGGCAGGATGAACTGACAAGAGCTCAACCAAATAAGTGTAGCCAATAGCAGAGAAGAATTCAGCATACAAGTGACCAAATAGTGTATATTAGCGATGGTTAAGCTTCCTTCAGGGGAAGCAGAGCTTTGGATATGAATTCTATCTCTTGTACTTGCTGCAAGTAAATAAAACTACTTTGTGACAACCACATCTCATTTTTTATTAGAGTACCTCAAGTAGAAAACCCCTTTAGTTCACCTGTGTTGTGAAGCCAAGTAAAAGTGAGCCCCTAGAAAATGTAGCTAGTTGAACAACCATCTCCCATTCATGTTGCTCTATGTGTCTTCTGGGAACAGTGATCCCTATAACCAGTGCACTCTGATATCTTCTGAAACCTCCTAAAACCAATCTACCTGACCAGATTATGATGTTGATTATAATCAGGAAAGTGATATACAAGGTATTTAAAAAGTGTTTCCAATAGCAACCCTGTCAAAATATATTTGCATTCTTATAAGAGTAAGACAACAATGGGCTGGCTAGTTCCAACATACAGCAAGTGCATGGCAAATAAGCAAAAAAGTAAGCAAACTCAAGAGAAAACTTAGCCTATGTTCTTTTAAGTGGAGTGATATTTGGGAAGGGTTAAACATCTCTATAACTAATATATGACTAAGACTCAAGTTTGGTAATGGCAGTAAGAATATTATAAACCAAGTCCGCACAATATTAAAATAAGTTAAAATATATGCAAAATTTATGAGAGAATGTCAGGTGTAATGCTTGATAGAGTAAGCTTAATGCTTAAGAAATTTATCTTCGGGCTGAAAAAGCCAACTCTTGCAATTCTGAGTTGAATTATAGTTTTAGAAACTCTTTTCTGTAAAGTCATTCTTTTATTAATGAGATCAACTCTAGGTGAGCTGAGAGAGGTAACTTCCTAAAGTGTCCAGGAAGACAAACAAGTTCCGCAAAAGCATTGGAGAGTCAGCATGCATATTAAAAACATAGTTGGGGGCAGCTGCAAACTATTCTTTCCTGAGAAGAAAGGTACAAAAAAAATATCAAGCCTCAAAAAACCCTTTGGATTTGTCTCCATTCTGTCCTATTTTTGTTTTGTTTGTTCCTTTCTTTATTTGTTTGTTTCTGTTTGGAACATTGCTGAAACTTGTGAATAAATAAAGGGTCTGGGGGTTGATGGAGGCTGTGCATGACTTTAGCTGCTTCTCCTTCACTCTGGGTGTGCCATGCTGCATCCTGTGACACCCCTCTTATCCGATTGGCCCACAGTAAAACAGGCCAGCAGGAAGTCGAGGGAGCAGATTTCCCTGGTCACATACTGCAGCTCCCAGTTGAAATTCTGTGGCTCAGCAAGGCAGTGAGGAGACAAATCTGCATACAGCACAGTCCCTCTGCAGGATGACTAAGTCCATTTCTCATTTGTAACCCAAATGTCCTTCCTCCATATGCAGACTTTTATGAATTCAATCAGTGGAAGTAAATTATTGACAGCCAACACTGCTGAATGACCCAGCAAAAAACGAGGAAGGACGATAGACATGTTCAAACTTGCGAAATTACATCATTTTCAGGACCATGAGTAATTTTTAGATGACCTTAAGATCTAGGCTTTTGGCACACTGCCCAGAGGCTGAGATCTGATATGAACCTTGTTCTCAAGGGCCGGAGTGGGTGACAAGGGTTGAGGAATTCAGGGCTTTCATGAAACATGCATGTGAAAACAGTCACTTTGCAAATATCCCAATTCCTGATGTGAGACTCTCTAAACTGCAGAGCCCTTCTGCATATCTATGCAATTCTGAAACAAAGTTTGAAACATAAGAAAATGTCCAAGTGATTGATTGTATATGCCATGTCTCTTTTCAGTCACTTCTTCAATTCTGCAAGCAAATATCAAAACTTTTTTTTAAAAGACTAATGCAATGGTTTGGTTAACCTTTACTGTAACAGCCCAATTCTTTTCTGGCATTACTTGGCAACTGGATTGAGGCTCACCATTGTTGTAGAATGGTGGGTGTTCCCAAAGACACAGCGTTAAGGGATACTCAGCATGGAAAATTATGCAATTCAAATGGAGCCAATTAACTTGTTCATAGCTATTCTACATCTCTTATTGCCTCACATAATTATTTAAAAAGCTATCATATCAAAGAATAGCATCATGTGTAAATATCAGCTTAATTTTAACATCTCTTGTTCCAAAGTCAACTGTTCTGTCTCTCTCCTATTATTTTATGTCTCCGTCCTACCCTTCCTTTTACATCTCCTTTTATTTTCATTATCTCCAAACATTTTTTACTATATATTATTTTACACTGGTTTAATTTCTTGAAGCCCATTCTAAATCCTTATTATAGATCAATAGATTGTCTACTTGCCAATTAAAAAAAAGAAGAAGAGGTACAAAATGAAAGAAATTAGCTGTCCAGGTGTGACTGCCAGATGCCAGAATTTAGATGGGTGAAGGCTAGTATTTCTATATAGAGATAAAACATCTAGAAGGTGATTTCATATTCAGCAGAATTAGCTGAAGCTCTTACATCAACATTATTGAATCTAATCTTTTTTGAGGAATATTTTATAAAATGGACAGTTGACATTATTTCATGTTGCATGGGTTACAAGAGAGTATACTTACTGGAAGCATTAGAGGCTTCTGGAGAAGGAAATGGTAGTTTGGGAGGATAACAGCTCTCAATATTCATGGCCAGAGGCCAAAATGTCAGAACGAAAGTGATCACCTACTTTTTCAACAGTGGCTGCCCCCATGGGGAATGGAAGGCCCACTTGGTACTCACTGTGCACAGGCAAAGAGTGTAGCTCATTCTGGGTTTTGTACAAGGCCTAGCTCTACACATTGATTACAAGGTTATTACTATCATTATGCTGGACAATGTAATAATATTTTAAATGGTCCAAATTTGGCTGCCAGCTATTCATGAGCTGCTCATGCAGGCTTTAGGTAAAATAGCTTATGAGCACAGGGAAATGGAATCTGGCCTACATCCCATTGCTTCCTCTGCTACAAATCAAGAAGGGCCTCTGTTAGCCATGATTCTGGTTCACATGAGCCCTGATGATAAGAAGTGGCCTTTGTAGATAACAATTTTGGGCCTAATTGCTGAATAGGTCTTGGGCAAAAATATAAAACAAGTGAAGTTAGTTATCTGAGTTCTTCGCTCATCCTTTCTTTCTATTTTATTTTATTGATTTTAGAGAGAGGGAAAGAGAAACAATAAGAGAGAGAGAGAGAGAGAGAAAGAGAGAGAGAGAGAGAGAGAGAGAGAGAGAGAGAGAGAGAGAATAAGAAGAAGAAGAAGAAGAAGAAGAAGAAGAAGAAGAAGAAGAAGAAACATTGATGTGAGAGAGAAACAGAGTAATTGTTTCTAGATGCAATCTGGATATTTGTTCTGACTGGGAATCAAACCTGCCACCTTTTGGTGTGAGGGATGCTGCTCTGACCAACTGAGCCACACCAGTCAGGGCTTCACTCACTCTTTCTGATGCATTTCCCTGACATCCTGCATGTTTTCCTCTGACCCCTTTTCTCAGATACCACTTTTCCTCTTATAAAGAAGAAAAAAATCCTATGAAGTCAACATTTGCCAAAGTCTGTTTACTGAGACAGTGGTCCTTAAAAATGTTCTGCCATGAAAGGATTCTGTGAGAAGTCTTTCTCTCTTGGAGAGTCGCAGTGCCTGTGAGCATGTAAGAGACTTTGCTCCAAAGGAAAGTGGCCTGTTTAATGGTGATATGGGATCTTTTTTTGGGTATAAGACATACTACACCTTAGAATTATTATTGTTCTAATGAATTAAAGTTTCAAATTTTAGGAGTACAATGAAAGGAGTAATGTTTAACTTGGAGAGTGTCACTATATGAAGGTCAGATGTACTTCAAACCTCAGCTGTACAATATATTTAAATCAGATAAAAAGTCTTTTAAAACCTTGTCCCCAAAAGCAGGCAGTCTAGTTGTAAACTTAAAAAAAAGCAAAAGTATTTATTTCTTTGAAGGCACAATAAATTTTATATGAGAAATAATCTATTAAGAGAAAACTCTTGGCATCATTGGGTGGAACTAATGTTCATGGTAGTTTTAAAAAGTCTTAATAATAATAGTTTAAAGTTTCAAACAATGGCAAATCTTCCCTAGCTTGGTAAATAGCTTTGCCATCAATTGGATGACATGTAGAAACCAAAGCTAAATTGTAGGCATTATATTGTGTTTATTCCAAATGTGAGGAACTAAGCCAATTAACTCTATTCAGGGATTCATACCCTCTCAACTTCAAAAAGGAAATTTCTTTTCAACAAATTTCTGGTAAGTTTCAGTCATGATGAAATAGTTAGCCAATTGATTTTTAACCAATTTAAAAATAGGATTCCAGCAAAACAGTTTGTGCATATAACCATCTGCACAAAGATGCCCCAGCAATTATTTGCTTGGCCTCCCTCTGCAAAATTCCTGGGGAAACATGATCTGCAGTCAACTAGCCCTTTTTGTTAATAAGCACTCAGTACTGCAAAAAAGAAATTTAATAGGCGACTCCATCCAGACTTCAGGCAGCTTGTGTGCAGAGAGGGAAGGCCCCTCAGCCTTGTTCTACTACTTCCATTCCTCAGTCAAGGTGGCATGATTGGGGCAAGCTTTGGGGAAGTAGGCAGGCAGAAAATGGTGCACAACCTCTCTCCCATAGAAGTGATGTTTTTGTCCAAGTTAAAGGCCAGCTCACAATTTTATGAGAAGCAGAGTCTCTGCAATCATTACACTGGGGCATGTGTGAGGAGGCACTGAGCCATATGTACCTGCAACATGACTGTTTCCTAATACTGATGTTTCTCATGATAAAGAATAGAAAAAACCAAACTGAGCATTCAACAGTCCATTTTAGAATAGGATTTACAGTTAGAAGTCAAGCAAGAAACCTACATGGAATAATTTTTATTTCTGATTTTTTTTATCTTACACATAGACTAATGCCAGGAGCACTATCTGAGATCTAAAAGGTACTTTGGAAACATAAAAGCCAAGATTTCCCTTCATTTGAACAGCCACGTTCTTTGGAAAGGCATGACCTGAGACCAACAAAGACAGAATTTTCAATTATTTAAAGTCTGTGAAAGAGAACTTCAGTGGACAACAGGGCACAAGAGAAGAAGAAAAGGGGAGGAAATATTAAGGACTAATTGAAAACAGTCAGAAAAAAAACCACTTCAGGATTCCCAATTTAAAAGATCGCACAAATTTGCTAAATGTTTAATAATACTATATTAGGATCAAGTGTTATTCTAAGCTAGTTAAGGAAGTTTGTGGTTGTTGCTTTTTTAGTAAGTTTAAATTACCACCTGTTTATAGTCTTCAGAGGGAAAACTTTCTGTTGAGCAATAATTCTGTCCATTTACATAGTTGTGAGGACAGTAGAATCAGACCATAAAGTCTGCATAAAACAGGTACAGACACCCTCTGCTTCAAGATGTATTGATTCACTTTTCTTGGTATAGACCCAGTTCAAGTCAGATTAACCCCTTAATTAGGTCACAAATCACTCCCCATGGTTTTCAGTCACTATTGACTATTTTCACACAGAATACTGCCTCAATCTTGGCTGGTTCAAGTCTACTAAACTAAAGCTTTGTCTCTTCATGAAGTCCACAAACTTGCTGATTATCCTAAACTATCCCTTTCATTAGGGTTCTCTGGTGTTACGAAGCCTATAATAATGTCTGATTTCCTGTACCCAGGTCAATGCCCAGTGCAGCTATGTGGTGAGCTCAGTTAGTCTGTGTCACTCTAGATCTGCCTGTTCTCATATTCACATCCTTGTCTCCTAATTAGCACCTCTCCTCACCAGCAGTTCATTGTGTCCCTACGCCTTCTTTCGTCCTGAGCCATGACATATAAGAATTTAAAGTGCTACTACTTTACCTAGTGGAATTTGCAACCCCTTCGAAGAGTCACTTTGGTGACTTTCAATGTAAAAGAACTGAAAAGTACAAGTGGAAGGACTCCAGGGACCAGCCAGGAAGCAAAGGGAAATGTGAGGATCATGTACACCTTCTAATTTGCAAAGCAGTGTGTGGTGATGTATGAGAATGACGACTTAATATCGCTGTATTTCTGTTCCCTCATTAGTAACTTGGGGATTATGAAAGTCCTTATATAGGGTTGTTATGAGGTGTAAATGACTTAGTATTTGTTAGATGCTTAGGGAATAAATACTATGAAAGTGTTTGCCCATGAAATAAGAATAAGCATCTAGATCCATCAGTGTATTAAAAGAAGATGTGTTCACTTTAAACACTGAGTGCAAACCATGAACTTTCATGATAGGATTCCAGTCCCTTCCATCCTATAACACATTCTGTTCTAGGCAGACAAGTCTAGTAAACTCCCACCTGCACTTGAAATATTCACTCAAACCTCATTCCTATAGCATGTACTCCCTCCACTTGGACTACTCCAACTCTCCACTACCTCATTAAATTTTATTTAACTTTCAAGGCTTAGATTCAACTTTCTTCATAAATCAACTCTCACTAACTGGGATCTATATCCGCTCCCCTTTAATTTGGCTCCCTTTTTTCTGAACAATATCAATGCTTCTGGTGTTAAGTATAGCATTTATGAGTACTAGACACCTAGAAAGTGCTCAATAATCAAGCTGCAAGAGAGATGATATTTAAATTATCTTATTTCCCTGCTTACCCAGGGGAGAAGTGGCCTCTGTCATTCTTACTTCTCCATAAAAGGGCAGCCAGGCTCACTGACAACCCAGCCTGCCTGTTTCTCTTGGTTCACCTCCGCAGATGAGCATGGTCTAATGATAGAATGGCCCCTCTGTGCATGCCTTTAGGTTTGTGATGACCAGCTCTCTTCACCCTGACATCTATTCCAAACTACTCTCAATGCACCAAACATGCTTCCTTCCGAAAAGTGAAATTCATAGGCAATAAATAATTGAATGGCTCAGTTTCTTCCAAGCAGCCACTCTCGTCACAAAACAAGAAAATACAGAAGTGCATCCTTGTTCAAAAATGCTTGTGCTAATTTTTAGCAACTTCACATTTCTTGTTGTTCTCTGGCTCATAGCTACAATAATTCTGTCCATTTATACAATTATGAGGACAGATATTTCCTAAACATCTATTGTGCAAGGACCTAAGCAATGAAATGGGGAGTGAATAAGATAGCTCTTGCTTTCTATACACAATCATTCCATAGTTGTTATAACTCATTAAAGTAAAATAAAATAGTATAAGATAAAATAAATTATAATAAGAGATTTTATTCCCTCTGGGAAGGGAATGCATAGAAAATCAAGAGAAATTAATGTTTTTCATGACTCCTAATTCTCAGCAGAGCAAGTTTTAAAAATGAGGTGACATATTTACTGTTATTTTAAGATTTTACTAATTTTTCTCTATTTTTCAATGCTGGAAGTTGAGGTATTCTATAAAAATCAATAGAAATGCGCTTGAAAAGATATGAAGAACTGTGAAGAAATGAAGATATAAAGGACCTTACATGATTGGGATTAACTATTTCAGCCAGCACTACTCTTTTATGTATAAGAGATAGGGCCCCTGCCTCTTCCTGGGCTTTAGACAGTCTTGCTCTAGCTCTCTCAGCTCAATTTCCCCTTAGGGAAAAGAGTTTGGGAAGCTGAGGCAACAAGCACTCCTTTGATTCGGTGCTCCAGGTACTAGGATTTCAAATTCCCAGTAGCTGGTGAGTGTACTTCTAGGCTTGAGGAGTGGCCAAGGCAGCACTGGCGATATGAACAGAGTTTAGCTGTATGCGTGCTTTGGGATGTCCCACAAGTACAGCAGGAGTCCCAATAGTGCAGGATAGAGTAGAGGTGAGAGAGAGAAGAAAAGGGCCAGTCTGGGCCCATGAGCTGTGGGCTGGCCTTCCCTACATCTTCTGTGGAATTACCAGGAATCCAAGCACTCCAAATTCAGACTTGGAGTTTTAGATCATTGTGATGATCTAATTCTCAAAGCAGGATATGTTACTTACCAGTTTGTTAGATTGGTTTATAGTTTTTAAATATTAGACATATCATCTATGGGTGTTCATATTTATTCTTGCCCTAGCCTCATAAATATTAAGGGTAAGCCTGCATACAGCTATAGACATCGGAAATGGGGTTTGACTCAAACTATCTTTCATAAAGATATCAGTCCAGCTGAAACCGGTTTGGCTCAACTTCGGTCTGCGGACTGAAGGGTCCCAGGTTCGTCAAGGGGCATGTACCTTGGTTGTGGGCACATCCCCAGTAGGGGGCGTGCAAGAGGCAGCTGATTGATGTCTCTCTCTCTCATTGATGTTTCTTTCTAACTCTCTATCCTCCTCTCTTCCTCTCTATAAAAAAATTAATAAAATATACTTTTAAAAAAGAAATAAATAAATCAGTCCTTTTCCTCTGAGCCTCCCTGCATTCTCCCTCACTTCCTCAACTGTTTCCAACTGCAGAGCTGCCTCTCTGCCTGCCCTTAGGATAGTGGCTGGTTATTTGGACCATTGGTTTGATCTCTGCCATTGTCTTCTCTCTGAGTGATAGCTTAACAACCTTCACATTTTTGTGTCCCTAAAATCTGAACCCAAGTGCACTTCACCTTCTTGCTCAACAATCTCTAGCTCAGGTGAGATTTGTAGGAGAGCTGGTTACATCTTCAGGGGCTTGGATTAGCCAGTTGCCTCAAAACTCAGTTGCTCTCTATTTGTTGCAATGCATGACAAGACTTTTCTTAGCATCAAAAGAAAAATAAAAGTCTTCCTAAAGAAAGTTAGCTGTTTGTGTTGACAATAGATGTAAAATTAAAAAAAAATACTTAGCCACAAATTTTTGAAAGCATTGAAGGTTGTAGTGATAATATTAGTGATGGCTGAGATGTATGACCTGCACAGAGTGTATGCAATCTCCATGGGTTGTACCCCTTGTGAACATCGAGCTCTACCATAAAGACAGTTTAGAGTGTTAGACTCTAAATATCTCAATAGTTGTCAATTAATTGGTTGATTCATTAATTAACTCATTGCACAAATATTCATCAAAAGACTAACTGCTATGTTCCACCACAGCTGTTCTATCAAACACAGAAATGCTTCATGTCACAGCTATTCGGAAACATGACCTCCTCTTGCTTCTCTTTCATACAACTGAAGCTCTCCCTTAAACACTAACATGACTTACTTTAACTATTTTTGATGGAAATATTTCTAAAGTATCCCCATTTCCTTAGAGTATACAAAATGTTCTTTAATCACTCATGAAGTCAATCACTCATTGTGTTTTAATTAATTCTGTGATGCACTCAGGAAATTTTAATGTATAGATGGCAGTCTGTTTGGGTTTTTATTTGTGCTCTATAACTTTTTAATCTACTCTTGTTCATCACTTCTATTGTGTGCCTTTTCTGGTATCTCTATTCCCTTTAATGTACCAACCTTTGGACTGAAAATCCAAATTTGGTAAATATTTTTATAAAATAGAAGGGAGCATCTGATATATTCTTTATGCTGGATTGTCTCTGAAAAATGATATAATATAATACTCATTTCATGATATCTCTTTTCACTGCTTATGATCAATTTTGATTATTTCTTGTTTCTCAAATGTATTCAGAAGAGAACTTATTGGATGAATACTTACTAAATGAGATATTATTGAAATATATTATGAAGTATGTCACAAGATAACTGGCTAACTTAGAAAAGCTGATTTTCTTAAAGAGGCAAACTTAGTAAAAGTAGTTTGATGTAATTGGCTGATCATTAACCAGAGGAAGTGATAGTTGAACCAAAGTCACTCCCTCTCTCCCACTCCCATATCAGTGAGGTGGAGATCCTACTCCAGACCAGTGTCACCACAAACTCAGGGGTCTCTCTGCCCACAGCACCCAGAGGAAGGGTTTTCCTTCTGGGAAAAGTAGGATGTCGGAATTTTTCAGCCTGCCCCAAATTTCTTATTGCTGAGGCTAAATCTCAGGCAAGAGCAATTGAGAAATAGGGTTGCCTTTCTTATGTTCCACTGATGAGAAGTTTCCCAGTGATGAGAAGGAGTGTTTTTGGCAGGAGTAATCAGGGAAGGTTAGTTAATTGGTTGGTTGCTTTTGCTCTTTTTCTATTTATTTTTTTAAGTGAAAATAGAACTTGTTTTTGAGGAAAATGTAAGATTTCTATAACCCGAGAGATCAGGAAAAGCGAAGAAGAGTGGTACAGCAAAGAAATGAAAGCTCAGAAACAAGAATGAATTTGGCCTGATGTGGGGACTATCTGCTTGTTGGGAACAGAATGAAACATGGGGAGTAGGAGAGTCTGGGGGTTAGATAAGCAAGGTGGGTGCCATTAATGTAAGAACTGTACTTGACGACAATTGAAGGGGAATCCTTTGAGTGTGACTTCTGAAAGAGTTGATTCTGAGAATCCTGTTACTAGAAATAGCTTAGGTTTGAGTCTTCAGAGAGAACAACTACGAATGTTATTCTCTTACCAATAGAGATAAGGAATACCTTGAATCTATACCTCACAGGATCAGATGAAGTACAAGACATTGGGATGGTTTTTCAACATCACTGATTCTCCTTTAGAACAAATACTTACATGCTCAACCAAACAAATTTTGTTTTAAAAACAATTTTATACATATATGGAGAGAAAAAGCAACTAGCTGTAAAACCTCTCACCACATCTTTTTCAGGAGCGCACAGAGAAAGCCCCAGGGCTGTCTTTACAGCTACCCAACAAGCTCTTGCAAAGGAGCTTTTCCTGTGATTTAATAACACCATTTACAGGAAACACAACTTAACTTTTTAAATACCCACTAAGAGAATGGAGGCAGAGGAAGAAGGCAGTAGCCAGTGAATAATTCATTATCTTTGTGAAAACAAACATGTAAATAATCCTGTATTTAATTTTGTGAAAGCAGAGTGGGCAGGGGAGAAAGGAAATCCTTTCCTGCCACTGCTGGTGGCCTGAAAACCTTCTTACCTTACTCTGTGGTCTCACTGAAATGCTGGTGCTAAAGTGAAAGTACACCAATTCTAATAGTCCGAAAATAAAAACTAACAGCTTAATTACATGGTGGGTGTTTGGGAATGGCTTTCTGAATTTTAAAGTGTTCATCATACGTCTCTATTACTTTCACAGTTCATAAGACTTCCTTGCTTGCAGTACTCAATGAAGTGAGATCGATGCAGCCAATAGCCAGGAAGCATTGTATTTAGAGCCCTAGCTTTTTTGTTCATCACTGAGGAGGGCGGTGGGAAAGGGGTGGGAGGGTGGAGAGTGAAGAGGCCCTCATATGCAGTGAGAGAAGATTATTTGACTTTGAGTGGTAGGCACACAGTCTAATATACAGATCTTGTATCATAGAAATGTACCCTTGAAATCTATATGATCTTATTAACCAACTAGAAACCTGATGCAGGAAGATTCATGCTGGAATGGGCTTTCCTTTCCTTGGCTGCCAGCACCACCTTTGCACTCTGGCCCCTCCTTCCCATTCTGCCAGAGGCCCTCAGAGACCTAGGGTGGGGCAGAAAGCCTGCATCATTGCCATGGCGATGACATAAGCATCCTGCCCCATTACTTGGCAGCTGAGTATGCAAATTAACCACCATCTTTGTTGGGTTAATTTGCATATCACTCCTAATTGGTTGGTGGTGTAGCAGAGGAACAGTCAATTTACATGTTTGCCTATTATTAGGTAAAATGTTACCCAATACATTTAAAGTGATTATCGATATGTATGGACTTTTGCTATTTTGTTGTTTTCTGCCTATTTTGTAATTCTTTTGTTCCTTTCTTCTCTTTTTCTTTGTGACTTTATAATTTTCTTTAGTAGTATGATTACATTACTTTCTTTTTATCATTTGTATATTTACTGTAGGTTTTTGTCTTGGTAACCATAAGGACTACATACAATATCTTATAGTTATAGTCTATTCTAAGCTGATAACAACTTAACTTTCACCATATATTTAAGCTCTACTTTTTATACTCTCCCCTGTCCCCATTTTATGCTTTTGTTGTCAAAATTTACATTTTCTACACTGTATATCCTGTAACAAATTGTTGTTGTTATAATAATTTTTATATATCTGTCTTTTAACCTTCATACTAGATTCATGATTTAGACATCACCATCACAATATGAAAGTATTTTAAATTTAACAATATATTTATCTTTACCAGTGACATTTATACTTTCATATATTTTTTGTTACTAATTAGTAAGCTTTTTTTTCAGCCTGAAGAGCTACTCCCTTTAACATTACTTGTAAGACTGGTCTAATGATGATGAATTTCTTCAGTTTTTGCTTGTCTTTAAAACTATTTTGCTTATCTTGATAATCCACTATGAAAACTCAATTCTAAAGGACAACTTTGCCAGGTAAGGTACTCCTATTAGATAGTCTCTTTTTTTCTTCAGTTTTTAAAATAGCATGCCACTCTCTTCTGGCCTGCAAAGTTTCTGATGAACACTCTGCTGATAGTTTTATGGAGGTTCCCTAATATGCAACCAGTTGTTTTATCTTGCTGCTTTTTCAGATTCTCTCTTGTTTTCAACTTTGCTATCTGTCTTGGTGTGAGTCTCTTCAGATTCATGTTTTGTGGAATTCTTTGGATGTCTGTTTCTTTACCCAGGTTAGAGGAGTTTTTACCCATTTTCTCTTTGAATAAACTTTCATTTACTTTCTATCTTTCTTCAACTCGGGGACCCCTAAAACCCATATTTTGGTCCAACTGATGTTATTGCATAAATCCCTTAAGTTACCTTCCCTCTTTTTCATTCTTTTTTTTTTTTGTTTCTCTGATTGGGTGAATCCCTGAACTATTTTCAATTTTACAGATACTTTCTTCTGCCTGACTCAATCTGCTGTTGAACCTAGTTACTTAATTTTTATTTCAATTATTTATTCTTCAGGACTAATTTCTGTTCAGTACTTAAAACTTAGTTCTCTTTGTTGAAATTCTCGCTTTGTTTATGCATTATTCTCCTGATCTCAGTGGAATCTTCATGACTGCTATTTTGAACTTTGTATTAGATAAGTTATATATCTCCATTTCTTTAAGGTCAGTTTCTGGAGTTTTATCTCTTTCTTTTGTTGGGAACATATTGCTTTGTTTCTTTATTTTCCTTGATTCTCTTTGTTGGTTTCTGTGCATTATCTAAAAAAGCCAACTCTCCCAGTCTTGAAAGAGTGGCTTTTAGGAAATGTATATCATGGATCAGTTTAGCCTTAGCTCTATTCAAGCCCCTTTCTTTGTTCTTAGGGTTCCCAGTGATTGAGGAGTTGCAGTTAATACATAGATGTAGACTAATTGGAAGCTAAATCATCAGGCAACAAGTAGTAAGGAAAATATGTAGTTAGGGCTCTTCTAGGGAAAAACCTAGAGATAGATTTTTTTGCATGATCCCTTTGCATTAAGCCCAGGTGTGTAGCCACAAGGTGTATGTGTGAGGGTGATCTTGTGCCCATCAATAACTGATTCTTTGTTTGATACAGTCTTGTGGGTCTCGTGAATGCAAGTCCCTCTGGCTCTCCGAGCCAGGCAATCCAGGGGCCTGTGCTTTGGGTGACAGCTGCAAAAGCTGGACACCAAACATGTGTATAAGCTCCTTCCGTGGTAATACTGGTGATGTGGAGTAGGCTAGAGGGAGTGCAGTAGACACGAGGGGGAGGGAAGGGTCAGGTGTCCAAAGGCTTCCCTGATCTTGGCAAGAAAAACAGTGAGACCTAGGTGCATACTAGGTGCATACTGAACTAGAAGGCTGACCCTCAGGTGGGAGGTTTTAAAGTATGAAAGTAGGCCTATTGCTTCCTAAACTGGGAGCAATACCTTAACATGTTTATTCTTCTTACTTTGTTTTTTAAGCTTTATACATTAATGACAGTTTTCTTTTTCTTTTCTGCAGGCTGAAGTACAGCATCTGATTTTTTATTTGGTGACAAAAATCACATTTCTTGTGAAATTTTAAGGCAGCTAATTCCATAAACCATATTTAAGATAGGTTGACAGTAGAATTGAAAGGGATTCTTGAATCAACTACTTTGGACAGATAGCAACGTGGGGAAGCAGCACTGTGCTTAATTTGGAGGCATTAGCCAGAGAGCTTATGCAATCACTCAGTGCTCTAACTTCTGAAGTTTAGTTTTTCATCGTGTGTCTGACAGCCTCCAGCAGCTAATAGGTATGTATCACAATTCATTCAGGTGGTTATTCTATCTTAAAACTACTCCAGGTACACATAAATTTCCCTCATGGGTAATGAAACTATCCATCCTCCTTTAAAGCACATATTCATTGATTCAAAAATGTTCTGTCAATGAGAATATATTTACTACCCATTTAAAGCCATCATTTTATATTCAGATTTTCCAGACAGCAAAAATAAAACTTTTCTAATACCTCATAGAACTTAATATACTGGTATGATTTTGGATTTTAATTCTTTAAACTATGGTTTTCTTTTTAGACTTTCTCCATCTTGGGTTTTTTCTTCTGAAGTAAGTGTCTCCCCTTAAACCCAGAACAGAACATAATACCCTAGATGGGTTTTTGAACTATAGGGAATAGGAAACTATTACTGTAAATAATTAGAAAAAAAAATTCTACTAATGCAAGCTATGAATGTGACTTTTTAAAGCATCTGCCTTATACTGATGGCTGATATTAAAGGTGTGATCAGTTAAGCCACTCAGAACTTTTTCACATAAATTTCTGCCAAGACAAATTTCTCCATCCTTTACTTATACAATTAATATTCGAACTTTTATGCAAGACATTGTATTTATCACTATTAAACTTCATCTTGCAGAATTTTCTCTGAATTCCAGACTGTTCAGAACAATTTTGAATGTCGGTTGTTATATTTATTATTGTTTCCAGCTTGTGCCTTTCAAATTCCGTAAGCTTCCTTTTCATGTTGTCATCAAAATCACTGGTAAACAGGCTTGGCCAGGCAGGGAACAAATTTTTAGCCACTGGACAATGCAAGATAAAATAAATTATTTGGATCAGATTGTTGAATTTAGTTTACCCACTTTTTACCCAGCTTGGATTTCATCACGTACATTAATTTTAGAGGAAGATGTTGGATATTTTATTTAAATCAAGCTGTTTCTGAAGATTTACCTTGATTGTCCAAGTCTATAATACTATTCAGAGGAAAAAAGTTCATCATTTATTAGTGCCTACTGTGTGTCACGCATGTTAGAGAAGTACTGTAGGCCATTATAAAGAATTTGAATTTGAATTGCAAAGTGAAATTATTAGAGAGATTACTAGCAAAACTATCTGTTTTAATCCTGTTTTAGGATTAAAATATCACTTTGATATTATGCATAGACTGGATTAGGGAAGAGCAAGAATGAAAGTAAGGAGACCTGTTATGATGAGGCAATGGAAATTAATTAAAGAAACACCTACTTTGAACCTGAGATCTAGCTTCAACTCTCAGCTCTGCCACTGAAGGTATGAGTTTGGGAGACACGTTTCAACCAAATAGCATATGCTCCTTTATCTATAAAATGAAGAATTAAAGGAATTTTTTGATATAAACTTTGACAAACTTTACCATGTATCTACAATTTAATCAACACGAGTTTACTGTCACACCTAGAATATTTCATGGTTTGATGATAATGTAATCTCTCTTCAGATTTTGAGATACACACCTCTCTCTTATTTTAAACTTGAGACTTTCTCTATTGTATGTGATCTTTCAAATTAGGATTGGGTGTTTGCAATCACATCTATAATTTTATACCTAGGCCAGAAGAGTGAGAGTCACTTCAAGTAGCTTTGTTCTTTACTAATCTCTCACTTAGATGATAATCTTTATTTGATATCATTTAATGTTTCCACTTTGAAGACAGTGCTCTTTGTTTGGAAGGAAATAGGAAATTAAGAGTATAATAGTTCTACCTTCTTGTTATTCACTATGTAGTTGGATGTTATTATATGTTCATATAATTACAGATGCATTTTCCGCAGCTTCAGTTATCATTGGGGTTACACAGGGTACACTCTAAATGGATGTATTTCAGCAAGAAACAGTTAAAGTGACCTTCTTGCTACATAGTTCTACCTCTAGACCAGGAAGAGTCTCTCTGTCTTCAAGAAGTTCATCTTTTCCTGGGTTGTATCATCATTACTCACATCAGTAGCAATATATTGTCCCTGAAATCCATTAAATGTGTTCTATATGTCTGGCACTGAGCTAAAAGATTTATGTGCATTATCTCATTTTATAGGGCAGTTTATTCAGACATCCACTCATTCATTTGATTACTATTTATGGTGCACCTCTGATGTACCATATTGAGCAAGCACTATGATGTGGGGTAAACCAAGCAGTCATATTACCTGTTTCATGTTATGTGCAGCCTATAGGGAAAGATAAGTACTAAAAAGATGATCACAATAAAGTGGGTATTAATTTGGGGTTAATAAAAAGTCGATGGGTGTTCATAGGAGATAGACCTACTAGATGACTCCAAATTTTGTTATTTCCTGAATATACCAAGTGTTCTTCTGTTTGGCTTTCCTTCTCCAACTATCTAAGGCTCTTCTTCTACATATCCATATGGCTCATGCTCACATAGTATTCAATCATATGACACCTTATTGGTGGAGCCTTTTCTTGCCACTCTACTTAATGCCACAACTTCTCTCCCCATTAATTTCTATGAATTTACCTATCATATTTTTATTCATAGAACTTATAAACACTTGAAAGAAAAGGTATGTATCTTTTCAACCTATTCCACTCACAAGTAAGTTGCATGAGACGAGGATCTTTATTTTATTGACTGCCATTTCTGAAGTGCCAGAACAATGCTTGGCAAATATTTGGTTCTTGCTCAATAAATTTCACTTAAGTGATTAATTGATTGATTGATTGATTGAATAAATGAATGGATGAATGACATATGGTAGTCTAGGAGAAACCCTTACATGTTTCAAGCCTCAAATTTGTCATACCAGGCACTATTTAAAAGAGAGACAATTGTCATTGGTTAAGAAAATTCTTTCACATCTATGTTGCTTTTTTCCATATATTTTATTGATTTTTTTATAGAGAGGAAGGAAGAAGGATAGAGAGTTAGAAACATTGATGAAAGAGAAACATTGATGAGCTACCTCCTGCACACCCTCTACTGGGGATGTGCCCACAACCATGGTACATGCCCTTGGCCGGAATCGAACCTGGGACTCTTCAGTCCGCAGGCTGATGCTCTATCCACTGAGCTAAACTGGTTAAGGCCACTTCTGTGTTTAATGATGATGTGTAGGTCTAGGATTCCTGCACAAAGAGAAGAAATCTTGAACAATCTTGTAAAAGAAACAACTAAGAGGTAGAGTATCAGAGACACATGTTAAGCTGATGAATGAAAGTATATGTATAGAAGTGAATGAATTCAGTTCCATCTTGATTTGTTTCCTTGTGTAAGATTACATTTACTCTTCCCATTTCCCTATGTCTTGTAAATCTTGAGCCCCTACTTGGCCATGTCAGTTCCTCTTTTTTTTTTTTAACTTCTTTCTACATATATCTGGCCCAGATTCTGTCCTCCAGAGTTCACATCATAGGAGGGCTATAAAAGGGGTACAATATGCAAAGTCAAATAGCAACGAAGGTCACAGCAAGAGAATTATAAATTAAACAGTGGAAAAACAAAGAAATTTAACTGAATGAGAACTAGTTTGTGGCCTTAAAAAAAGCAAGGTTGTGGAAGGATCAGGATCCAAGAACAGTTTCCTTTAATAGGCATAAAACTGCTTCAAAATCAAACCAACCTGATATATTATCTTTGAGGGTAGAAAGGGTGGAAGGAGAAGTGATGCAGTGAGGAAAAGTTAGATGGGAAGGCGCATTTGGCTTACGTCAGGAAAAACACAGAAATGAACAGGGCCATAGCAAACTCTGCAAGCAAATGGGCATACCACCAAGAATATCCCAGGAAACAAAAGGAGAAAAAGCAAAGGTTGGGGTTAGAATAGTAAATGTTTGGGGGAATTGAGAGTATCCCAGAAGGAATAGCCGAGCCTGTGTATGATCACACACACTAACAGGTCCTGTTTTTCCATTTGCATGAAAAGGATCTGTGCATATTATTTTTTTTCCACAGGAGGCAATGTGAAATGCCTCAGCAGCAACATTGTTCTTAAACACCACAGAATTAAAAAGTTACTCAAAATTCATTTGTGAGTCCCATAAAAATGAAGGCTTTTTTACAAAATCCCCCCTGAATTTCAACTATTCTAGTATTTATGTGTACATGGTCCCCAACTGACCTAAGACAGCTAGAAGCAAAGGAATAATGGGAAGTTATACCAAAAGAGTGTTTTTAAGTGTAAATTTATAAATGGGTCTGGAGAGTCAGCAGAATAAGATGTCTTGGCAGGTAAACCTCAACATGAGGCCTTCTAAGTCCATTCCTTGTTTCTTTCTTTAAGAAATATGAGATAATGTTCAGTGAATCACCAGATGGAGAATTTGTTCAGGCAAAATGGCTTTGCAAGTTCCCTTGTAAATCGCCTCTGGCTTCTAAAAAACAGTAGCAAATGTGCTGAAGACTGAATTAGCTAGAACAGAAGTTTCACTTTTTCACTACAAGAATTATCTGGGCCGGAGCTAAAACCTGGACTCTTAGAGCTGGAAGGGATGTTGGACTGTCAACTAGGCCTGTGGTTTCAGTCAGGAAGACTTAACAAGCTTATGAAACTTTGAACAGTGTGAGGTCTATTCCAGGCTTGAAAGAAATCCATTCCCTTGGTAACCCTGAGTGTTAGAGGAACTTGTTACTCATAGAATGTGGACACTGAGGTAGACACATTGACCTCTGCATGATACACACTGTGAAGCTCTTGTAGAGGTTGCCAAATGACCTGAGGATGTTAGAATAGGACAGCTATTTTAAAGTAGATTGCAAGAAATGAGAATCTTCTAGAAGGTGAAATGATGGAGCTTTGTCTTGATTTCTACACTTCAAATCTCCCAAAAGATAAGATTCAAAGAGCCTTCAGCTGAAATGAGCAAAGGACACTGCCCACACTGAGAGATCCATTGGGTCTTCCCAGGACCCTGGACCTTCAGACCACAATATAGCTGTGAGGCCTGCATGTTAAGCAAATTAAGGATTCTGAAGGGTCTTCAGGAAAGGAATGACTTTTTTGGGTATTGTCTTAGAAGTATCCCTCCCAGTACTCCACAGGTGAGGGGTCTGCTGAGGGAAAGGCTTCCACTTTTACTCCTCCACAAGTAAAAAGAGAAATGCACAAAATTACGGAATGGGGTGAGAAAAATAGCATTCAGATATTTTTAAAACTCCCTTTTCAACAACTTGGGTTAAATTTTAGATAGTGTGTCAAAATCATGGAGACTTTCACCCCAAATTTACTAAGCCTTACATGTATTTCTTATCTTGAAACTATAACTTTCACTTCGTTGTGGGGGAGTCTGGGGGATTATAGAGTGCATGTAATTTAAAATCTTTTGCATTTAATGATTTTTTTTTCTGACTAGGGAAGGATTCAGGTATTTGGATAATTTCATAAACCATTGACTTTTTAAAGAGGAATGTGAAGAAACATATAACAATTGAGTTAAAAGCTGGGCATAGCTGTGAGATAGATATTAGTCTTTTTTTTTTTTCTTAACCAAAATGTGGTTTATGAGGCTTTTAATAGTGACTAAATTGGTGGAAACCAGGTTTTACCTTATTATGGATTTGATAATTTCTACATGTATTTTCCCTATGCAATGCTGAACTGTTGGACCCAATGCAGAGTCTTTTAAAAAATATATATGTTGGTATTGATTTCAGAGAGGGAGAGGAGAGAGAGATAGAAACACCAGCGATGAGAGAGAATTATTGATCAGGTGCCTCCTATACACCTACTCTAGGGATCGAGCCTGTAACTAGGGCATTTGGTCTGACCAGGAAGGAAATCATGATCTCCTGGTTCATAGGTCAATGTTCAATCACTGAGCCATGCCAACTGGCCCTAATGCAGAGTCTTAATTGCATAGATCATCTAATTCCATTTTATAAATCAGAAATGACACATGTCTATACAAAAATCAAAATAATTCATCAGTGACTAGCTATTTCTATCTATACAAATCCCTCCTTCTGTGTCTGTTTCTGTTTCTGTTCATAGTCCTAAGAACCCTGGTGCATAACTTAGGATCACTTTGATCTCTACACAATTCCCATCCTGGGATGATCTTCATTTGCCAAAATACTAACTATTCAAAGACTATTACTGAGTTATTATCACACAAAAACTCTCTATATGGTGATATATACTATGAAAAAAAAACAAAGAAGACTAACCAGAAACAGAACGTTGGGTTTGGAGGAATGCACATTTTAGAAGAATAGTCAAGAAGATCTTCCTGAGGACATGAGAAGATAACTGAATGGGGGAAAATGCAAAGTGGGTAAAAGCTGGTGCATTAATGAATACCAAGAGACTTAGGAGCTAGAGGGAAATGGAAAGAGGGTAGGAGACAAGGTTAGATAAGTAGGCAGGGGCCAGATATAGAGGATTTGATTTCTTTTTAAATATTTTTTATTGATTTTAGAAAGAGAGGGAGAGAGAAACATCAACGAGAGAGAGACATTGATCAGTTGCCTCCCAGGCATGTGCTCTGACAGGAAATCAAACCTGTGGCCACTCAGTGCATGGGATGATGTTCAAGCAACTGAACTACACCAACCAGGGCTGGTTTGACTTATTTTAAGTGTGAAAGCAGTGAATGGCTGTGAAAATTAGAATGACGACCTTGACAAAGTGCCTATCCTCCTGGAGGTTACTGGAGTGGGAAAAGAAAGATGATTAATGAGTACACTAGGGATGAACTGGTTCCTGTTTAAAAAGGCCACACCATGATTTCACAAAATCATGATATCATGGGCCTTCAAACTGAGTTTAGCCCAATCTGTAGAGGGACAATATCCACCTTGAACTTTCATCTACATGAGGATAATTGGTAATATATTAGTTTCTTATCATTTTTCAACATGCATTTAATGTTTAGGGTAGTGCACATACTTCCTAACCAAACTTTGGATAGAAAATAAGATTTGGTGTTTTAAGGAGCCTCATTAAATCATTATATAGAAGTAATTCTAAGGGGACTAACTTTTCCCAAAAGAAATACTTTATGTACATTTACTTTTCAACATTGGTTCTTAAGATTCATTAAGTTATGACTTAAGCCATTAAATGGAAAATCTTGATGATATCTTATTTAAAAGAGTAGGGGTGTGTGTGTGTATGTGTGTGTATGTGTGTGTTTTCTTTTCAGTGTTTGGCATCACGTGTGTGAATGAATTGATGAAAGACATGAGAATAAACAAAGTGATGTTATTGTGCCTCAACTTCATATTTTGTCCTCTTTTTCTTGGTTCACTTATAAAATTAAGACAAAGTTATGAATGAGGTAGCCCTTCCTTCTTCTACTTCATGTGTCATGGACTTCCCAGTGATGACCACAAATATGAAGGTTTCTTGTCCTTCCATATTGAACCCTTTAGACTACTTATAGAAGAAAGGATAGCATTAGCTTCCTGGCTAATTTCTAATATTATTCTGGAACCTTCCACTTTCTTAGATCCCATTTTCTTTCCATCCAGATAAAGAGGTGAAAATCAGCAGTAGGTAAATAAAAGTAGATTTAAATCCCTGTTACCGTCCAAACCACAGAGAAGGAACTGGATCAGACGACTTGGCATGAAGTGACTACTTCTGGATAAAAGAACCAAGGGGCTATTCTCAGTGCCCTCAGTTCCCTGAAGGCCTTGCGGCAGCTATCCAGCTTACAGATGGAAATGGCAGGACTCTGAGACAGGGTGGGAGAGTGGATCTGGGTAAGGAGAGACAGCAAAAGATGAGGACAATTTCTACAAAGGAACCAGTCCTGTTACCTATGACTTTTTTTCCCCACACATGGATTTATTACTTTCTTTCCATTCAGTTAAACCCCTATTCAGCTGTGAAAATCCAAGAACCAGAAGGTTCCTTTAAACAAAGGAAACCAGAGGGTAAAGCCTGGAGGTGCTATACTCAAGGCCAGTCCTTTAAGAGACACTGAAATGCTAGCACCTGGCTTTGGCTTGAAAACACTTATTTTGTTTTATTTTGCTATGTTTGTTTGTTTGTTTGTTGTTTTTCTTTAGATTTCACATATAAGTAAACCATACAGATTTTATCTTTTGTTGCCATTGTATATACATATATTTAAATAACTTCTTTTAAAAAAAGAAAATGCTATGTGACTTTAAAAAATGTAGTAGTGGTGGAAGGGGAGGTCTATGAGGAAGAGGAGGAAGGCAAGTACTACTTTATCCAAAGCCCAAGAAATTAAAGGTCCTAGCTAATTCCAGTCCTATTGAGTACAGCTGAATGAGAACTAAATAATAAAATCACATTATACAATGAAAAAGTCAACCCAGAGCAATGAATACAGAACAAAGGTGCTTTGGAATATGCCATCCTAATATTCCTGTCTTCACAGCTTAGTGTTCTTAAATGTGTTTTATGTTTAATGAAAGAAACAATGACTTTCAATGGAGGGGGAAAAAAAGAGATCTTTAAAGATAATCAAGGCCTTAACTACCTACCTTAGGTAGCTGAGAAAAAGCTACTGTGCTCTTTATTTTTTAACACTCCAGATATGTAATTTAATGCAGGTCTAATGACAGTCTCAAACATGGGGCTTTAATCGAAATTGTTCAAGCTCAGTACTGTGACAGGAACTCACAAGCCCCCAACAGTGCTGTCCATTTTCTCAGGTTTTGCAAGAAAAAAGGAAAGAAGAAAAAAACCTCTTGAACTTATGTTGCTATTGATGTGTAATATACAATAAAAAAACAGTTAAATTTCAATTACCCACAGGTAATTATAATTTTATTGTTTGACAGTACTACAGGGATTTTTGTAATTCCCAAGACTAATAATTTTCTATAATTTTACAGGTTGTCAAATAAACTATTAAAGATTATCTTTGAAAAGACATCCGCAATTGTAAGGACATATCATACTGTTCATGTACTGTATGAGTAATTAGAGATCCCTGGATAGTGAAATACCCTCGCGGGGAGCTCGCCACCACCTCGCACATTTCCTCCCAGCCGCCTCTAATCTCCCATGAAAGCTTTCCAACTTCTCAGGTGTTCTCTTTACTGCTTTAGGACGCACGTCCAAATTCTATTAATATTCCCCCCAGTAATTCCAAACAGTTTGTCAGGATAAAGCTCTACCTCCCAGTGGGAAGAAGTTAAAATCAGAAAGATGGGCCCTACCTATTGTTAAAGGAAAAAATTCTCAGGATCTCAGGACAAAATGAGAGGAGATGGACTGGAGGAGAGAGAGGACAGAATGGTGGGAGGATGATGAGAGAAAGAGGGCGGGGGTGTTCTGGGACCAAAATAAGGTATAAAGTTATAATCAGTAAGATGAAATTGGCCCAATAGTAAGGTTCTTACTGAAATTTTCACAAGGCCATTTTTGTCATTCACATATATACACATTGTATAGAAAAGATCAATCTTGTCCTTTTTGGTTGGGTAGCAATGCTCTCTCTTATAAAGCTTACATCTATGAAGAAGAGAAGGTGCAGATGACTTCTTCATGAAGACTCTCATCTGTCTCCAAACATACCTTGTTTGTCATGCCTTCTAGCTTTTATGTACATTCAACCCTCAATCTAAATACCTTCCTCCTCTAGTCTGTCAAACTCTAAATTACACTCCAAGACCAGAGAAAATGTGCCTCCTTGATAAAGATGTTATTAACTCTGATATTTCTATTAAATATTTTCTCTTCTGGGTTCTGAGAAGCTTTTCAAAATCTTTTTTATTGGAGTAGATGGCACCATATCAGGTGAACTGAAATGAAACCTAGGACTAAAAGAGCAGCCAGAGAATGCCTTCAGCTATCTGAGGAATATAGGAGAAACCAGGAATTACTTCCTGGGCCAAACCAGAGATAGGGACAATGGTTTGTGTTGGGGAGGTAGGACACCAGGGCAAGAACAATGACTTGACAGCAAGGACAAGGTACGTGAGAATGAAGCAGAAAGGTGATTTATTAGGAGACAAGGGTGGGGGAACACGTATTATGTGATCTGATTGGATTACAGATACTATCTAAAAGGGCTGAGAACTCAATGCAGTCTATTGGCCTGTGCCACATACCATCTAGCCTAGACCTGCCTGGGCCTAACAGGACAAACATTACACTGCCCTATAAATCTATGCTTTCATTTAGCTCCTCCACCAGCCTTTGAATTCCTAAAGGGCAGACACTGTTACATTCAATTCTCTGCCTGCAGCACCTTGCCTACTAGGCAGTCATCAAATAAATGTTTGTGGTCTGTAGTTGGAAATACACAGAAAACCCGAGCTCTTTTCTTGGCCCTTCCATAGTCTGTCTCTAAAGGCCGTACAAGATTGAACCTTGGGTTTTCATATTGTATCAACACTCTATTTCCTTTTAAAAATCTTGAGGGAAAGTAGAAATCACTTGTTACTAACACCCTAAAACCTCTCTCACTTGAATTTCTGGAATTTCTATACTAGGAGAGTAAAATCTTAACTTATTTCTTAACCAGAAATAAGTACAAATGCAACAAACGGACAGTAATCTGTTAGCTTTTTCTCACTATGGGGTAAAAGGATGTTGGAGATTTTGAGTGAGAATCCAATTTGTTGAGGGAGTAGAGTCTACTGATGTCACCAAGTGTCTTGTGAGTGAATAAAATATGGAGAGAGGAAGTAGGTCATAGAGGAGAAAAAATAACCAGAAAGGTCTTGAGAACTACGTAGACATATTTCGTCATGTTAACATAGTGCCCAGAGTTTTCCTTGGTAAGAAGAATTGATCACAGTTTGACTTTTAGGTAAAGAAGAAAATAAGACAAAGAAAGGTCTAATTAAAAAGTTAGAAAATGATTATATTAACTGTATGAGATAATAAAGCTGTAAGAAATATAAAAGTGATATATAAAAAATTCCCAGGCCCCACTGGATAGTGACAAAGTGAGGACCCGGAATGAAATCTTTTGTCTTCTAGTCCAATGCTTTTCCTGCACTTTTTGTTCCAATCTTTGTGCCAATGTTTAAAATGATACCCATCAACACAGAGAAGAAATGCCTCACAATCAAAAAAATGTTATTAAGATGGTTGATGGGAAATGAAGCAAGTCCAAAATGTCAACAATACTAGTGTTTAAACAAAGACAATATCCTCTATCAATGCATAATCTCAACATAGATTTCATTCCGATACAACATGTTGGCCACTGCAAAGCTGGTACGTGGCCTTGCAGTCTAAGCGTCTGGGAGCTTAAAATTTGAAAATGTAAAATTATTAAATAAATAGTCCTATTGCAGCATGTCTTAATTCTCGATAAGTCATTTTGATAATAGCTCTGTGCCCTGAGCTGAAGGCAATGCCAAGGTCAATTATTTCATTTAAGGCCCCTAATTAAGACTACTTCCTTGAGGTCAGACTAAAGCATTACTTTATTTTAATAGAGAAAAGATCAAAGCTCTACCTTAAATTTTCCTGATGCAAAGCAATGCTGCTTTAATCTGGGTTACAGTAACAAGGGCAAAAAGCTCTTTACTTATTAGAGCACTTCCCACCGCAAGGCGTGAGATCCACTCAATGGAAATGAAGTTTATCTAAGGATAGCACTGCCCAACTTCTGTTTTTATTTCATGTCTTTAATCTCTTTTATTTCTATACCAGAAACTTTATTTCTCTGACATGAGCATGCATTAGCAAAACCAGTTTGCCCAGAAATGCCCAATGGAGCCACTTTGTACACTTTGGAGGTCCTGAGTTCCCACAACCCCTGTGCTGCCGTTGTTGAGCAGAGACTTATAAATGGGAGGCAGACACCCTCAAGATGTACTTTATGGGGCTCAAACAAATCCAGTTCATAGTGTTTAAAAGTCAAGAGATTTCTCATCAAGTCTGGATTTCTGGATTCTCATGGAAAGAATCAAAAGACCTAACAGTGTTTGGCCCATAATCTTCAAGGGTAACAATGGGCTGTAGTTGAGGAAAGGCAGCATCCTTTGGATAGGACGTGCCTTCCAATTTAGCACTGTCCCAATTGCTCATTGTGGCAAAGGCTATAAACTGGTCAACATATTTTGTTTGGCCGATGTAGCCTCTAAATTATTACGCCGAGACCGGTTTGGCTCAGTGGATAGAGCATCGGCCTGCGGACTGAAAGGTCCCCCGGGTTCAATTCCGGTCGGGGGCAGGTACCTTGCTTGTGAGCACATCTCCAGTGTGGGGTGTGCAGGAGGCAGTTGATCGATGTCTCTCTCTCATCGATGTTTCTGACTTTCTATCCCTTTCCCTTCCTCTCTGTGAAAAATCAATAAAATATATTTAAAAAATAAATAAATAAATAATTATTACTAATATATTTTTCAAATTGCAGTGCTTTCAAGCAGGATTTAAACTCTGCTGTTCTACATCCCTGTGGCTCTATACAAGACCAGATTCACATATTTTTATGGCCAGGCTGCCCTCCATGGCAGCCCTTCCAGATGTCCTGCCCATTTCCCTCAACCACCAGAACTCCCCTGTGCAGTTCCCCTGTCCACCTCAAACACCTGGGTCTCTCTCCTCCACTGCCAGAGTGCTTTCCCAGCACCTATATGAGGATTCCACAGTAAAGCACAAAGAGGAAGTGCTGGGCATTCATGCCTCTCTCTCCCTTCCCTCCCAAAGTCCTCTCCCAGTGGGGGGTGATTGTCAATGGAAACACATCTCAGACCTGCCACCCTTCCTCCCTCCCCCACGATACTAATCCCTGATGAAATGATCCTGAGGTGTGTTCCACACAGCTTCTCAGCGGGTCCTCTGTACAATGGTGCCCCACAACCCACAATGGGGAATCAGCTCATTAACACACACTCAGTGGCTTTTCTCCCTTCCCCAAGTCACTCCACTCTTCTTCACTGGATCTTCCTAGAATCACCTCCCAAATCAACTATGTTCACCAAGACTGGGCTCAGGTCACTTTCAGGAGAAACTAATCTAAGACGACATTTAAATTCCTTCTGCTGTGAAGGCATCCCAGTCGTTACACAGGATGAGAATGATTGAGAAGGACTGGGAGGCTTCCAGAATGCACATTACAGAAGAAAAACTTATTCTAATGATGCAAGAAGATTTCAAATGATTTTGATAACCATAGTCAACTTTGGGGAAAACATGCTCTAAAAAGAGACAGGTTAGCTCCAGAGGGCTAGATTAACACTAAGAAATTTGACCCAAGCAGATATATATGTTCAATAAAAGGACACATTTTTAACCATTCAGAGCACAGTTAAAATGGGACGGCTGCTTTGCACAGAGGTTTCCATTTCCTTCCAGAGATTTAAAGTAATGGAATTCCCTTACTTTCCACAGACCGTGGTAATCTATGATGCCCACACACATTTATTGCCAAGTTGCAAACATGAGGCTATACAGAGGAAGATCTTGCTGTTTACCAGGTGGAGCACACTTTCAGATGTCTCTTTTGAGGTTGCGGCGGGGGAAGAGCATAAGATAGAGATAGCATTTGATAATGGGAGCCGTAGTTCTCCCAGCATTCCAGGGATATAATTTAGCACCTCTGTAAAACCTGGGAATGCCTCAAAACAAAATGCATTTTTTTTCTCTTCCCACTGAGAATCTCTTAAGTGCACAGGAATGCATAAGATCTGGTGAATTATCTATTATTTGAAAGATATTTATGATGCCTGACATGTGAGGGCACGATTCGTATCTGCTCTGCACAGGAACTCAAACATGAGAGTAAGCCAGTGGGGAGGAAATAGCTGAAATATTTGGAAGAGCAGACCCACGCTGCCAGAGCTGACTGTGAATTCAAGTGTTTTCTAGTGCTCCCCTTCTTCAAAGCTAAAAAGCAACGAGGTAGTCAAATTAATGAAGGATTGTAATAGAAATGGAAAGAGTCGAGTGTGCCGAAGAGTGGAATACAGTTTTGTTTTTAAGTGGCACAATAGGAAAGAAGCACTTTGATAAAAGAGGCTGGCTGAAGGGTCTTTTCAGCTTCGGTGTCACCAAAAAAAAAAATATATATATATATAATCAGAATGAATTAGCATGGTTTTCTTATCATTACAGATGTGATAACACATGAGGAAACAGACATTACCAGGTTGTAACTCACAGAGTTTCAGATAAACATAAGCTATAAGAACAGGGCTCTATCCAGTGTACATTTTATCAGAGCCTCCTGAGGATTGAATTCCTGTTCCTGGAATGACCAGCAGCCCTACCATTTATATTTATATTTATGGATTCCAGCCCACCCAAGAAAAGTAAAAATTAAATGAAAAGTCATTACCACAGAACACAAAGGCCTGAAGGAACTCCCAAAGTGATGGTGGTCAAAGTTCAAGGAAGAATCAACCCCAATTGCTCTTAATCCAATGTACACAATGGGAACTGATGGAAGGCCATAGGAAGCCCAGACTTAGTAACTCCAAACTTCAAGATCTTTAAATCTGAGAATAAGAGTGGTGGTTCTTTGGGCATAGATACAACAAACTGTAAGTGCCACTAACAGCATTCCTCCACTTTCTAGGGCTCCTTACAATAAGACCACCACTAGGACAATTAGAAAATCTGGTAGCATCTTATTCTATCTCCCCAGCCATCCCTAAAAACGTCTCTAGTGGAGGGCACAGGCTTCCATCCCTGTGGTTCTGTGGGTGGGCCAGGACAACAGATGACTTTTTAAATGCCATGCTGTTTCCCCTTCTCCTAGTTGTGTACGTTGATTTTGCTGGGATTTTCTTTTGATGATACTAATTCTGCCAAAGATAATTAGGGAACAAGGAAGTCTGCTTTTGTATTCATGCCTTTGGGATGTACAGATTTAGCATCTGAAGGAACATGAACTTGGCTGAATGAGAGAAGAGAAGAAACTCTATTTTAAAAGAAAGATTAATGCAGCTTTGGTTTTAGTATGTCCTGCAGAAGCAAACCTTTTAATTATGACCGCTCCAGTGGTATGAACATTCCATCAGTTCTTGAGTGCCAATAGCCAGCCAATAACATGAACATTTGTAAAAGAAACCTATTTTCCAATTGTCAAACTCTGCTAGCCAATAGTGGTGGTGTTGATGGGTGTCACGCTGAATTATCAATGTTAAAGGAATGTTTCACATTTAACGTATCTTTTTTTACAATAAAAAGATAGAAAATAATAATAATTGAGCAACTCACTCTGCCTTTTTGATGATGTCTCACATAAGCTTTCTGATTAGAGCCAGTTGTGACTGTGGTTGTCAAAGACACTTCATGTGGTAAAACTGAGTTTTAGGATAGGACAGTGGCAATATAATTTCACAAAAGTGCAATGTTTTAATGGGGGAGAATATCATAACCCATTCCACCAACATCCCCACTGATTATCAAGATATACATCAGATTAAAAATTATAAATGGATACTGTACCTAGTCTGTGTGTGCTGTAGTTCTACAACTATGTGAGGAATATAGGGCTATTAACACATACTTTTAGAATTCATTTTTAAATTACCAATTACAGATGGGAAAATATGCTCCCTAAGCTACTAGAGATTTTAGTAAAAGTATATTAAAGTAACTAAGATTTTACACTTAACCTTCAATAATGAATGTGACTAGCAAAAAAGAAAGAATTAAACAAGTATTGGAAAGTAGTTGTTCCATTTGGACATACAGTTATAGAATTGGGATAACATAAACAAATTCTGCCCAGTAGACCTGATATAATGATGTTTGACAAACTTACTGATATTGCAACTCCTCTAAGTTCACACACATAATACCAATAAGTTCCAGTGAGTATGTGGGTCTGAAAGAAAAGATGACATTAATATGTAGACTGAGAGATTTCAGAGCAAAGTAAATTAACTTTTTGGTGACTAGGGTACTTTGCATACACAAATTAAATATTGCAAGTAACTGAGAATTAATTTTACAGTGGAATTGATTCTGAATACTATACTCTCACACACCTATTATATTAGTAGTATATTTTTCATAACAAAAAATAATGAAACTGGCTGTTTCCATAACTTTAAAGTTTATAAAGAACCAACTTACATGTAAAAAAAAGAAAAAGGCAAAGGATGTTAAGGAAAGCAAGAAAAAGAAATTTCAATTAAAATAAAAGTTGAAGGCTATATTGCTGCATATGAAAGAAAAGCACTTTAAAAACAGTTATTATTCCCTTTTATGTAATATTAGTGGCCTGGTACACAAAATTCATGTATTGGAGTGGGGGAGGGGGATGGAGGTGTGTGTGTTCCTCAGCCTCACCTGCACCCTCTCTCAATCTGGGACAGTTGGGTCCTAAACGCTCACCAGCCTGTGGGATCGAGCCTAAACTGGCAGTCGGACATCCCTCTCACAATCCGGAACCACTGGCTCCTAACCACTCAGCCGCCTGCCTGGCTGATCACCATAACCACTGTGCCTGCTGGCCTATTTGCCTCCAACTACGCCCCTGCCACCACTGGCCTTCTAACCCCCAATTGCCACCCCTCCCACCCGCTGGCCTGCTCTCTCTTAACTCCCTCCCACGCCCCCGCCGGCCTGTTTGCCCCCAACTGCCCCTCCTGCCAGCCTGCTTGCCCTCAACTGCCCCTCCTGCCAGCCTGCTTGCCCCCAACTGTCCCCCCTGCCAGCCTGATCACCCCCAGCTGACCCTCCTTGCAGGCCTGCTCACCTTCAGCTGCCTCCCCTGCAGGCCTGCCTACCTGCAACTGCCCCCCACTCCCTGCTGGCCTGATCACCCCCAACTGCAGTAGTCATGAAAAAGGGAAAAGCAAGTGCAGGTGCTTGAAGCTGGGCTCTCCTGAGCCTTCATAGCAGCAGGGAAGCCAGGATGACTGAAGCCAGGAATGAGTGCTGAGACAAGAAAAACTTGAGGGACACTGGGGTGGGACTCTATAGATTATGCTAGTTTCTTTGGAATGATATGCCTTTTCCTTTCACTCATGACATATATTTCCAATCTCTTTGAAGAGGCAGCAACTTGTCACGATGCACTACCTGCTGTCTTCAAATTAGAGCACACACTTTACCATCTATTTTCTTGACTCTATCCATATTAAAGGTTCTCTTCTCTTGAGTTCTGAAATGTTCCCATCCCTTAAAACCTATTTCCAACACTGCAGCCTGAGTTCATACTTCTTGTATGTCAAACCCTACTTTAGCTCCTCTCTTCAGTGAGGAAAAGGAAGGGGACTTATTGTGAAAGAACTCCAAGTCAGACTGCCTGTGACCAAATCACACTGTATACAGTACTTTGTTGGCCAGGGTTCTCCAGGTCAACTGAGGACATCTTTCCAAACCTCAGTCTGGTGTTGGCATTTTAAAAACAGCATTAGAGCAACAATCTCATAGGCTTTTCAAAGGAATAATCGAGGGTATCTTTGCATATAATATGAACCCAATAAATTTTAACTTTAAATTATTTTAAAGGACTTCTGAGATCTCGGGACCCTTTTTTCTTATTAAGCTAAAAATATGCTCTAGTATTATACTTCTTGGGATAGACTTTAAGCATCTTGACAGCAAAGGCCATATCCAATTTATTTGTCATAGACTTTTTTTAGAGCCTCTCCATGGAGTAGGTGTTAATAAAATAGGTCAAATTATTTATTATCCAAAACAAAAACCTATGTACTTCATCTAAAACATTTGAGATACACATTAGTGAAGGATTTTGTAACGTCTAAAATCAAATATTTTATCCTTATTTACACTGGGATTAGGATAAAGGGTTTAGGAAATGTAGCAACACATGGAGAATAACTTTGTGATCTGGGCAAAGACAAGCTTTGAACAAAACACAAAAAATATCAAATTTAAATTGATGAATGAGATTGCACTAAAATGTAAAGCTTTGGTTCATCAAAAGCAAGTGAAATTACAAGATATAAACTATAAGAATGTATTTGCAACATATATAATCAGCAAAGATTTTACATCTAACATGCACATAAAATATCTACTAAAAGATTTTTAAAGATACTATAACCCAATAGAATAAAATGAAAAATTATATACAAAATAGAAATTTTACAGAAACTGGGATGCCAATTTTGAATAAACAAATGAATAAAGTGATCAAAATTCTTTCTACTAAATGAAATAATGTTGAAGTCCTTTATAAGATAACATGTATGCTCACTAGATTGGTAAAAATTTAAGGTGTTTAATAATAACTACTAGCAGTAAGAATGTGGACCTGTGGGAATACATAGACAAGACTGGTGGGAGTAAAAGTTGATTCAACCATGTTGGGATATACTTTGGTGCCAGTTTCTGAATTTGAACATTTGCATGCCTTATGGTCCAGCAGTTCCACTTCTATTTGTGAGAAATGCTTGCTCATGAGCCTCAAGAGATATAGACAAGAATATTCATAGAAGTGTTGAATAGGAACATAAAAACCTTAGAGCAACCCTAGTATACTTCTGCAGGAAAAAATATATTATAGACTAGGTTACATTTCCCAAAAAATCTGTATTTGAGGCTTTGACCATCAATATGTCTATATGGAGATAGAGTAAACAAGGTCATAGGTGGGACTCTCATCCACTGGACTGGTCTCCTTATAAGAAGAGGAAGAGATATGTGGAGTGTATTTGCACAGACAAAGCCCATGTGAGGATACAGTGAGAATAAGAAGGACTTGGGATAACCTATAGAGCAGTGGTTCTCAACCTTTTTTGATGCTATGACCTTTTAATACAGTTCCTCATGTTGTGGTGACCCCCAATCTTAAAATTACTTTCGTTGCTACTTCATAACTGTAATTTTGCTACTATTAATGAATCATAATGTAAATATCTGTTTTCCGATGGTCTTAGGCCACCTTACTGGCAGTTTTCAACCTGTGGGTCACGACCCACAAGTTGAGAACCGCTGCTGTAGAGAATGCCTGAAAAAGATTCATATTTTTATTTTGTTTGATTAGAGAAGGGCAATAACTTCAAGTGAGATCTAGCATACAGATAAAGGACTCAATTTTGCGTATGTCAGACGGCAGGGAATAGAAGCTTTGTTTTAAAATGTTTGAGTTTGAGGTATTCCCAGGCATTTTATATGAAGATGTCTAACAAAGATTAGAAATACACATTAAAGGGTAATGACACACCTTAAAGTTACTTTTTATTCTTCAAAAAGATTTATAATAGAATTTCATTAAACAGTTCCCTTCCCTTTATGGTTTTCAAAATATGGTTTACTTAACCTGGATATTACTCTCTCTCTAAACTTTATTACTCTAACAAGTATTTCCCAGATTCTGATGTATTCCATGAGTAAGCCCAAGCTTAATAGATAAAAACAATGACCTAATCCTCACTCCTCTCTTACCCTCGTGCCTGCCACCAACCCTTTACTGTCTCAAGGTACCCAGGAAGGATTCTTAAGACCCATATGGATCTGAAGACTTGATTCAAAGGAATTGCAGGCCTGAACTCACCAATTTGCAAACCAAAGAGCTCTTGTTTACCATCCTCAATTTTAACCACCAACTCCTACTCAGAGAAAACAGCATGCTCATAGTCAGCCAAAGAGTAAAAAGGGGTAGTTAGAAATCTATAATAAATGTATGTAAGTGAGATAGAAAATTAGAAAATGGCCACCTGCCAGCAGCCACATAAATTTCAGAGGAAATGCATTTGCTACTGGGATGCTTTATCATAGGAATTGCAAATATTTATTAAAAGTATTAAAATAGTCAGAATGTTAAATGTTTCCTCCAGTGGTGAAATTTCACATTGCCACATTAGAAGATGGGATATTCTGATACAGCGTTTATTAAAATGACTTCATTTTATTAGTCTGTCATCCACAATAAATGGACAGGTACCTTTAAAACAAGGTCCATTGAAGATAAAAGATATTTGGGGGAGGGTTAGAATCTCATTGTGTGAATGTGCCTTTGACTACACAAGTATATAAATCTTTCAACCTTTCCCAAATGATGCCAATAAGATTTTGTTGTTGGTGGTTGAATATTAAGTTTGTTGGCTTCTGTCACCATTTGAAAACCAAATGTAGTTTGGTTTGCCACTAACACGCATGCACACGACGAGGTTCAATGCAGGCCACCCTAGAATGCACCACTTCGGCATGATGGTTATTTTGAGCTAAAGACAATCAAGTCAAAACAGACTCAAGAAGAGCTGCTTACCTTGCCCTTAACTGCCTAATAGAATTTAGGTGTGGAGCCTGTGCCAGGAGGAGAGATTTTTTACATCAGAAATGACACAAAAACATTTGTTGGCCAGACTTTTGCTCTGCCCATCTTCCCAAGAATCATCTTCCTCCCCTTTTAAGTCCCAGACCACCCCTCTTCCCCACATTCTCCTGAGCTCCAGATAGCGTATAAGTCTCAATCACCTGACTATTCGAGAGCTTCTCATGTTTCCATGTCTTTGTGGGGCTCCTGTACATATAAAATTAAATTTGCTTTTCTCTTCTTAATCTGTTTGATGTTCATTTAATTATTAGGCCACCAAAGAACCTAGAAGGAAGATGGGGCAAGGTTTCCTCCCCTGCACAAGCCACACTGGATAACTATTTGAATGGTTAGTCCTTAGTGGGTTTTCAGATGCAATGACCAAACATTCCCAAGTGGAGAAGTTAAACAGATGCCAAATGAGCTGAAAATGGAAGGAGGTGCCTACTCTACTGTACCAGGATAATAAGATGACAGGCAGAGCACATCGTTACTAAGTGGCACAGAGTTGAAGAGTGACAGGATGAGCTGGACAGATTACCTCCCTAAGAAGGTTGTGGTTCCTTTGAGGCACTGACCTAATAAAGATCTTATGCCATCACAGAGCGAAGATAGCAAGAGCCTTTTGCTATCTTTAGAGACTCTTTTGTGTGAGTTGAAACAGCTTCCAAAGTCTATTCCATGATAATGCTGATGATACTGAAGGGAATCCAATCTGGCTTAAGTATGGGGGGAGATGAGATAGAGGTCAAGAGGGGCAGGGCCTCTTGGGAAACCGAGTATTTCTAGGGCAGAATAACTAAGCATTAGCCTTCAGTAGGTGGATAGAATGTCCATCTTTCATATTAGAATGTAAGTCTGTTAAGGTGATTGTTCTATGTGAATTCATTTACTCAATAAATATGTGGTGGGGAGGGGCACCTCCTAAAGCTAACCATGAATATGGGAGCTAAAATCAGAAGTGAATAACAGTGACTCAGGTCCTGCATCAAATAACCGGCATTCTGGTGGGGAGAAGTTAGGTGTTTACAAAGCAATAGACAAGATTTCATGAGGTAATGAAGACTTTGAAGCAAAAAATAAAACCATGACACAGGTGAAAAGTGACAAACAAGGCTTCTTTTAGGTCAGGGAAGGGTTATGGGTGAGGGGACATTGAGAAGGTGCCTGAATGCAGTGAAGGATCTGTCCAGATACCTACAGGATCTGGTCCATGTGCTATAAGCGGAAATCTGCCAGCACTATCTTCCTACTTTCCTTCTCTTCCTGCCTGACCAGAGGGAATCCTGAGAGATGCTGCAGCCATCACTAATATGTCAGTAAGGCATAATACTGCTCTTAGATGATCTGTCACTGTTCCTCTTATTTCATGAGGCTGACAAACCCCCTTCTATTTGATTAAGACAGGGTAACTGAGTTTAATGTAAATTATAATTATGGCCAGTATCTGCTATTTTCCAGGCATTATGATAAGGATTATTGGTTCTACCACTGTATTTCTGTGTGTGCCAATCTATTGTCTAAATTTGTTTTTGTTTCTATCCATAAAATATTTAAAAAAATAATGCCTTTACAAAGCCCATTAAAGTAAGGGCTTCCATCTGGGCTGAGATTACAAGACTGAAAACCTCTATGTTAAATTTCCCCTATGACTAAAACAATGATAACCTCTACCTAAAATCCATGTGTAGGTTCTGGTGATTCATATATCCCTTTAGATTACAAGCTCTTGACACAGCATAAAAAGATCAATAGGAGAACAACTTTATCCAGGAATTCCTAAAAGGAGGCTCCTTCTCTGTGGATCTTCAATAGCTGAGAAGAGTTAAGGGACTGTGAAAACTTTCACCTGAAAAACAAGTGCCAATAAAGGCAAACATGTTCATCAAAATATGTTGAATACATTGGGGATGGTTTGGTGTAATCTTTTTCAAAGTAACAAGCAGAGAGAGAGAGAGAGAGAGAGAGAGAGAGAGAGAGAGAGAGAGAGA